>JANKOE010000004.1:28875167-28888068 GCA_026284465.1 Erythroxylum citrifolium
CGGGAGGCCCCTCCGACGCTCAAGTCAATATTTTTGTAGGGTTTCGGCCGCTGTAAAACAGAGAAGAATAGGGTTGTCTTGTCATACCTGAATCTCGATATAATAGTACCTCATATACCTGGAGTTGCCGCTAGGTTTAGGCCTTTTAAGTGAGTCGTTGTGTTTGCATGGGAGTCTATCTCCCGATGGGCCGAACGGGCCATGGTCGTTCGGCCATCGGTACCCATGTCTGGAGCTGGGCCTGGTAGGACCGGTCCAGCCGACCCGACCAGTACTTAACTTTCTTTTCCAAAGAGTAATACCAATTTCTTTGTGAATTGACGCAACGTCCCATCCACTCGTGTATTAAATTGTCTTCACTTCATATTTTTAGAGAGGAATATACTTTAGCATATGGTCGTGTGACAAGTCGTGTGAAACCAAAATTGTATTTTTTTTCTTCTTATTTTTGCCTTATGAAGCCTTTCAATCCTTGGTTATCATCATTTCCCAAAAACTTCCCTACAATTACCTATAACATAATACGAAAATAACTATATCAAAATAATTTAGATTAAAAAACATTGTGAACACTAAATATAATATATGTACGTTTTATGTGCACAAGTGAAACGCATTTAACCAGTTGAGCACATTTGGGAGTAAAGAGATACAAAAGTTAAAAGAGATCAACTAGAGAAATAGCAAAAAAAAAATAATAATCAAAATTTAGATTGAATCCATGAATGATAGTAACAAGATCTAAAAACTAGAAGAGGTGAATGAACTGCGTGGATTAGAGAAAGGGACATGGAGTATAATGACACTTGCGAAGAGACAATAAGCGTCCCCAGCTAAAATACGCCAATTGGTATTAGCAAGTTGATGTATAAGAATGATTGAAGATATCATTATATTTTCAACTCATGAATGATCGATCAAATACCCTTTGATTTTTGTCGTTTGTAATTTAGTCAACAATGTCTTTACCCTATATTTCAATATAGTAAAATCTGAAATAAAAGCATATTTAATCCTCTATTAATTATATTTAATGAAGTATAATTATATAAAAATTTATAATTGATAATTGATAATAATTCAATGTTATCAAACATTAAATTTAGATAAATGGCTGAACTCACTTGCTTGAGTTGATAGCACAAAATTTTCCAACTAAAAATAAGAATTGAAATTATAAAAAAAAACTTGATTATGAAATCTCTTGACTTAATTTGTACTTCAAATAACACGATACAACTTTCCAATCAATGTCACAAACCCTTTTTACCATCAACTAAATTGGAGCAATTATAGACTAAATTTGATACATTTCCCATTCTCTCATACTACAAGGCAAAGCATTCCTTGCATGAAATTTACTTGATTTCCAATCTAGAGACGTCGATATTGTGGCCTGGCCCAAAAGACTAGAAAATAAAAGCTTAAGCTTTATAACGCATGAAGAACGGACAAATTGTTTTCATTACTAAACTGGAAAAGTAAAACGTTGGTCTACATTGTATAGAACATTAAGATCTTCTGAATTTGTACGCCCCTTTGACTCAATTTTGCATAAATCAGCCAAGCTGCTTCAACTGGTAGAAGAATTTCTCGGGTTGCGGTTTTGCCAGCAAGAGCTAGAAGTAATACAGGCTGAGGAGGGTAAATGTAAAACAAAGTGGGATACACTGCTTAACAGGAAGGTAAAAACTGACACCATATAGGATGAAACTACAGAAATTTTGCAATATGACTGTTCAGAAATGGAAGTTAATTGCTAAAACTAGATCAAGATAATCAGTGCAGCAGAAAGTTTTGTTCATGAATAGATTACCGCCACTTACGTTAATGAATATATAAGCAGAATTTGGCAAAGAAGTATCAAGGATAGTCAACCTCGTACGGAATTTCTCTGGTACCTTCAACACCCCATAATAAAGGGAAGACCATTACTTTCCAGTAAACCTGAATAACGAACTGCTCCATGCCAGCCATTTTTCAGATTGTCACAATTGGTTGTCATAGGTATATTGATCTAGAAACAAGTCAGATTCAATAGAAACTCAACTTCATCCAAGTTTCAAAGTAAAAATCAGAACCAAGCACAGACCTATGGAGACACCAAAACAGAGGATTTGAGGAGAGCTAAACGATTCTTTGTAAGGTTAATTTTTTCCTCTGCTTCTGCTGTTTTTTCCCGAACACCACGGACAACATCTTTAGGAGCTTTTTCTAAAAACTGCAGTGGTAATGAAAGTATTGAATACAAGTGCATGAAATAGGATCCGGCATAAAAATAAAAGCTCAGAATCTTCAATGCTGGAAAGTATTAATCTTTTTGTAACTGAAGTTAGATCAAAAATTGACAAGAGCAAAACTGGCTAATTCCAGTTCTGGAAATAGTTTGCCTGGAGATTGGAAGTGCTAAACTTCCAGCCCAAGAATTTAAGACCCCATTAGGGACAACACATGGTGGACAGCTGTTTCATGATCAAAGTGTAGTTTTAGTACGAAGGTTATTGAGCCATAAGAAGGAATAATATTAACTGGTCTGGAAGGCAGGTGTATGTATATCTCGCATGGAAATGTAAAACTTTTGAATTGGATAGCTCCTGCGATGGTGTCTGAACCTATACAACTGGAAGGCCTCGAGTTAAAACCAAACTACCATCTTTTATATTAAAATTAAATTCCTGTCTCAATAAAGGTATGGCTGTCTTGACTCTCTATATACTTTTGGCTCAACATGTTTCCCTGTGAAGCAGTGTATTAGAGTTGATACATACACATAGATGTTTATACATGATCTAGTCCAAGACCTTATTATGTAGCTTAATCGTTTGGGTTGGGTAGTTCCTTGCATACTCTATTGCATGATAACGCTGTCAGCAGATCGACCCAAATACATTGTATTGCATAAGTAGGATTGGGGAATCCATACCTTAGGAGAACTAAGACGAGTTACTAGTTCATCGTACTCTGATTGCATCTTGGACAGGCGCTTAGAAAGGCGCTCGATTTCTGCAGATATATCAACCATATCAACAAGAGGAAGATATGCCTCTAGTCCGTCACTGGCAACAATATGTACTGACTGGTTTGCATCTCCTGTTAAGGCAAAAGCAGTTGAAACCACACAAGATTGATGAATATTGAAGATAATTTGTATTTCACTATATTTCTGTACATAAGAACAAGATCTAGCTAGGTTTATATACAAACTTCCTAGGCCTATTTAGGAAATAATCTAGCTATTAACTATAGGAAATCTCTCAATTATAGGAGAGATTATAGGAGCAATAATAACAATATTAATACAAGATCAAATCTAATATCTCTAGTCAACAAAGACACATGCCAACATCCCAAGGTAGTAACTATAAATTCACAAGAAAGAAATGAAAAGACTAAAAGTGGCTTGAGGATGAAAACATGCCTGGAGGAGAATCGGCAAAGCGGACATTCTCTAGATCAAGGCGGGATAAAAGAGCTAAAATCTCCTTCTCCTTCTGCACCAACAACGTCAATTTACTGATAGACCAAGTGCTCTATACAAACTGGACAGATGCACAACAACTAAAGATAGCATAAAAGGCTAGTTATAATGAAACTGATTTTGTTGCTTCAAATTGTTTAGATTACACATAAAAGCTTTCTGAACAAGAATCCAGAAAAACAAAAAATAGTGGACATAATAATGCTCACAAGACATTTTCCCTTTCTCAGTTCTTACCATGATAATGGTCTTTGAGATGTTCATGAAGAAAGTGGCGGAAAGATATATTATTTTTTATGGTTTGAGGTATAAATTTGAATATTATTTTGTTTCCTGTGACCTGTTCCCTAATCTTAAGTATTTATTCCCGTAATTATTTTCTGGCGGGAAATGCATATACTTCACCAAGCACTTGTTTGTATATTTTCATGGTTTTTGTTATTTTCTTTTTTTCTTTATTTTCCTATGCTTCTTACTGAAAATTGATGAATCAGAAGCAAAAAATATTAATTAAAATATAAATTAAAAAAATTATGGGACATACATATCAGTATTCGTGGGTTATACCTTTTGTTCCAGGGCAAATGTTCCAGATCAGACCATAGGGAATACATGCAATTGAAAATAGAGGCATCGCTACACTATTTTTAAACCTCTTACGTGTCAACCGAATGGATTTTAGACGATAAAGGAGAATGGCCACTTAAGAAACAAGAAGGAAATGGATTTACTTACAGAAATATAGTGGACAACTTCTTCATTTGCAACTATGCATGCAGATATACGCTTTGCAGGCTCAACAGAGTATTCTGCTCGAGCATTCCGAATGGCTCTCGTCTAGTTCATATGTAAGAGTAACTCATTTGTTCAGAGGCTTATAGAATATTATTTAGTAGAACAAAGGAAAAAAAAATGTAAACTTGTCAGCTCACCAAAGCTTGAAAATTTTCAAATCTTCTAATAGAATTAACATGCCGCGGAAGTGAAATCTGGGGCCAGGATGATACTATAAGAGCTTCTTTCTGATTTGGGAGAGCCTATACAAAAGATCAAACAAGTAAGCATTCTTACACCAGTCACATACTCTTGAGCTGAAAAAGATTGCCAATCAACTAGGGCACTGACAACAAAGCAAAATCGTAATATACATCAGGAAGCAAAAGCATATCAATTGGGTAACAATACTATAAGAGCTTCTTCCTGTTCCCGGACTGCCAATACATAAGATCAACAAGTAAATAACTTCTATATGAGTCAGGTATCCTTAAACTGAATGCAAAAGCGACTAGGGAACTGAAACCCAAGCAAGTTGAGATATGAGTCTGGATTGTTATATCATATTGGGTTTGTGTACATATGTATGCAGAGAAATTGGATTACAAAAACATTGTAATTGTGCTCCTATATCTGCTGGAGTATAATTTATATTCTTAGGAGCTTGAGTTGAGCATAAGGGATGGTTTCTAAGAATCAATTCCAAAGGACAAATTCAAATGCACAAAATGTGTTTGCATTGAATGTTTAAGAAATTGATGAAGTATGTTTAAGAACCTATATATCAACTGTTATCTCTAGATATTAAACTTCGGTTCCAAACATTTTAATGCAACTGATATGACCTGAGGTGTTGAATGCTAAGAAAAGAATCACCTGCCACAGTTCTTCAGTGACAAAAGGCATGAACGGGTGAAGCAGCTTTAATATATTTTCAAAGACATACAACAGAACTGCCTGTGCTACTGAGGCGATTGAATCACCTCCAGAATGGTAAAGACGTGCTTTGCTTGCTTCAATGTACCTGGTACAGGGTGGAAGCATCGGACAGTAACAGGTAAGTCTTTCATTAAGTATGTAGAGCAGCATAACACTAGATATAGAAACATTTCATTTGTCCTTATACTAGAGAAAGCAAAACTATCCAATCTTGGTCCAGAAAAGGGATGAGGTACAGCTCAGACTTCAGTGAAGCACAATTCACATCATTATGACAAGTATTGACGTAGGAAGGAATGACAGACAAAGCCAACTATTTTGATAAAGCAGGTTTGTAATATGGGTTGCTGAAACTTGAATTTAGGGCTAAAAGTAATAAATAAAGAATTGACACTGTGAAATTAGCTTTAGTACCATGTTAAAGTAGATTAAAGGAGAAAGAAAGAGAAGGGAGATGAACACAAGTTTTAGGTATTCATGTCCAGGGACACAACAGACTATGCCATCTTTTTAGAGTAATAGTAGACTAGCTACACTATTTCATTAGAAGATACACAAAATGTTCCTATATTAAACATTTGATAGATACAAAACATCTGATACCTTCGACACTCTTCCTTAAGTTGTAAATAAGGCTTTTCATGTCCAGTTTGCATACAGATTAAGAATTCTACAAATGAAGACTTTTCAGATGAGATAAGATCCTAACTTTCTTTAATTTATTATTTCTATTGTGGGAAATTTTGAAAAGTGTCATTTTTTTTATTGATTCACAAGCATTTTATACATAATTTACAGAGAGAGAAATCAGCTACTTTCCTAAAATAAGAAATTACAACACTATATCCATCAGCTAACCAAGAATCCCATGAAATTTGGGATTACAGATCTGTCCAAAATTAGGAACTAAAATCTGTTTCCACACTCTGCCTCAAGTTGGTGAATAAAGATCTTCCATTCCCAGCTTGGAGAGTATAGTTCTAAACACGAGTATGTAATCCCTTCATAGGAACATCAGCAAGTTGTCCACCAGTAAGAATAAGCGGAGTGCAAATTAGTCCACTATCCAATTTTCCTTGATAAAGTGTCTGTCAATCTCAATATGTTTCGTTTGGTCAAGCTGTATTAGATTATGGGCAATATTTATTGCTAACCTATTGTTGCAATACAGTCTCATAGGCTCACTCCATTTTACCTTCAAAACTTCAAGAATAATTTTCATCCATTATAATTCACAAACCCCTTGAGTGATTGCTTTGAATTCAGCCTTAGTACTTGATCTAGCCACAACATTCTGCTTTTTACTTCAATGTTACCAGGTTACCACCACGGAATGTGCAATAACCTGAGGTAGTTCTTCTATCTGTAGGTGAACCTGCAAAATCTGCACCTGTATATGCCTCGAGGGTTAATTCAGTGTCTATTTTAAATAATATTCCTTTTTCTGGACTAACTTTCCAATAATGAAGGATTCTATAAGCAGCCTGAAGGTGTACTTCTCTAGGATCATGTCTAAATTGACTTATCACACTCACTGAATAAGCTAGATCAGGCTGTGTATAGAATAGACAAGTTTCCCAACTAGCCTCTGATACATGTCCCTGTTAACAGCACAATCTTCAAAGGATGCTACAAGCTTATGATTAGGATCTATAGGTGTTGGTGCTGGTTTACATGCCAACTTCCATGCCTCCCTTAAAAGATCAAAATATATTTCTGTTGAGAGATAAATATCTCTTGTTTTGAGTGAGTCACTTCAATTCACAAAAATACATTAATCTCCCCAATTCTTTTATCTCAAACTCAATCAAACATTTCTTCGCTCCTTGCCTCTCAATTGCATCATTTCCTATTATGATTATATCATCCACATAGACCAAAAAGGGTGTGACTCCTATCTTCGAGTGTCGTGTATGGTCCCCTTAGCTTTGTTTGTAACCCATAGCATGGATCACTTTAGCAAATCTACCAAACCAAGCTCGAGGCTATTGCTTAAGACCATATAAAGCTTTCTTCAACTTGCACATTTTATAACCTTTCACATTTTCACAAAAACCAGAAGGGAAATCCATGTATATCACTAGGGAAAAAGTTTCTTGATAGTCTACTCCATAGGTTTGAGTGTATCCTTCGAACACTATCTCACCTCATATCTTTCCAATTTACCATCAGCCTTATATTTCAAAGTAAACACCCATTTACACCCCACTAGCTTCTCTCCCTTTGACAATTCAACCAACTCCCAAATTTGGTTTTCTTCAATTGCACCCATTTCAACTCTCATAGCTCCTCCATTCTTCATTAGACAATGCCTCGGATAGGGTACTGGGTATGGGCATGGTGTTTAGATTGGTAAGGAAGGTTTTTTGAGATGATGAAAAACTATGGAAGGATATAAAATGGGATGAAAGATAGAAGGGTCGCTTGGTGCATTCTCGGGTTCCTTTTCTCAATGCAATAGGAAGATTATTGTTTTGGGCCTCTAGTTCTATTGAACTCTCTAGATGAGTAGGTTCAAAATGTTCAATTGTCTCGAGATTTGGAGTGACTTCTTGGACTTTTGTCAGACTAGGAACCACAACTTGCCTCCTTGAGTACACCAAATTAAATTGCCTTTTATCAGCAGTAGCTTCTGTAGTTGTTTCATAATTCATCACAGACTCAAGTGTAGGGATAGACTCAGACTCAAGTGTAAAGATATACTCACACCCGTGTGCTGTCGTTGGTAGATTGAAAGGAGACAAAGACTATTAGGAGTAAAGCACACAAAGGAGGAGATTGGATAGTCTATAAACGGAGAAACAAAGATAGAGATTTACAATAGTGGTAGAGTTATAGTTACATATGGATAGTAGTAGTTAGATATCAATAAACCTTATCAGGTAGTTAGCGGTAGATAGATCAAGAGTTAGATACATATTAGAGGTAGAAGAATAAAGAGATATAAAAAGTAGAGTTTACGAGGGAAGAAGGGGAGAGCAGTTGGACTATTATTCTCGGAAATATTCCTGAGATTGTAAGGGATTGTCCCTTTTCAAGAAGGTTTTCCTTCTTGTTTTCTGAATAACATCGAGCGACTATTCTTCTTTTACTTTGTTCTAATCTCATCAGCCTTTTAAGTTAATCGGTACCTAACAAAGACAAGTTAAACAAGTCAGACAAATTCTTATCTTTGCTTTCACTCATAAACTCTCCCAGAATATAAGTTGTGGAAAAATATGGACTCTCTTCAGCAAATGTTACATCTGCTGAAACATAGAATTTCTTAGAAAGTGGATGACCGCATTTATAACCTCTCTGAGTTGGTGAATATCCTATAAAAATGCATTTGACAGCTATAGACTCTAGTTTTTCCTTTTGATGACCGTGAATATGTACATAAGCAGTAAACCCAAAGATCATAGGAACAAGAGTGTTTATAATTCTTACAATAGTATAGAACTCAGAAAGAATCTCCAAAGGACTTTTTGAATCTAAGACTCGTGATGACAATCTATTAATCATATATGCAGATGTGAGAACAATTTCCACCCAATAACTTTTTGGTACATTTTGATGAAAAAGAAGAGCTCTCTTAGTGTTTAATAGGTGTCCATTTTTTCTTTCAGCTACCCCATTTTGTTGTGAAATGTTACTGGAAGAGGATTCATGAATGATGCCTTCTTTCTGGATATGTAGATACGGTTTGGTTAAAGTAATCCCTAGCATTATCAGTCCAAAAACAATTAATCTTTGTACCAAACTGATATTGTATCATTGAACAGAAACTAGGTAGGATAAGACTCACATCATAATTATTTTTAATAGAAATATCCGAGCAACTCTAGTACAATCATCCATAAAGGATACAAACCACCTAACTTATAATGGTGACTCAAAATAAACTCCCTTTGTGATAATGATAAAAGAGAGAAAGATGAACTACTACTGTTCACAATAAGAGGGGTAAAAGATTGCTCCGAAATTCATATCTTTTGTGAATTTTAGTATGGAAAAAAGATTAGTGGATAATTTTGGAACATGAAGAACATTTTTAGGATGAATGATAAGGCAATTTTTATGTCTGCTAATTCTGCAACTATGGTGAAAGAACCATCAACAACGGTAATTTTCCTTGGACAAGATGTGTAGCTGCTAAATTGAGTGCATGAACAAGTCACGTCGTTTGTAGCTAACCCACATATCAGAAAAAGATCTGTCCAAGACATTTAATCCAATGGAAGTAGAAGGATTACCTCAAGAGTGCCAATGAACTTGCACCAGATGGTTTTTCAAGCTTACCCAATAATCCTCTTATCCATTCAATCTCATTACTACTAAAGGTGCCCAGCTCTTGCGGTTTTCCTTGGTGAATGTGAGTGTAAAATGAGCTATCCTCCTTCTTTTGCTGACTTCCTTTGTAGGCCGTAATCATGACTTGATGTTTGTTGTTCTACCATGCAATTTCCAACATCGTTCCTTTGTATGTTGAGCCTTTTTATAGAATGTGCACCAAAGATTGTCTTTGTTATCTCAGTTCTACCTCTCTTATCGATTCCACTTTCCCTTGTTCAGAGACTTGTGTGTGTTGATCAATTCCTAATTTTGGTGACTCTTCCTTGGTCCTAAACAATGCTAAAGCGTCCATAGTTTCTGGTTCGAGCATCACACTCTATCTACTTTCTTCTCGAATTAGTGATATTGCTTCATTCAATGACAGGACTTCTTTTCACAAAATTTGAACCTGATAGTTGTAGTTTAGATTATGTTTTGGTAGGTATTTTAGTGTATTTTTAAGTGTTGATTAGATGATTTGTGCATGATTAGGTTTAGAATTATGTTAATGTGATGGTGTGTTTATGTTTTTTAGTGTTTTGTGGTTTGGAGCATGATATTGGACTTTAACTTTGTGCACTTAAGGTGTTTTGATTTGTTTGTTATTGTATGAACTCAGATGAAGAAGATTGAAAGAAGTTGGAGAAAGCTTGGACAAAAGGAACAAGGTCACGATCATGACAAAAGGCAATTTTCCTAGGGTCACGATCATGACAAGCGCTCACCAGACACAAGGATCTTCTATTTTGATATTTGGAGGATTTTTTTGGACTTTTTGGCTTGGGTAAAACCTTGTTTTTACCCTAAATGAAAAAAGAACCATATAAGAAAATAATTGACCCTAATGAGACCTAGCCTCCATTTGCCATTTTGAGAAAGAACACAAGGAAGCGAGAAGAAGGAGAGAAGCCCTAGGATGTTGAACATGTTGTTAATGATGTTCTAACTTTATTTATTTTGGGATTGATTCTTGAATCATTTTGTGACTTATTTGCTTTTGATGATAATGAAATGTTTTGAGTATTGTGATATTTATGGTTTTTACATACTTCGATAATAAATCGAGAAATTGAATCGATAGTAACATGATTAGGTTGGGTAATGAGTATTAATAACCTAATAGATCACATAAGTATCAAATTGGTAATTATAAGAAGAGAGATCTTCTGTGAGGACCGATTGTCTAATAGATCGCTTAAGAACTAATTGAAGACGTAGGTTGTTTTTGTTAATTGAGAAATTGCAAAATCAGAATTTTGGATTCAGTTAGGGGTTAATAATTAGGGTTTAATGATTAGATCTAGAGAAAGAGTAATCAACCCTTCTGAATTCTATACCAATTAGATCAAAAATGATCAAGGTAATAAAATGACGATAGAATGAATCCTATCTTCCCATAATTGTTTGATCTTGTCTTATTAGGATTTCTCATTTGTTAAGTAGTTAGCACTCTATTTTGATTTACTTGTGTTAATTTTGGAATTTCAATTTCAATCAATCCATACTCAATTGCTTAATTTTTTGTTTAGTTTTATTTTCATTTTGATAAAATTTTATATAACCTTAGACAAAGTTAGAATTTAATTAGTTTAGTTAATTCCTCGTAGGACCGACATCTCAACTACTACACTTATGATCCATGCAATTGCAGAACATTACAGGTTTTATATAAGTAAAACTTGCTCAACAAAACCCTAACTTGATCAAACTCAAGATTCAAACTAGCAAGAAAATCATGCACTCTATCTTCTCAATGAACTCTTTCATCTTTGCAGCATAGTTACTACACATTAATTCAATAACTAGATAATAGTTAGTTCTTGTCACTAATTTTTTTAAAAAATTGGCATATTCAGTCACAAACTTACTTCCTTGCTTTGTAGATCCTATGTTAATTTCGATCTCATATATTCGAGCAACATTCTTGACTTAAGAGTATGTTTGACCAATAGGACCTCAAAGTCCTTTTTCTATTGGTAAAAGCACACATGTGTCACCAATTTCAGGTTTCATAGAATTCCACAACCACTACATGATAAGAGAATCTTCCTCATCCCATGCCTCAAAGCCTGGTTCTCCCTCTTTTGGACCAGTCCCCAACATATGATTGAGGTTTCCTTTTCCTGTGAGAATGGTTAGTAACAATTGCGACCAATTAAGATAATTATTCCCATTCAAGCCATAGGTTGCTTAAATATGTTGTTTTCCTGGGAGATGATTGAATTGAAATTCTTCTGATTAGGAAGAGGTCTGTAAGGTTTGAGTTCTTTTTGAAATTTCAGACATGTTTCAAGCAATGAAGGTTCGTTGAGATGACTATCAAGGCCACTCAGATAGAAAAGAAGTTAGGTAACAAAAGTTGAAGAAACTAAAATCATAGTAGGGAAACCCTAGATGCAAAGGAAATTTTGAGAAGAAAACTGTCCTTTTTAATTGATTCACAAGCATTTTATACATCATTTACATAGAGAAAAATTAGCTAGTGTCCCAAATAAGTAGCCTCAAATAAGAAAGTATAACTTTATATCCGTCACCCAACCAAGAATCCCATGGAATTTGGGATTAAAGATCTATCGAAAATTAGAAACTAAAAATCTATTTCCACATCTATAATAGCAATCAAGCATATATATCTTTTTCTCATTTTAGGATTCATCAATAAAAAAGAGCGTAATAGAAATGGGCCACAGGGATGAGGATGAGAGAATAAAAAAAAGGAAGTGAATTATAGAACTTTTGGTGGTAACGGTGGAAGGAGAAGAGAAAGAGAATAAAAAATCAAAGTAGAGGCTAACAAGTAGATGAGATCAACAAAGGCACCTACCATCAAGTCCAAAAATAGTGCTTAATGGCGGTCGATTCCTAAATAGTGGTGAGACAATGAAGATGACAAGGCGGCAATTCTAGTAATTGAGTTTGCTAGTAGTAAATTTTAGCAACAATTGAGACAGAATGAAGAAATATAAGACACTATGATGTGATCCCACATGGGTTAGCAAGGGAGATATGATGGGGCTTATAGGGTTTGGGTAACCGTTCCCTTATGAGCTAGCTTTTCAAGTGGAGTTAGGCTTGGTTCATATTAGTGGTATAAGAACCTCACCTTGTTTGGTCAATGAAGCAGGCCAATAGAATGGTTTGTTGTACGAGTACATGTAGTCTAAAAGGTTTAAACATGATGTTACCCCATATCCATTAGCATGGGAGATCTTTTAGACTTGAATGAATCTAGGCAACCCTCACTGATGAGCTAGATTTTGGAGTTAGGCTCGGATTCAAGTTACACTAGCAATGATTCCAATAGTCTAAAAGGTTTAACCATGATGTTACCCCATATCCATTAGCATGGGAGATCTTTTAGACTTGAATGAATCTAGGCAACCCTCACTGATGAGC
>JANKOE010000004.1:28894524-28907309 GCA_026284465.1 Erythroxylum citrifolium
ATAAAGACTGTACACCCGAAAACTTTTAGAGGAAGGTTAGTTTCAAGATGAGTAGTAGTATGGGTTTCTTGAAATTTGTGAAGAGGTTTTTGAAAGAAAGAACACAACAAGGCATTCTATTAATAAGGTAGGTTGCAATAAGAATAGCATCCCCCCAAAAGAATTTTGGAACATTGCTAGTGAACATTAAGGCCCTAGCTACTTCAAGAAGGTGTCTATTTTTCTGCTCAGCAATCCCATTTTGTTGAGAACTATTGGCACAAGTACTTTTGTGGACAATTCCATGTTTTTGGACAAATGTATGAAGATGTTGATTAAAATATTCAGTACCATTGTCAGTATGAACGACTTGAATACTTGTTTGGAATTGATTTTTTATCATTTGATAAAAGTTGATGAACATGGTAGAGACTTCAGTTTTATCCTTCAAAAGAAACACCTAACACAAACGAGTATGGTCATCAATGAATGTAATGAACCACTTTGAATTGATTCTATTAGTAACACAAGATGGTCCTATGGAAAAGTGAAAAGGGTTTTGTGGGTTTGTATTTAGACCTTGTAAAGAACTTCTTTGATGCTTAGCAAATTCACAAGCGTCACATTGAGCACAAAGATCTTTATTTATTGAAATGTTTGGAAACAACCGTGACATATATTGGAAGTTTGGATGACCTAATCTCTTACGCCAGAACAATATTCATCAATCTTAGGAACAATCACACTATTACCCGAGCTATAAGGAGTAGAATGACTTTCTTCATCTTCAAAGTAGTACACTCCATCTACCTCTTTAGCACTGTCAATCGTCTTTCTAGATGATAGGTCCTGTATAACACAATGAGTAGGGAAAAAATGAGCACTACAATTAGCTTCTCTTGTCAATTTACTGATTGAAAGGAGTTTACATTCTAGATTCGAAACATGTAGAACAAAATTTAGTTTCATAGAATCTGTTACTTTGATATCTCCTTTTTCTACAACTGAAGAGGAATCACCATTTGCTACCTTAACCTTTTCATGCCCAGCACAAGGAAAATATAAATGAAACAAGTTATAATCATCTGTCATATGGTCTGATGCTCAAGAATCAACTATTCATTTCTTCCTACCACATGAAGATAAAAACGGTTTTATGATATTACCTTTCATAGTAACATTAGCAACTGTGCTTGTCTTCTGTTGGTTGCTGTCATTTTGGAGATTCTGACTATCTTCAAATTTTTCTGTTCCCCCTTCCCTAGATACTTGGTAGCCTCAATTTTTTTCCCTTTTTTGGTTTCCAATCTGGAGGCCTTCCAAGGATGTCCCAACATGTATCTTTGGTGTGACCTCTTTGTTTACAATGATCATACCACTTCTTATGACCCTTCTTACTGGGTTCACCACAATACATCAGTGCAGATGCTTCATTAGTAGGTACTGGAGAAACATTTTGCTCTTTTGGCTCCTCTTTTAGTATGATTTTCCTCCTTACTGCTTCCCTCCTAACTTCAAAAAAAAAATTCTTTAGCTGTTGGCAAAGGAAATCAACTTAGAATTCTTCCACGAACATCATCCAACTTTTTGTTAAGACCAGCCAAAAATTCAAAGGCTCTTTCGTTTTAAATTTTCTGGTTGTACATCACAGCATCTTCCTTGCACCTCCACTCTTCATTCGACAGAAGGTCAAGTTCCTGCCACAATGCTACCATTTCGACCCAATATTCTATAACTTCTCTATCACCTTGCTTCATTTGCCACAACTTTGTTTTTATCTCGTAGATTCATGATGCATCCTCTCCATCAGAGTATGATTATTGCATCCCTTCCCAGATTTCTCGAGCTGTTGGCAAAAACATAAAGGTGCGTTTGATCGACGATATCATGGCGTTGATAAGCCATGATGAGACATGGAGTTGTCTATCTCCCACTGTCATGCAGCTTCCGAGTTCGTTGGGTTTGGAACGTTTCCATCTCCAACGATAAAGCTCAGCTTCCTGCATCCTCCAATGGTGAGTTTCATAGCTTCAGCCCTCTCCTGATAGTTCATTTCATTCAGTTTAGATAACAACTGAAACTCCTTCAAGACCAGAGGTCATCGATGACTAACCTCTAATCTGGTTTGGGTGCCGTGGAGGATCCCTCAAGATTGGAAGTCATTTCTTGACTTGCCAGGGTTGAGTCCTCAATTTCACTATCTCTTTCACGTGGCTCTGATACCATGTGAATAAGAGCTAATTTGCTCTATATTGTATTACTAAGAGAATGTAGTAGATATATACATGAATTGGAGTACGGAATAGGCTAGATAATCTATACAGATGCAGAAGATAATCCTAGGATAATGTTTATCTCTAAGATACTGCTATCTAATCTATATAAAATCAGATTACAATCAGATTATAATATTATGAGATAATAAGTATCTTGACCATAGTTTTCCATTCAAGTAATGCAGAGCTAGCAACATAAGAGCTATGCCAAGCAGGTGTAAGCCTGACAAGATTAATCAATGAAGGATAGACTAAATTAGACAAATGCAATTTTGCAAAGACTAATGCCACTTCTTGCTCTCTCCACAATTTTCAAGTATCCTTCCATCTAGAAAGTAATCCTTCTACTAGCAAATTTTCAAGGTTAAACTAAATCACAAGGTAGCCATGATGCAAAATCAAGTTTTCAGAGCACATCCTATCCATATGCAAGCCTGGTATAGAAATATTGGCAAGCTGGGAGAAAGGAATTAAACAGCAGATGCTCCATTTTAACAATTTACTTCAGTTGCAATATTCCCTCTTAAAGATCATTTCAAGAAGTTCTGTATAAACAGGTGGCTTTCATATTTACTACAAAAATGTGAAACTAAACTCTCCCAAAGCATGTTTGCCTCGAAACAATTTGGGTGATTCATCAACTTGTTCAAAATTAAATTCGCATCAAACCCATACTACTCAATGACCAGTAAAGAAGTATCAAACACATCCAATGTGCACAAACCCTTTAAATGAAAAACCAAGTGCACAAGTCAAAGTAATGGATACCAGAAAAACCACAACCTACCCAGTTTCAAGCATTGTTGTTGGATAAAAATTCTTAAAATCTTCCGATGACATGTCTGGCCACCCAAGAGTACTAAAGGGCCATAGCGAGCTGCAGACAAAAGCTGAACAATATGAGGTTTAAAAAATCAAACTGATTTCATTTGCTAGTAAGTATGTTGGCTTTATTAATGCAAGAATTAAAAGCTATTCATTGAGTGATATAATAATTGCATCACTCCACCCAATTCTAACGCAGATAAAACCAATTATATAATGAGATACTTTATATGATATAAATGGTGAAGGATAATCAATACAACATGTGATGGAAGAAATGGAAAATGATACGAGTTCGTGTATGAAACGAAGGGAGAAGGATAGTGAACAAGGCATAAAGTTTTCAACAAGTCAATGCTTGGAGTTGGTACACAACATTAACCCATTACTTTGTCCAAGAAGGACCTGTGATGGGGAATTAACACCAAGATAGAACACTATCTCTTCATCATCATAAAGCTGAGCACTATTAATTTTGCTCCTGTTCATGAATAATTTTCTGCTGCAGAAGTTGCATTAGAAAGCAATTAAACCCTAACCTCTTCCATATTTTGGCATATAAAATTAAGCAATACATTCAGTAACTCATATACCTTGAAAACCAAGTATCAAGAACATCTGGGTCTTGATATATTTCCACATCTTTTCCATACTTATCATGAGCTTTTTCAAGAGCTTCATCAGCACTTCTAGCAACTATGTAATCCTCTTCACAATTTTTTCCAAAAATATACCAAACAGGTATGCGGTGTCCCCACCACAATTGTCTGCTTATACACCAGTCCTTGATATTGGATAGCCAATGATTATATATCTGCATCAAAATTGAAGCAGAAGAAATTTGAAAGAGAAGACAACAGAAGCATATGCAAAGCACACAGGACAAAGCCATATTACATTACTCGAGAATTTGCACGTCCATGGGCGCATGACATCATAATGCAGCATCATAGTAGTAATTATTAGAAAGTATAGAACTCCGTCTTGTAATAAAATTGAAAAAACTTAATTGAAAATGATACCTACAGCTAAGCTCAGAATAATTTATATGAATTAAGAAGGAATACAGTGAATAAGATGATCGAGGAAACTTGTCCAACAATCTCTTTGTTTTTTTTTTTGGAAAATTAAAGATTGCATTGATTAAATATTTACAATCTAGAGTGCAAAAGGTCGAAGCTAATCCAAAAGGTCTAGATTACATAGAGTTGTGGTTCCTAGTAATCATCTAGAACTTGAAAATTAAGGGATACTTGTGAGACCACATAACCAGTATTAGTCCAATCCCCATCTTCTTTTCGTCCTACTTGACAGCTTTGAAAAAGGTCAGATTGAGTGAGAATTTACAGTTCATGCTCTGTTATCATGTGAAGAATTGTAAAACTGTGCACTTTTCGGGTTGTTAACCCTAACTCACTACTGAATATATTATATACAAGTGTTTCATAATTACAGGACTGACTAAAATACACTTATTCTCATACACTCTCGAATACAACATTATCAAAATGTAGGACAGGTCCTGCTCTCCATCCTTATTGGCAATTTAGCCAAGAATGCATTCTCCAGCATAACTTGCCATGCCCATATAGCCTTGGGATTGTTTTAGTTTCTAGTGCTTTAATAGAATGACTCTTTGTAGGAGCCAAACCTCAAAATTTTGACATTCATTTGGCTTTACTCCACTAGAAGCACTCAGGCTTCTGGTAAAAGCAGGATCCCAGTATACCAGGACTAAGGGAGGACACAAATCATCATTGTCTGATGCCCTCGCTTTCTCCATCAATCCCTTTTTTGGTATTTAGGATAAATTTTGTTAAGGGTGAATTTGGTTTGCTATTATTTAAGGTGGCTGTATCTAAGGTTCAAACTAAAAGGGGATCCTATAACAAGGGCCAAAATTGACCATGGAAAGGATATGCACAAGCAGGAAGCTACAAAAATATAAGGCTTTGGGCTGAAAAACAGATACTATTCAGAAGTCAAATTGCTGAAGGCCACCCCAAATCATATCTAACATACCTTTTCAAATCTCTCAGGTATAATGGTTAGTCTTCCATCTTCAACTGCTCGAAGTGCCTTCTCAGCCAGTGGCTCCATGTTTATAAACCACTGCTTACTCACTAGTGGCTCTATTATCTAGAATATGTCATGCATCAAAATTAGTTGTAGAGTTACGCATCTCAAGTCTAATAAATATTTTAAAATGAAAAACAAGAAAGATTATTTTTGCTCACTTCTCCTCCACGTTGAGATCTGGGAACCCGCAAAGTGTGAGGCTCCTTTTTCACGGCTAATCCAGTCTCTTCAAGATCTGCCCATAGTTTCTTTCGAGCTTCAAATCGATCAAGGCCACTAAAATTCCAAGTCATTATCATAGATTAGATGTATAAAACCCTGGTCAGCTGCAAAATTCTTGAAAAACATTCATAACCATACCAATAAAGCCCAGCAACTTCATTAAGAGTTCCATCCTTATTCATCACGTTAAGTATTGGGAGACCAAGCTTTCTAGCAAGGAAGTAATCATTGTGATCATGTCCAGGGCTTATTTTCAAAACACCGGTCCCAAATTCTTTATCTACATGCTGTCAAAGAGCAATAGTTTACTTCCACAAAACCATTCCAAATACATCAAAATCAAGTCAAGAATGAAGTCTATCACCTTTAACACTCACTTTATGACAGATAAAAGGTAGAAGCGACATAAGTAAGAGGATCACAACAGGAAGTAAGATAAGTTGGACAGCTACAGAATCAATGTCCAAATAAATATGTTATTTTGCAAACAGAAAGAACTTCACTAATTCTTCAACAGTGAATTTACGGTGAAGGAATATGATAAGAGTAAACTGAGGAAATATAAGTAGAAAACTAAAATTTGGGTCATCCCGTATTTGATGTCTAATGCATCGTTCCAAAAGAATAGTAACGAACTGAAATTGGAACATTATCTGAAAACAGCTAATAGGAAAAATGGATGGACATGTTACCCTATCACAGATAATGGGCACATGACGTCCATATGTCATAGGTACAACAACCATCCTTCCGATATACTTCATATAGCGTTCATCCTGCATAATGTATTGCCCAATAAAGAAGTGATATCGTACATGGATACGAAATTACTACAAGAAAATGATAGAAACAAAATCATGAATGCTAAGCTAACTTCTTGGCAACCTTAAGGCAGTTGTTATTTCGTGCTTCTACTAAATACCTCATATAACAAACCAGTTTGAAAATATGGCACATTAAATTCCAGAACTGCAATCAAATAACTTTTCAATAATTCTTTAATATATTGCTACCATGAGGTTTTTATAACAAATCAATCAAACAATAGAAAGAACCCAAAGATTCCTATCTTTCTAAACCAATGATGAGATTATGTTTTAATCACAATCTTTCTTTTTCATTACAATCACTGGTCTCCAAACAAAACACAGGATCTACAACAACTCTTGGTGTAATATGAATCTCCAATAAGGTAAGCATTTTAGGCCATCAGTTTTGAACAAGATATCAACATTCCTCTTGGTTATGAGGTGTGCATGGATTCTATCTTAGCCAAGGTTTTTAGATCTGGCAGTAGTGATATTCGCAATTTGTGTTTGGGCTTGACCAACAGAAGCTCAAGTGCAAGATAAGGATATTACTAGGAGACTGACGAAACTCATATAAGGTATAGAGCGAACAGATTGTAATACAGTACAAGTCCATGAAATAAAGGCCTATCTCTAACTAACTAACATGCTGTCCCACCTTAGGGTTCACTGCAATGGCAACATCCCCAAATAAAGTCTCTGGACGAGTTGTCGCTACTATCAAAAAGTCACTCCTACCACGTGAAAAAAAAACAATCAGATATTTTGAAGATTAAAAAAAGGAACACAAAAGTTCAAATTGTTAGGAAATAAAGACTAAAAATTGCGGACAGTGTCTAAGAGAACATATGAGAAACTTTTTGAATATAATAAAATCAAATATAATATCAGCTAGAATACAAAACTTTTCTTCTACAATAAATTAATAGAATAACAGGATCTTATCCAGCAAAGGCATCCCCAGTTTAGAGCTCTTAAATTTGCAGAAAAGTAAATCCTCATCATCCCTTTTTTTGTTTTAAAATCCAGAACCACAAAGTAGGCCACTAAGCATACCAATTTATATATCTCAGTGCATTTCTCTAGCTCCATTTTTACACCAGAAGATATGGTTCACCACAGGATAATGAAATCTTTTTGCAATTTTAACTCCAGAGCAGGTACTGTTAAGTTACATAAACCCTTATAAAAAATCAAAAAGTTCCATACTTCAAAGAACGTAATTTTAATTTTCTGAAAATTAGTTATCATGCTTTTGGGCAAACCATTTAACAGATTACATAAGTACCAATAATGAAATTGATAACTATGTGAACAATACTGCATTGCTTGATGTTCATTGATCCAAGAATTCTACTAAACACCACAACCCCAAGGAAAACTATTATTATTCTCCAACATAGAAAGGAAAAGCAACAAGAACTGTGCAACTCCCATGACTACCTTGAACCTCCGGCTACACGATACTTGATGTGATATAGAGTACCAGGTTCTTCCGAGTATTCTACTTCCTATGTCAAAAGGGGGGGCTTACATCAAATAATATTTTTTGCAATAAAAAATGCAATAAATGAATCCTAAACAGCATACCAGGTCTGATACTGCAGTCTGTAGGTTAGGAGACCAGTTAACCAAGTAAGACCCTGAAAGAAAGGTTGTATCAGTTGACTACAGATTCCCTACAAACAAGTGATTGAAGCCTATAAAGCAAATTTTACATCATGAATTGATATATGGGCCAAACAATGCACAACAAGGGAAAACAACCTCCATAATGTCACCATTAATAAGGCCCACATTAAGGCATAAAATGATAGGAAAGTTAAATACTATCTCAGAAACAATCTGAATGATAAGCTTGCAGTACCAGCAGAAATGTCATAGCATGATTCTGGTTGAATAAAAAAGTCATAAAACACCAACTCTCAAGTTTGGCAGGGTTAAAAGGGTGGTGTGTTGCACGTTCTGGATTTGGTAAATTTGGCTTACTAAGATCCCATATTAACCAAAAGAATCATCTAATAAAAGTTCTTCTGATGAAAATATGCCTAGACATTAGAAGTCTTTTAAACATCATAGAACCTGCATCGAGAGCTACAAAGAAAATGCAAAAGAGGATCCAACTATTTGACCTTGATAGATTAAGCCCTTTTCATGAAGCTTGATGAAGGCCTCAATCACAGCCCCTGTAAAAATTTAAGTAATATCAAATACTAAGTGAGAACTAGATACCCACTTGTCCACTTGACTAATGAACGATACTTCATGATTTTTCTAAGACATGCTCAAATAGGAAATTAGACTATAAGAGATTGACAAGTATATGGAATATAAAAGATAAAACATTAACCATAAGACAAATGGAAAAATTAACAAGGGTTGATCCCTAAAACAGTCCATGCATATATCTATTTACTACATATGAATTTTCCAGATTCGCCAATGATCTATTGGGTAGAAATTTTTCTCACGACTAAGCTCTTCATCAAGGGTAAAATGCTCTCTAGTCCAGTCACAGGAGGCGCCAAGCCTCTTAATCTGATCCACTATAGTTCCTCCATATCTGAAACATAAAAACACAGTAAGAGATCCAGAATTAGACCAAAAAAGGAAGGCAGAAAAGATGGGATTCCCTAACAGCTGAAACATGCATGTCAATGATAGAAGAACCCTCAAAAACAATAGAGATCATGTAATCCTTGAAAGTTGAAAATTTTCAGCCTTTTGTAATTTAAGTTTCTTCAACCCTCAACTCAAGTGAAACATAAGATTAGTAGCAAGAAACACATGTTCTGACAGTGCTGATATGGGTTTGCTATCTAATTTAAACATAAATCATTCAATAGGTCATGAGTTGTCATAACATGTGAATGATTTCTTTTTATGACCATACATCATGCATCGCATTTTAGTTAACAAGCTGAATTTCAAGTAATGAACACAAATTAACAAAGAATTTTTCATCATTGTGATTACTTTTTAAAAGTATCGAATATTAAGTTGTAATGTTATGCATCAAATGCAAAAACTTAAGCTATTAGATAAGGCTCAATTTTACATGACACACTAACTGTTACAGAACCCCCCCTCAGATAAGACTCAGTATGCTACCCTCTTTCTGTTTACCTATACAATCACAAATTATGCATTACAGTGTCTGTTCCATTCAGATCAATTTGATATTCCACAGAAACAAACAAGTCTTCTAGCGGAAGTTTTAGAAATAGTTTTTCACAATTTTTGCACAATTTTTATGGTGACTATATTTGGATTTTTATTCTGTGTAACCCTTGTAGGAGGTCTTCATAAGACTCCATGGTTTGAGCTCAAAATTAAGTTTGACCAGACACTGGTAGTTCAAAGTTCACTTGTCCCTTCAACAGAGTTACAGAGGTCCATTTCGTAACACTCTTTGATTTAAATTTATAGAGCAAGTCACAATTACTATGAAATAGGAAGAACTAGGACTGTCCATGAATGCATGGCAGGCAGCCACAATCAAAATATCAAGTGTATACATGCTCTGGCGCAACCACACATGAACACAAACAGGTATAGGGAAATTTTCATCTCATGAACAAGTAAAGGGCAATATTGAGATACGAGAATATACTTCTCTTTCCACTCCCATACTCTTCTAGTGAACTCATCTCTACCCAGTTCAGTCCTTTTGATTCCTTCAGAAGCAAGCATTTTTTCTACAACCAACTAAAACAACATAGTATATGATCTTCAACAATAGGTATTGATGGAAAAAAAAAAAAAAGGGGCAACTCACTGGAAATATCTAGGATGAACTATTATATCTATTAACACACTATTTAGCACAGGTTTTGGGATAAATCTTTTGCATCTACCTGATAGTAAACATTGAACTGTTGCTTTCAACTTTATGATAACTTCAATTCAAAACTTGATCCTTTGTAGCAACTACCTATAAATATTAGGGTTTATAGCCTACTTTTTGCATCTGTGAATACCAAAGGTGTATAAAAGTCAATCAATTGCCTGAATAGGTAAATAATCAAGTTTCATAAACGATTTAACAATTTTTAAGGTTGATACTGCCCCTTACTAAGTATATTCGGTGTGTGTCCTTAAACATGTTCATAGCAAGGACATACCCAACAACACGGTGAAGTCAAACAAAGATTAAAAGAAGACCAAAAATAAACATAAAGAATATTGAAGGAAATCACTAATATGTTCAAAACAGGAATCAGTAAATGGGATCATTGACAGAAAAAAGAAATTGACCACCAGCTTTTATCTAAGCATGTCAGGCTGTAGGCTAACCTGAGTAGCAATACCAGCATGATCAGTCCCAGGAAGCCAAAGTGTTGGTCTTCCTTTCATTCGATTGTATCTAACCATTATATCCTAAGCACAAGAATGAAAAAGTTATGAGAACAGAGAAACATCATTAATGAAGCAGGTAATGCATAAAGGTAAAATCACCAGACAAAACTAATGTGGTATTTAACTTTCTTTCATTTACTTGTATCTGACCATGATACAGGGATGTATACAGATTACAGAATAAGGAACACAGAGGAACATGATCCCTGGAGCAGGCCCCGCATTTAGAAAAACAAAGAGACTGTAATTGTATCATGCTAACTGAAGTACATTTCATTCGATGGCATCTCCCTATGATATCAAAAGTCATAAGCACTACAATGAAGGGTAAATGGAGAAACAATATCAAGCAGGTCATGCATTAAGATGAGGAAGATCAGACAAGAAAAGAATGTTACCATGCTATACAAGTTTAAACCAATATGTAAATTTCAACCGCTTCCCTCAGATGACATGGAATAAGTTAACAGCTTACCATCATGCAGTTTATATCCATCAATTATTTGAAACAACAAATGACATGAAAGCAAAAATCTACAAAACAAAATAGAAATGCTTAAAGAAACCTCTCTCAGTCCAGATGCAAAGAAACATACAAAATATAGAAGAAGAAACAAGAAAAACACAAAGCTGTAAATAAACTCACGGCCTAATGCACTAATGCACAGTTTGTACTCTATAAAATTAACCCACTTGAAAAGTCATCGTAGGAGGTTAAAAATTTGAACCATGTGTTGATCAATAGAGTGGAAATATTCACTAGTTATGATACCATTTATTTGCAGGACACCTTACATGATGTAGCAACTGAACTACTCACCCTTATATAATACTTCTTTAGAAAATGGACTTCTCTTTATTTTTTTTATTTTCCATTCAAATACCACATCATATTAGAGTCTCCATTATATAAGACGCATCTTTATCAATGCAATTGTCAACTTCAGAAGGAACGTATGTGTTTAAAGCTTTCCACTCATCACCATTTATTAATTAGTTAAAATTATCAAATTGCATTTGATTGAACTCAGAGAGTTTAAATACACCATTATAAAAACTTATGGGATTAGTAACAGAGTACACCCAAAACCAAACTTTGCCACCAAAGACCATAAAATAATGCTTACAACTAACAAGAATCTAATCACATATCAGTATCAGTTTGTTGAGAATACTAGAAAGAAAACTAACATATAAACCTAGTGGGCTACTCCACCTATAGTCAAATGGTTTTAGGATGGAACCTCACTTGAGCTTGTGTGTGGTCTAACTTTTCTCCTCGTGTGGGCCCATTACAAATTTAACACAGTTGTTCTTAACAATTCACATCTACCCTCATTTACGTAATCCACGTAACCTACAACCTATTCTCAATTCAATCACTTTTCAAACCAACACAATCACTTTACTCCAAATAAAGGTAATGGAAAAGAAAAGACCTTATTTCATTTTTCTAAAAAACTATTTTCTTCAAAAAAACACAACATTCTTTATAGCTTTGATAACAAGTAGTATCAAAACATTTTACAAGTCATAAAATTTAATTCAAGTCCACTGAAGAAAACTAGGGGGAAGATAGCACACATACAATAAAACCAATCAATATTGTGACATGACAAGGAAGTTTTCTTGATAACCTCTAAATTAGCTAATTTGTTCAATTCTTTATCTAATTGTAACCACACTAATATCGTTCATTCAATAGAGAAAGGGAAGGAACAGAGAGAGTCACCTTGGGTCATTTCCTCAATTCAGAATAGAAGCAATGGTTTATTACAAGTCTCTTTTTGTGTTGGAACAAATTTTAACAAGTATTAACAGCATTTAAATAATCAAAATAGAGGTTTTAGTAATGATAATAACTACTCTTCATGAAAAGTACTTGCTAATTATGAATTATTTTGTTTTGGTTAGGAAACGTAATCAGTGAACAAATTGCAAGGATCATATTGATTGATATATTTACCTCACCATAGTACTATATTAGTGTTACGGGCCCCTTACAGGTGTACACTCGCAGAAGAAAACAGCAGCCACGTTTAATGCTTATGGAAGATATGGACTAAGGAAGTTGAACACGTACAGTTCTGTTTTTTTTTTATTGACTTTTTCTTTGAGCACTTTGTTTTTTGTTTCCATTTCTGTTAGGAGTGAATCTTCACTTTCTGTTATTTCCTTCATTTTAGGAGTTCATGATCAAGTCATGATTCCATTGATGTAAAAGGATGGTTTACAT
>JANKOE010000004.1:28907409-28921399 GCA_026284465.1 Erythroxylum citrifolium
CACTTTCTGTTATTTCCTTCATTTTAGGAGTTCATGATCAAGTCATGATTCCATTGATGTAAAAGGATGGTTTACATCCTCTATAAATATTGAATAATCATCAATGAAGAAAGGGTTTTGGAAATCATTACAGTTTTGAGTACTTTAACTCAGAGGTCTAAGGTTCCCTCTAATCGAGCCTTTAGTTCTTCGAAAAATAGGTCGAAAAAAGAAATCATCTCCATCTACCCCTCAAACACCTTCCACTTCCATTCCAGATAGACCCCTAACTCGATCCTACGTTTGGGACCATAACAATTAGACTGTAGATACTCAAATATAAATACATGATTGTATAAGACAAATATGATATTATAAAATGAAATAAGAACCTGAGCAAAAATCAAAAATTCAAATAGAGATACAAACCTCCAGAGTCACAAACATTGCATGCCCCATATGAAGTGAACCAGTTACATTAGGAGGTGGCATTGATATCACAAATGGATCATTTCCGAGATCCAAATTTGGTTTAAAATATCCTTGGGATTCCCACCTAAACTCCAAAATTACAAAACAAAAACAGTCAAGATACACAAGAGAGTGCCATGATAAGCATTATATGCACCAATTTAGGTTCCTAAATGAAAGCAAACCCTTAAATAATTTCAAAATGGAGCAATTAAATAATCATTATTCAAATATGCACTTTGTAGCTGTTATGAATAACGGGATAATTTGTATTTACTAATAATCCTTTATTTATATACATTATAAGTGCCTAAAGATGGTAGGAAAATAATATCTCAATCCCTATAATCAAGCTTCCTACAATCAAGCTACAATCCTTATTATATCTGTATATTAATTCATAATTTGTAACAATAACACTTTCCCTCAAGCTGGAGCACAGGTGTTGATCATGCCAAACTTGTTATACAAATATTCAACCTGGGTCACATTTAGAGCCTTTGTAAAGAGATTTCCTAGTTGTTCTCCACTCTTCACATATCATGTAAAAACTAGACTTTGCTGCACCTTTTCACGAAAAAAGTGATAATCAATTTCAATATGCTTAGTTCATTCATGAACATAAGTTTAGAGACTATATGAAGAGCAACTTAGTTATCATGCCATAACTTCGCTAGCATTGAGACTTTAAGCCTAATTTCCATCAAAAGTTGATATATCCACATTATTTCACACACAGATTATGTCATAGCTCTATATTATGATTCTACACTCGAGCGAAATAAAACATTTTGCTTTTTACATTTCCATGAAACCAAATTTTCCCCAACAAAGACATAATAGCTTGTGATAGATTTTGGATCAGTTTTGGACCCTACCCAATTTGCATATGAGAAGCATTCTATACAAATGTGACCGTGATTTTAATATAGTGTACCTCGTTCGGTTGATCCCTTCAAGTAACAAAAGATTAGCTCTAAAACAACCCAGTAATAAATTGTTGGCGAAGCCATAAATTGACTCACTATGCTTACCGAGTAGGTAATGTCATTGTAAGATAATTTAGTTTTCCAACCAATCTCATATACTTCTCAGGATCTTCAAACAAACTATCTTTTGTGTTGCACATTAGGTGACTTAGGAGTACTACATGGTTTAGGCCCTATTTTCCCAGTTTTAGACAACAAATAAAGCACATATTTTCTTTGAGATGAGAAGATGCCACTCTTATTCCTTGCTACCTTAACTCCCAAAAAGTACTTTAAAGTCCCCAAATCCTTTGTTTGAAAATGGCTATAAAGAAATGTTTCGAGGGATAAGCTCTTAATGGCTTCTTGGTATTGGCTTAATTTAGCAAATTTATCCATAGAAACTAAAGACTATTTGCTCTAAAGATGTGTTAAGTGTGGTAGAAACAGCTGCAACACAATCTAAGTGAGATTTTTTTATTTGTTTTGCAATTTTGGATATGTGCGTTTGATATGACCTGCTTGATAATAGTAGTTACATACAATACTACCCCCTATACTTTCTCCTTTATTCTGACTTCAATTAGAGGAACATTCATTATTCTGAGACAATTGAACGGGTGGAGCAACAATAGTATTATTGTCAGTACGCGTAACTCTGGAGAATACCTCATGTAAAGAGGAATGTTACAGAATAAGATCTGATTACGATATGATTCAGTATCTTTAGGTGATGTGATTCAGTATCTTTAGGGATTACAAAATGTATCTTTAGGAATTATGTTTTGATTTGATTACGATTATAATTGTACTTACCATACATGAAATCTAGTATATAAAAGGAGTGAGAGCTATAGATTTCTGTAAGTTCTTCCCATCCCTTTTCTTAATTCAACATGGTATCAGAGCAAGTTATAAATCCTACCTCTAATTCCTTTTCTTCTCACAACCAAAACTCATACCTAAGCCTTGCTCACAAAAATAAAACTAACCTCAACGATCTAACCCCAAATACACCTCAATCAGGCACTAGCGACCAAGATAGAAGAAGAAACAACGCCAGCGAGTGTCCCACACATCCCCACGCACTGCCGGCAGCCACTATCCAATCGACACATGTAGCCCATGCACCACCTTCTGGTGACGCTTCGTTAAGCCTGCTACAACAGACTGAATCGCACCAACTCCAGAAACATGTTAGCGATGCATTTTTCTGTATTTTATTGCTAAAAATAGAGTTTGTATGTTTGACCATCGTTGTCGATTCCTTCATAGTCGTAGTCCCTCTTTTGTTGTAGCACAAGTTGTTAATATTTGAAGTTCATCTTCTCGTTAACATCTTTTTACGTTGATTACATCATGAGTGACTTCAAAACTAACAGTACTGATAGACAGCCACTCATTACAGTTCAACAAATCACAAATCAGAAATTGAATGGAGTGAATTATGTTGCTTGGGAGAAGGCGATCATTGTATATCTCAAGGGCCTAAGTAGATATGAGTATCTCACGGATCCAACTCCTGATATTAGGTCCCCGGGTTATAAGAAGTGGGAAAAACATGACAATCAAATAATAAGCCTTTGGAATGTCATGGAGCCAAATATTGTTGACATGTGCCAACATGTAAACTCACTAAAGGAGTTATGGGAGTAAGTGAGACTATTTTTTTCTAGTAATGTTATTCGTATATATGATTTATTTGTGGAATTGTTCAAATGTGAGCAAAAAGAGAAGAATCACACCGAGTATTTTTCAGAAATAAAGAATCTATTTGTACAACATTTAGCAACCCAACTAATAATAATAAATAAGGATCAACTTCTGAAGGAAAGAGAAAAGTTATTCGTGCTGAGATACTTGGCTGACTTAGACCAGAATATGAACCAATTCAGGCCTAGATACTAGATGGCATTGAACTTCCATCACTTACTGAGACATATTCACGCATCTCTTGATCCTTGAAAGGGCCAACATAAGAAAGTGAAGTCAACTTTGCTCTCGCTATTCACAATAGTGAAAGAGGTAATGGAGGCCGAAGTAACTAAGGTGGTCGTGGTGGTTATGGTGGTCATGGAGGAAGAGGCAGAGGAGGCCAAAGGAAATGTAACCATTGTGGCAAGGATGGGCATGTTCTAGACTATTACTGGGACTTGCACCTAGAGTTACGCCCGAATCCCTCTCAATCTACTAATATCATGGAGGCTTCTAGTTATTCTACCTCAATAAGTGGAAACAATTTCATATTTGAAGAAGAATATGCAGCTTTTCGACAGTATCAAGCGGCCAAGCAAGCGATCACACCAATTGCATCGTTTGTTCACATAAGTAATCACACAGCTTGTATATCGTCCTCTGTTAAACCTTGGATTATAGATTCAAGAGCTACTGACCATATTGTAGGTAACCCATAACTTTTTAATCAAATTACCTTTGTACCAAACTCTCACTTACTGTTGCTAATAGTGCCACTACTAGTATAAGTAGGGTTGGCACTACATTTTCCTCTCCTTTAATGACATTACCAGCAACATTGTATATTCCAAAATTTTCGTTCAACTTAATGACGGTCAGTAAACCAACCAAAACATTGAATTGTTCTGTCTCTTTTTTTCCTTCATTATGTTGTTATCTAGGAATTGAAGACAAAGAAGATGATTGGAGGAAGGTGTGAACTTGGAGGTCTCTACTATTTTGACAATTGTTTAACTGCTTGCTCAGTTGTTGCTTCACCTCTCCAAATCCATAGTCGCCTTGGTCATCCATCCCTCCAAAGAATTAAAAAAATTCCTAATTTGAATTCAAATCTTCATCTAGATTGTGAGACCTTTCAACTTGAAAAATATCGTTGTGTTGCTCTTCCATCCAGAGTTAATAATAGAGTCAAAAGCTCTTTTGTGTTAGTTCATTATGATGTTTAAAGTCTATCTTGTGTTATCTCAAAACTTGGCTTTCGTTACTTTGTTGTTTTTGTTGATGATTGGTCTAAAATGACTTGGTTATATCTGTTGAGACTAGATTTCAGCAGAAGTATAGCAAGAAGAGGGGAGGTATGACAGATAAGAAACCAGGCAATGTGTGAAGGGGTAAAATGGGGAATGAGAGGGAGTGATGATTCAGGTGGGAGTTAGTTAGGATGAGAGAATAAAAGGTTGTGAGGAGAGAAGGATTCAGCATTCAATTATGACAAATTGAGTAACAATTGTAGGGAGGTTTGGCTAGCCCTCAAAGCCTAGCTCAGGAATAATATCCCATTCATTTCTCTTCATCTCTCTATTCCTTAACTGTTCTTATTTGACTGTTGTTGTGTGCGTTGTTCTGTGGCTGTTGAGTGCTGATTTATAGTGCAGGGCGATATTGTTTGGGTTGATTTGGTGTTAGAGCAGGTGGTCTCTAACAATATCTAATGAAAGAACGCTTCAAATTATTTTCTATTTTTCAATCCTTTTGCCCTGAAATCAAAACTCAATTTGGTTGTCTCGTTTGTATCCTCAGAAGTGATAATACTAAAGAGTATTTTTCTTAATCCTTCCGGTCTTACATAAAAAAATGTGGTATGATTCACCAATATTCTTATTTTCACACACCACAACAAAACGGTGTTTCTGAAAGCAAAAGACATGTCATACAAGTTGCTCGCACCTTACTAATTGAGATGAAGGTTACTAAGGAGTTTTGGAGTGATGATGTCCTAACTACTTACTATCTTGTTACAAGAATGTCATCCACTACCCTTAAAGGTCAAATCCCTCATATTTCTATGTTTCCTAATATTCCTTTGTTTCCTCTTCAGCCTCGTATCTTTGGATGTGTCTATTTTGTCCACCAACTCTAGCAGCAATTCACAAATTATCTCCACGAGCAATCAAATGTATCTTCCTCAATTACTCGAGATCACAAAAAGGTTACCGTTGTTACAGTCCCTCACTTAAAAGATTTTTTGTATGCACAAACGTAACATTCTTTGAGAACACTACATACTTCTCTAAGAGTCAAGATGCCAAAAGCTTCCACCATTGTTTACGCTCACCTTTTGACAACTCCTTGGATAATTTGCCTAAAAGTTCAAACAATTCACCTACCAATTCCAATCCTTCTTATCTTCGTCAATTGTCTCAAGCAAATTTGCAAGTTTATTCCCGATGACCTCGTTGAATGGTAGATAGTGATCCGAATGAGCCCTCTCCTTCGGCAACTAATTTGTCGCCAAATCTAGAAAACAATGACCTAAACTGGCATACTGCTTTAAGGAAAGGTAAACGATCTTATACCCATCATTCGATTTCTAACTTTGTTTCTTATAACCATATGTCCGCTCCTTTTTTCTTTTCTATCAGACCTAGATTATGTGTCTATACCTAAGAGTATAACAAAGGCTATACAAAACCCTGGGTGGAAGCAAGCTATGCAAGAGAAAATAGATGCTTTATGGTCAAATGACACATGAAAGCTTGTTACTCCTCCTGATGCCTCAATTATTGGTTGTCGATGGGTATATACTATTAAGTCACTTGCTGATGGATCTATTAAATGAATAAAGGCTCGTTTTGTTGCTAAAGGATACAAACAAGTCTATCATATTGAGTATTCTGAAACGCTTTCTCCTGCAGCAAAAATAGCATCAGTCCGTATGTTTATCTCCTTCACCGCAAATCATTCTTGGCCGCTCTACTAACTTGACATCGAAAATGCATTCCTTCATGGTGATATAGAAGAAACAATCTATATGGAGCAATATCCAAGGTTTGTTGCTCAGGGGGAGTCTAAGAAAGTGTGCCAATTGAGGATATCGTTATATGGATTAAAACAATCTCCTAGAGAATGGTTTGGACGGTTTTGTTCAGCTGCGAAAAAATTTAGTCTCAAGCAGTGTAGAGTCAACCATTCGATATTATACCAACACACAAGATCTAGTAAAATTCTATTGATCGTATATGTTGATGATATTGTTACTGGTGATGATCAAAGTGGAATTCATAGATTGAAGGAATTTTTGCAACAACAATTCCAAACAAAAGATCTTGGTCTATTGAAGTATGTTTTAGGAATCGAAGTTGCAAGATCTAAAGATGGTACTTCTAATATAGTTTTTCATAAAAGTACAACGCATATTAAAGTAGACTGTCACTTTGTCAGAGAGAAGGTGCAAAAAAATGTGATAAAAACTACTCATGTGAAGTCTGAGAACCAATTACTTGATCTATTTACCAAGTCTTTGGTTGGAAGTCATGTAACACAACTGTGTAACAAGCTTGGAGCTTATGATATATATATGCTCCAGCTCAAGGGGGTGTTAGAGAATAAGATCTAATTATGATATGATTTAGTACCAAGTCTTTAGTTGGAAGTCATGTAACACAGCTGGTTTGTTTTTTTTTTTGGGTGCATGACTAAGGCTTTGTTAGTTGGCAAATTATTTATTATTTATCGTAGTTTTATTTTATTGCTATTTTATTATTTTTTAGTTTTCTAATTATTTTTAGTTCCATTTTTTTTTAAGGTTCAACTAGAATCGGACCTTTTTTTGCCTTTTTACGTATTTATTTTGTGTTAGTTTTGCCTTCTCTCTCTCCAACTTGCGTCACTCTTATATTGTCTCATTTGCATGTGGGTCTACCGGAAACAGCCTCTCTACTATCTAAGGGTAAGGCTTCGTACTATCAGACCTCCCCAGGCCCTGCTTCATTACGGGACTTCATACTGGGTGATGATGATGATGATGATCATGATGATGAGGTGATATGATTCAGTATCTTTAGGGATTACAAAATGTATCTTTAGGAATTATGATTTGATTTGATTACGATTATAATTGTCACTTACTATATATGAAATCTAGTATATAAAAAGAGTGAGAGTTGCTAATTTTTGCAGGCTCTTCCCATCCCTTTTCTTAATTCAACAGGGACATTTCCACAATGGAGAGAATCCGTGACTTGGCTGAATCAAAATAAAGAATTAAGTTTCCCAAAAGACTCATGACTTCCATTTTATCCTGCTGAGTTTGTTGTAACTTGATATCAGAACTAAAAGGTCGCAAGACATTGAATTCTTCATAAACCTTTTTTAGATTCATAAGATAGGATTGAAGAGATTGATCATTTGTTCAACCCAATAAAAATTCTTACAAACCTCATAGATACAAGAAATATTCTCTTTTCCCGAATACAAAAAATTACAAATACACCATCAATTCCTTAACGTATAGTGATTAATCATATTGACCACTTCAATATCTATCGAATTCAAATATGTAAAAATAATCTAGCATCATCTTTTAGCCATTCACCTCTTGTATTATCAGAAGGCGAATCATCTGTGAGATGGTCATCTTTAAAAGTATTGTGCAAATAAATTTTAATTGTTTTGCTCCACTCTAGATAATTAGGATATGTCAATTTATGTTCAGTGATCTTAGACATCACTGGAATAACATTAGTAACCATAACTGACTTGTGTTCATCAACAATAGAAAAGAAACAAATATACCCGCATACCTATGTTAAAAGTTTGTTGGCAAATCAATCTGAAGAGTTCAATATGCCACACCAATCAAGACCACGTGTTGAGCCAACACACACCAAGTATCCAACAGTTTCAAATAACCTCATTATCAATTTTAACAAAAAAATAGTTTTGTCACTATATCTCAATAACAGAAGTGAAGCAATGCACAAATCCCTAGGCAATCGACGATGGTGGTGGATCAAATACCCAGGTCAGTCGGAAGGGAGAGGCAACATCAAGAGAGGTGACAGTGTGGTAGAACTTCGTCACATGCGCTCTCATGTACTAGCACATAAGACAAACAACAAATTTTTGGTAGGGCATGTATCTCACTCGAGAGATCTCTAGTGACTGGTTTTTAATCAAAGACCAATCGTGGTTGGTGAGTGTAGGGATGTTGGCGGTGAGAATCAAACATCACCTTAAACAAGTGACCCTAGCACTTGCAACTACGACTAGGAGAAAAACACCTAAATTTTGCACTTGAGCAGAACCCATATATAGATCACAGGAACTTTCTTAACCTCTAAATACCTCTCCATAGTTTTCCTAAGTACCCTGATAGAAAATAGTTTACTTTGATAAATCTTAAGAATAGTTTACCTCGATAAATCTTAGGATCTTTTCCAAGCACTGTCAAACATTAGGATCTAACTTCAATTTTGGTACATACCTTAAGAACTAACAGGATGAGAAAAGAAAGCATCAAAGTTTGCTCCTTTTGCATCTAAAATTTAGAAAAGGACACGAAGCATTCAACACTTACAAAAGAGTTCATGAAACACAGCGTGATGGTTAATCATGTTCAGAGAAAAGAAGAAATAACAGTGGAAAGGGTACTTTCAAAATGCGGAGTACCAATTATAAATCCTCTCCTCGGAAGAAAAATCGAAAGACTTGGCAATCTCCGGAGAAGTAAACACGCCGCTACTATCTGATGTTGCAGCAACTGAAACGTAAACCAGCAAGCCATAAATTAACTGACAGCTAAAAAGGATTGGCCTATAGAACAAAACAATACAAGAGGATTGGCAGGGATTACCAGTGAAGAATCTTATTGACTTAGGAGAAGTGAAACGCCATGGAAGGAGAAATAGGGTACGACGACGCCTGGAGAAAAGGATAGGACTGAGTCTGTAAGACGAGGAAGACGATAAAAAGGAGGGAGCAGAGAGAGCTGTTTGAAGTATCATGACGTTTTTGGTATTCCAATTTCCAAATTCCCTGCTAAATGAAAGGAGGGATAGGGGTAAGGATAGAGATAATAGTGGCACTAGCGCTGGCACTGGTACTGGCAACGGCACCGGCGGTAAATGCTGTTCTAAAGGATGATTTGGTATGGTCTTGGGTGGCTGTGCAAAATTCTACGCAGCCCGAGCCCGACCTTGCTAGTCCAATCCATCCCGTCCAACAAAACTTAATCCGGACTCTTATTTAATCTTTTTATCTTTTTAATAAAAGAGATTCACATGGTTAACATTTTCTCATACTCCATTTCCTTAATTTTTCTATTAAACATTAAAGACTAAAGTAGACAATAGATGTCATTAAAATTACTCAACTACAAGAATAATTTATTAAATTTATCATATTTATAAATTATTATTTATACTAATAATATAATAATTTTGAATATGTAATTTTATATTTTATTAATATTAATACATATTAATTGATCATATTCATTAATGATTAGACATATATGTATTGGTTTATATAATAAAAATAATTTATTAAATTTTTTAAGCATTGTTAAATATTAGAATTTAAATTGCGATACAAACCTTAAAAGCCAAAAGATTGAGAAAAGAAAGCACTAAAGTTTGCTCCATTTGCATCAAAAATTTAGGGAGGATAGGAAGCACTCAATAATTACAAAGGAGTTTATGAAACAAAGCATGATCGTTAATCATGTTCAAGAGAAAAGGAAAAATAAGAGTGAGAAGTAAAATGTGGAGTACCAATTATAAATCAGCTTTTTAAAGAAAAATGGAAAGACTTTGCAATCTATAAATAAGTAAACATGTCACTATTATTGATGTTGCAATAACTAAAACACAAACTAGTAAGGCATAAGTTAACTAACAAGTAAAGAAGATTGGACTATAAGAATAATAATAAATAGGATTCGAAAGGAGTATAGTGAAGAATCTTATTTGACTTTGGGAGAATTAAAATTCTATGGATAATTAATTTCACAATTAAAATCTCTCTCCGATTGTTCATTAATCTAAAAATAGGTCTATTAAGTTACCAATTCTCATTACGCACCTTAACACTGATGACTTGATTCACTTTATTGATTTATCGCCAAATATATGCATGAAAATTATCACAAACATTCATCAATGTATTGAATTTAATAAGAAATAAGGTTTATAAAATAAAACAAGAATAATCCCTAAATATGGATTTAGAAACCATAATCATGTTATACATCTTAGAAATCCAAATACACATTCAAGACTATGAAAGAAATAAAAGGGAAAAGAATAAAAATTGATTGGTCTTGATCTTGAATGATGGAAATTCTCTTAAGCTTTCCTTGATCTCTTCTAGTTTATCTAATTGTGTTAATGTGTCATTAGTTTATTTTCTTTTAATTTAAATATGATTAATCAACATCACTTTAATTATTGTTTAGATAATAGGAAATGAGTTATTACTAATATTCATAGTCTCTATAGGATTGACACTTGATAGTCAGAGTCCTGTACTACAGAACGATAGGTCCACTTGCCTTAAAAAATCTATACAAGAATTGAGTTATATATGATAATTATATCTACTAATAAATATATCTTATAAGCTATTAATTAGTCCCTGGTGGTATTTATTATGGTGGTAAAAGTTCTCTATTCTTGTACTAATCCTTATAAATGATCTTAAGGTTACTTTCCATCAAATACCATATATTCTGTTGCTTAAATAAATATTAAAGACAATCCAATCTTCATCTTTCCTCTTTTGATTCTTGTAACACTAGTCTATGATAGCTTGCTAGCTCAAAGTAGGGATAGTTATATAATACAAACCTCAATCAAAGAAGAGACGTTCCATAGTTTCATAACCCTAATTGCAGAGTAAACAAAAGTTAGAAAGGCTAAGGAAGCTTTTCATTCTGTCTAAGGTGCACAATCTTCCTTTGATAACTAGCCATAACAAGATAGAGGCCTTAGGACAAGCCTGATTAAACCAAACCAAGTTATGAGAAAAAAAAACTTTGGATGCTAGTTCCTTTAGCAATATTTTACAAGAATCATTACAAAACTTCCCAGAGTGATGTCTTTTCCAACTAATATGTTCTTCCTAATTTGGAGAGGGTTAGATCAGTAGGTCACTTGTATGTATCATATTAGAAATCAACATTCTGATTGTGATCAAAATTTATGTTTTGAAAGAAACTCATTAGTAAACCACCCCTTTTACCATTCTCATTTATATACTAACCATCAACATTAATACCTTAAAAATAGAAATTTTGTAAAATCTAATTTAATAAATAGAAAGTAAAATTAAAAATTATTGATATTTAATAATATATAAAGACAAGTTAGTGGAATAATAGAACATTCATAAATATAATACTAGTATTAAAATTAATGAATAATTTATTCATATTTTATAATTTAAACATCAAATAATTTTTTGAATGTTTAGAATTCAATTAATAATTTATATTAATATACTTATATTTTAACTCATAATAATGTAAGAGATATTTAAAATTTAAAACATTGAGCTATCAAAATTTTAAGGGTTAAAAACCTTATATTTAAATTTTAAAAAGTTAATATACATAATTTTGTCTCTAAATTGTAACACTTAATCAAGCAAACCAAGACTTCTCTAATTTTGTAGCGCCCCACTCCCGTAATGACCCGAACTCGACATTGATGGTGATATCTGAATCTGTGCCCCGTGAGGGTGACGTGCTAAATCACTGAATCATTCGAAAATTGATATACTTTTAAAAAAAAAAACAATAACACATTTTGCGGAAATCGATACTCAAATTGGGCCCACATACATTCATAAACATTTTCACTTAACATAATTTTCAGTAGCCATTCGGACCCTTTCATGAATACGAAACACTTGAATCAATTCGAAATACACATTTATACAAAAAGATGCGAAATTTACAATTCAATACAAAATAAAGAAATGCAATGCAGACGCGAACTGATCCCGACCTCGATCCTTCACTTGACTGCTGTAGGTATACTCCCGTTGGCCTAACGGGGTATTCTTCTAATCCTGAAAAAAAAATGCAAATTTTGGGTGAGTTTTGCGAACTCAGTGAGTGACCATCAACGATAGCTCACCCAGTCACATAACACATAATTTACACATCACACTTCATTTCACGTTTCCCAATATTTCACATGTTCATATTATTTCACATTCAATATACTAAATCATTTATAGTATGCATATGCAATGCATATAAGACTCACTTTCTATTTGTTATTGTCGTTATGACCGAGTGCCTTTTTATTCGCTCATATCGCTTAGTGGATACCGAGCTATAGCATATAACATCTCATATCCCTTAGTGGGTACCAGGTACAGTCGCACTCGAGCCCGAGGCTCTAATCACATTCTGAGCTTTAAGCTCTTTATCCTGGCGACTCCAATCATAACTTCCTTTATCTTTCATGCATTCATGCAATGGAATGCATCACTTACAATTGTATATCCTATTCAAACACTTTTTCATCTCATCAGACCTTAGTCCGGCATTCCACATTGAAGGGGAGAATTCACAATTTCATTTATATACAAAAACAAATACACATTCTTAACACATTTAACAATCACATTCACGTACAATTTGCACTTCAATATCTCATTCATATATCACCGTCATCGGACCTTCATTGTCCAGAATTCAACAATCAAGTCACATTCATAATCATTCATGATCACTTAATTCATAACATAAACAGACAAATAATAAAGTAAGACCATCTAGGTCTACTCACAGTACGCTCCAAAATAGCATTTGCTTCCCAATTCTGGAACGCATGTATGTGGCTGTTTAACCTACACAACCCATATATGCAAAACACACATTTCACACTCATCAATAATTGCACACACATAAGTATTTATTTATGTACAATTGTATAAATGGACTATGTACAATGCATGTTCAATGACAATCCCGGGTATATGTTCTAGAACACCTTTTTATGCTTATTCCCATTTCAAAATTCATATGTGTCTACTTGCACTTAGCTTTACACTTTATTTGTACGTGATCATTCTAAATTCTCCTTTCAATCTTTACCTTTTTTGTAAGCTCACAATTCAAGAACACTGGATTACTCTATATCATAACTCAATTTTCGTCATCTCTTTTCTAACCTCATATGATCTCATAATATCCAATTCCCGTTCATAGCTTAGTAATTTAAACATATGTACACATTTAGGCACATTACCCATTTATACAATAACCATAAATATATTACTCACCAAGTTTGCTTGCAAACTCCATGTTAAAATTGTCTTTCTCCTTGTTCTTGGGTAGGATTCTCTTAGTTTCCTAAAGCAACCAAATCTCATTCAATAGGAATCCACTTAAAAATCCCACAATGCAAAAATCACAAAAATTGATTCTAGCATATTTAAACCCAAGCATTTTTCTAAACTCCATAAACTAGAATCCTTCCAAAAATCCAAAGATTCAAATGATCGTACCTTGATTCTTCACCAAACGAAGAGATCTTTAGCTCAGATGGAAGCTCTTTTCTTCCTCTACCTTTTTCTCTTCTTGAACAACTTCAAAATCTCTCTTGAAGGCTAAGGAAATTAAAACCCTAGCTTGTTTCCTCTTCTTTTTCTCTCTTTTATTCTTTTTCATGTTTTCTCTCTCTTATCTCTTTTCTCATCCACTCATTTGCTTCTCTAGAATCTTCTCATTTACGTTTCCTCCTTTATTTATAAGCAAGAAAATATTTCTTCTTCCAATTATGTCCTTAATGAGTCTAAAAAGTCCATTTTATCCTTCCTTATAGGCTTATGTTCTTTTAACTTAAGTGTCTTGCCAAAAATAT
>JANKOE010000004.1:28921499-28938402 GCA_026284465.1 Erythroxylum citrifolium
TTGTTTAATATACTTTAAATAATATTTATATGCATAAATAATATTTATTACAAAATAAAATATAGTTAAAATTAAAATTATTTTTTATTTTTATGTTGCCAAACAGACTATTATATGAAGCTCTTTCAAAAAAGTTTTTTTTTAAATGACAGTCAAACAGTCAACTGGCTTCTTAGAAAGTTTTTCTAAAAAAAGATCTACAGAAAAAAAACTCTACTAACAAAAGCTCTACCGGTATAAACCCAACCAAATAAAGGCTTAATTTGTCTTGGAACAACTAATAAAGTTACATCTTTATGACTACAAGATCATTCGTTCGAATCACGGAAATAGTTTCTTTATAAAATGTAAAAAAAAATGCTACTTATAATTGATAATTTCACTCTCAACCCTTACAAAATGAAGAACCTTATTTACTGAATTGTAGGATATATATAGTGGTGTATACATACATACATACATATATATATATATATATAATTTATTTGGGTCTCTAAACTTTGTTACTTAAGTTGTGCCTTAAGCAATAGAACATTAAGGGGTTCTTAGAAAGAGGGACTTGTTAAAATTCTAACATTTTGATATCTCCTAACTTGTTGTTGGTCACAAAATTCCTTGAATCTCATGCAAAAACCAAAAAAGTTGAGACATTTCCAAGAAATTTGGTTTTAACTTAATTCATCCTTTTCAATATAAATTATAAAGTACTACTAAACAAATTTTGGAATATGCAATAGAGCAACCATCATCTTTCCTCACACCAGATATCTAAGATCTTAATCAAGCTATGTTTCATGTCTTAATTTCTAATTTTATAATTAAATTAATCAAATTTAAAGGCCTTGCATTATTTTTTCTTACAAAATGAATGAAAATGCAATATCAACCTCTTTAAATTTGAGAAATATAATACTTAAGTATTTATTTTACATTTAGTATTTATATTTTAAATTGATCCATGTTGTTAACACTTGTCACTTTTGTAGTGGTGACAACAAATAACAATAAATACGATTCTAAATAAAGACGATAAAAAAGTATTTGATTTGATCGAAATCAAGTTGATTGATTTTGGATTGAATTTATATTTATAATAATTGATTTTATCCTATTTAAACAATTTAAAATACTTCAGTTTTTCTTAATTAATTCGAAAATTGATGTCACTTTATTCTCAATTCAATTAAGATTTTGGATTATTTGAATTCAATTATACCAAATTCGAACTGAATAAAAAATTGGACTCGAATGTTCAAACTAGTGGCATCTCTATTTTGAAATAAAAATAACACATAATAATAAACTATTTTTAGTAGAAAAGATAAATTTATGAATATATTAACTAGACATTACTAACACAAAAGGTCAATAATCTAATAATCAATAAAAACAAAAATACTATCATAGAATGAGGGATAATATTCTTGTTTTTTACATGCAATGAGCAAAAATGAAATAAGGTCATTGAGGTAATAACATAGAAATAGAAGGGCTAGTTGGCAACATTTTGCAAATATTAAAATCGTTAACCAATTGTTTTCTTTCTCCTATGAAACGTTCAATACGAAACTTGGTGGCTCCTACAAGTTTACGCAACAGAGTCTTTCTCTCCCCCTCTCTTTCACCTCTCTGAGATCTTCTTCGATCAGGGAAAAATTCGAACAACTCTTCCACAGGATTCTTAGCAATTTCTTCCAGCAACCATGATGCCTGAATAGTATGTTCTTTCGCTATATGGCACAAAAAGATTGCTTTTTTTTTTTTGGCCAATGGTGTGGTTGAACTTGTCGGTGCACATCCACATTTATCAAAGATTGCATCTTTATGCATCTGGGTTCTTTTTTTTTTTCCTGATATGAAGTTTCAATTCAGGCTTTATTTTTCTTGCACGTGGTTTGTCTTCGTTCGTGTTGCCATTCTTGTTCTGTTCTATGTGATGCATAAAAGGAAACAGAAAGTTGCAATATTTTTGAGTGTGGATTCAGATTCTCTTGTTTTCCTTCTGGGATCTTAAGATGAATAAACATTCATATTCATGAACCCATTTATATGAATACCATGTGCATTTCTGATGGTTGGAAGAACTGCTTATAAAAATAATACAGGATTTTTATTGAGATTTTGTTGTTTCCTGGCAATTGTGCAGATTTTAGATTGATCTAGTTTCTCTCTGCACTCATGAGAATGCATTTTCTGGTCCTTTCTAGCATTTTTGAGCAGATCCTCAATCTTTGTTTTATGAGATGATCAAACGCTGTTTTATGAAATTCTTGTCAGAAGGTTATTGCAAGCATAAAGTCAGTACAGTCGGATGAACTTGTTAATATGGAAGTGAATTGGTGTGAAGAATAGCGCAACTCTTTGCTTACGGTCTTTCATTTCTTGCAATATGTTTGGATTACTTGAAAATTTGTTCATTAGTATTTATCTTGGAGTTCAAGAACTTTTCATGGATTTGAGCATAATTACATAATAATCCATACCCTTGTGGTCTCTAGAGCATGTTAGCTGGTGTTTCAGGTAGTTAGGTTTTGTTTTTTTTCAGTGATTACCTTTTCAAGCTACTGCTTATTGGAGATTCTGGTGTTGGCAAGTCATGCCTTCTCCTGAGATTTGCGGTAAGACTTTAAGGCTCTTCCATAGTTTTTGGTCCATGATTTACCATCTTTGGGACAATTAAGGTGCTCTAAGGCCTTCTCAGAATATGAACCAAGTCACTAAATTTTCATGTTCTGCAGGATGACTCTTACATTGAAAGCTACATAAGTACTATTGGCGTTGACTTTGTAAGTTGGGAGTGAATCAACTATCTTTTCTCGCAATTGAATTTGTCAGTGTGTTATGACCTGTACTAACTTTTCTTTTTCTATCTGTTTCTTCCATAGAAAATACGCACGGTTGAGCAAGATGGAAAAACCATTAAACTTCAGATAGTATGTATTTTGCAGAGATTTATTGAGGGTTCTACAAATCAGTATTTAGTGCTTATCAGTTGATAGAACACTGTGTTTTCTCCGTAGTGGGATACTGCTGGCCAAGAACGATTTCGTACGATTACAAGCAGCTACTATCGCGGTGCTCATGGAATTATCGTACGCAAACTCTCCCATGTGTTTCTTCATGTATATCTTCTACATGGAACTGTGCAACTAGTTCTTATGCATCTTCTTCCTTGTCTGCTAGATTGTCTATGATGTAACTGATGAAGAAAGCTTCAGCAATGTTAAGACATGGCTAGCAGAAATTGATAAGTTTGCCACTGACAGCGTCAACAAGCTTTTAGTTGGAAACAAATGCGATTTAACCAGCAAGAGGGTGGTTTCCTATGAAACTGCAAAGGTATGTGCTAGTTGTTGATCATTCTGCTTCTGATCGTCATGATCAGATGCTGGTTTAGAAGAGATACTATGCTTAGAGTTGTGATTTTGGGTTATGACTGACCCTGTTTCACCCTTTTCTAAAGGCTTTTGCAGATGATATTGGCATTCCATTTTTGGAAACAAGTGCTAAAAGTGCTACCAATGTAGAAGAGGCATTCATGACCATGGCTTCAGAGATAAAGAAAAGGCAAAGAGTTTTACCAACTGGAGCAATCTACACCTTGCATAGCTTGATTACAGTTTCATTTTAGAAAAGCAAGGAGAATATAAGCACCTAATCCACCAGAAAAGGTTTAAGTACCTTAGCATAAATGAAATGATAGAATTCGGAAGACTACCATAACTGAATCAGATGCCAGGCACACAACTCAAAACTATGATATTGCAATGCAAATTATCTCCCCAAAAAAGCAGTAAACTCTATGGTTCTTGGTCTAAATGGAAACAAGCAAAACAAAAATACAAAAGTAGGTTGATATGATTGATGGAAATTATCTCCAGCACAATTCAGAGTGATGCATTATTTTTCATCTGAAATCACTTCCTAGCTTGTCTGTTCCTCTTCTTGACACCAGATTTGGCGACCTTCAGGCTTCTGTGCACAACACTCAATCTTGCAAGGGCTGCCTTCTTAAGGTCAGGTCTATAGTAGTTATCAGCAACCTGCAACAAGGAAATGCAAATCAGTTTAGGTGCTTAAAAAATAAATAAAAATACATTACGAAAAGACATGATAACTCAATTATCATTCAATATCTACTCCAAACAAAAATTTGTGCCTCATGTGAGAAATAATATTCCAAGGAAACAGAGGAAGCAATCAATAAAATATGCAACACAAAAGTAATATTTTACACAACAGAAACAAATTGATTATTAGAGTTGACCAGGTAATTACAGATAAATGGAAATTATAAGACCATAACACATCTGATATATGGAGCACAGGTGAATATTCATCAAGATAATGCTCAGAAGCCAAGCGTAACAAGTATATTTCATAGAAGAAACTCTATTGAGAGATTCTTCTTACATGTTATGGCTCATCACTGCAGGCAACAAACCAAGATGATCCAACTTGATGAATGTTGCCAGAAATGCATTTGATAAATCCAGACAAGAAAATGGAAAGTCAAGCTTTTTACAAAATGACACAAAACAATAAACAAAATTTCTTTAAAAAAATATGTAAAAGTCTCAATCTAGTTACCAAAAGGCATAACTCGCACCTTACAACAATTTAGGAACAACTCAAGGAAGCAGCAACATCATAATTAATATGTTTTATCATTTAGAGACAATTCAATCAAGAAGGCCCAGTCATCACTTTGAATCAGTGATCTCTCAACTTCTAGTAATGTATAGGCATGTAAATACCCAACAACAGAACAAGAACCATTAAGACAAATAGATCAGTCTATTCGTATAAACATACCTGGTTCTCAACAGCCTTAGCTATTCGCCGGAACTCCTTGTTCATGACAGACTTGTGAAGGAGAGCAGAAGGTTTGTTCTGTTTCTTGGTCTTGGTAGTAGCCAAGACCACAGACAGGTCTTTGCCACCAGCCTGAATGCTCACTGTCTTTTGGTTAGCCAACCCTACACATTTAACCTCACAATCAAACCATCGATTTCTTACACAAACACGCAAAATCTCATAAACCCAGATCAGCAAACATAAAAAGCTCCAATCTTCACATATAGCAAAACAAGTCATTCCAGTTCCGCAGCCAAAATAAAATAACCAACCAAAACAGTCATTCATTTCTTCAATAAAGAAAAAAATACACACACAAGCCAAGAGCAACCCATGTACGCGTATAAAGAGAAAAAGAAAGCTACAGAAAGTGAATCACCAGAGTGCTTGTAGGAGTTGAGGTTATAGAGATTGTTGGGCTCTTTACTGAACTGAACTTTGGCATTTCCTCTACCGAACTGCTTCACAAGAAAACAGTTGTTTTTCTTCACCATCTCCCACACCAACTGCCCCGACGCTGTTGTCATTTTGACCTCTCACCGTCTGCTCTCTCTCTCTATCTCAACTTCTCTAAGAGTATATAACTAGAACAAAACTAGCTACAACGAGATGGAGACATGAGGGAAGACATGGGTATTGGAAGATCGCATATTCGAAGACCCAACAGACCGGAGACTAGTCTCCATTTCTCACAAACATCCTCCATTTCCAACCCAAGACAAGAAAATGAGAAGATGAAGACAATGTACTACTTGATTTTGCGCAACCACAGAAAAATCAAACAAGGAAGCATCGTCATTTTTCCAACATAAAAAAAGACAAAAACACTTACTTAACCTCCAAAAATGGACGAGCGTGTTAGGGATGAAGAATCCGCGTGCGAGAGAGAAGCTGGGAGACAAATGGTCGAGAGTGAGGAGTGAGGTCGACAACCCAGGTGACAACGGAGACGGAGACGGGGCGTGCTTTAGTGGAGAACCCAGATGACTGCCAAGAGGAGTGGGGCAATTTTGACAAAGCTTCTGTTTTGGTTTCCGAAGACAAAGACAGAAGCATCGTGTCTTTAGGTTTTAGGGTAGACAAAAATTCTTGTCTTCTGTCATCCGGAGACAGAAGACAGAAGTAGGGAGACAGCAACCAAACAGCAGTGGTAGACAGGATTTTGTTGTCCTGTCATCTGTCCCCAGCAACGGGGACAGCAACCAAACGGGGGGTTAGAGACAAAATTGAAATTCGATGTCTTCATAAGAAATGTAGCCATACGTTTCTAGTTTAATCCAATTCAAGAATCATCTCGTTTGGATAACTAAAGAAAAAGTTATGGCTAATAGATTGAAGCATACTCAGTCAACATTTTCTAGATCACTGCCAGTTTTGTTTCTAAATCTTTCCCTACCACAACTCATACCAAGATCACTCTTTCTATTCCCTCTACTCCTAATTTTCAATAAAACCACATTTAATATCAACTATACCCGGAAGTTGTCAATAAATGCATGTACCATTTTTATGCATAAACATTCAATATTTTTGTGCATAAATGCTAACATAATGCATGAGCAAGAAAATGCATTTCCTTAATCTCTCTTTGAGCTCCCATGTACTGAAATTTTAGATCCTAACCCTTAATATAGGGACGGGATGTTACAAATTTTCTCTTCACTTACTAAACCCCTGACTAGCCCAAGCCTATATTAACTCATCTTTATTTTCCTTTTTTTGTAATTTCATGTTGCTCACTCTTGTTTCTTCAAAATTCTATTACTTGTTTGGTAATAACCCAGGCGAGAGGGATTGTGTGTATTCTAAAGCTCGTTTGTCGCAACTTCTTCCACCCCTCCTGCAGTTCCTTCTCCTTAACTACTTTTAAACTTTACCTTAGCTCTTACTTCCTTAACCAACCTACCTCCATTCCCCATTCAACCAACCCTAATCATTTTCATAAATTAGACTTCCCTTCTTACCTCACCACTCTAATTTAGTGGTTAGGCAACAACTTTGAGTGGAAGATATCAAAACAAGATTATGTTGGCACTCAAAGTGTCCTCAAAAAGCAAGAGTCAAATTTAACTACAAAAAGAAGAATATGGTCTCAAGTTGTTGGATAAAACTTTTCCAACACTAAGCTGAGATTCATAGCTCCTACAAATCCTCTAGTTATCCTACCACTCCTAAACTTACTATAATCTAGAGCAACAAGATGGAGCAAGCCATTTATACTTCAATAATGGAAGCCAAGCATGATCTTAGATAAGAGCAAGCTAAAGATAGTTCCAATCTAGATTCACTTCTAGAATATCCCAAAAGAATATTAGAGCACTTAGGGCTACGCTATCTTTCTAAATATTGCTTTTTTTAATGAACAATTAGATATGATTGAATTTATATTGAATTAGAAATTAATAAAGAGCTTTTAGAGACCTTAAGGTTGAAGCAGATAAAGGAGGATGGTATAATGACTAAGTGTAAAAATTTTATCTCCTACTAATTGAAACCTTATAAATAAAAGAAGAAATCCATTTGGACGTCGAAAAGCAAGCTTTTTAGTAAAGGAAATTTTGAGGAGCTTATCATTAACACCAAATCTACCAATAATTAAGAACTTTATAAGCAATTATTTAGAGGGAAACCAACCTAGTGAGGACAAGGAAGTGGAACAACATAACATTAAACAAAAAATTCTTGAGCATATATATAACTTCTATATTAGTATACAACAAATGCATAAAGATGAGAAGGATAAAATCGAATAGCAGAAGGTAAAAATGGAGAAAGAAATCAATGAGACTACTAAAGAGAATAAATTACCCTAAGAAGAAGATGCACCTAAAGCTATAAACACTGAAGATAAGGAACCAAATGTCTCCCTTATAGAGGACTTTACACGTGTAACTAGAAGGAAGTTAAGTATGAAAAAAAGAAAGGCTTAAAGTAACTTAAAAATGAAATCAATATCTATTATAACATTATATATAAGCGATATTAACTCCTCTAAAAAATAGCAGTTAATTTTTTATCTTTAGAAAGTGAAGAAACCTATGTTAGTTGGTTTACTGTAAATAAGGCTTAAAGAAAGTAACCTTAAAGGAAGCATATAGCTTTTGGGGAGGTCTTGGACCATCGTCTTCAATCACAAACATCAATTTAATAGAAGAACTATCGTAGCTCTAAATCTCATTCTTTTAAGAATTATCAATGCCAAGTACTTAAACCAACTTATACACTGCTCATTTATTAGATCTTTCTTCACTTTGCCAGGATAAGGAATGACTGGTCAAAATTACTTGACTTTTTTAAAGTGCCCTTCACCTTCAGCTTTCTCTTGATTCCTAGTATTTCTATCTTTCTTCTCTTGGGGTTCATTCTCATCTTATAGCTCTTTTTCACTCTTAAGGGTGATTTCCGTGATACGTTCTTTAGGATTTGTCTAAGTAATACTTGCCAAACTCCCTTGTGATCTTTTAGATAATGATTACGTGAGTTGACCGATATGAATCTCCAAGTTACATATAGAAGACTTTTTCCTTTAATACATTGGCTTTGACTTTTGAATAAGTTTGGACATTATGTCTTCTAAATTCAACTTCCTAGCTTGAGGCAGTTACTGTTAAAATCCTGGTAGAGGGTTGTTCTTCGCCTGCCCTTGATTGCTTCAAGAGAAATTGGGGTGATTCCTCCATCCTGAATTGTATGTATCGTTATGTAGATTGTTCTAGGGTCTAAGAGCATTCCCCATTTAATCCACATGTTTAAGTTGTAGTGCTTGACAGTCTTTACCTGAATGTCTTAGCTCGCATATCTCACAGTGCAAAACTTGAAACTAAGGATTCATAGTTAATCTATTAATCTTTCTACTAAGAGATTCAACTTGGTTTGCCAATTATGCCATTACATCTACTTCATATGCCCTCGTTGGTTTGTTAAGTCTTGCTCAGGAAGAGCACCACTGATAGTTGTTCATATCCATGTCTTCAATAAGGTCATGGGTTGCTTATAGTGTCTTATTATTTAGAGTACTCCTAGCTATTGTATGTATCATTTTCCCTTGTAGTTTGATTTATCCCATTGTAGAAGCTTTGAAGTTGCATCCATAATGGTAGACCATGATGTGGGCATTTCCTCATCATCTCCTTGAACCTCTCCCATATGTCATATAATGTTTTTGAGTCAAATTGGGAAGAGAAGGAGATATCATTCCTTAGTTTGGCAGTCTTTACTTGGAGGAAGCACTTTAAAAGAAACTTTTCTACTACTTAGTCCCACATAGTAAATGATGATCTAGGTAGAGAATTTAACCATTGATTCACCTTCCCTCTCAATGAAAACAAGAATAACCTCAATCTTATTGTGTCATTATTGGCACTATTGACCTTAAAAGTGTCACAAATCTCTAGAAAGTTTGAGATATGTATGTTAGGGTTCCTCATCTTGTAGCCCATCAAACTGAATAACTGTTGTAGCCCATCAAACTGAATAGCTATTACACAATCTGAATAATAAATAACTTAATCTTTAAATTATTAGCGTTGATAGTCGATCTTACAATATTGGACTCTACTCCCGTCAAGTTCGGACTAGCTTAGTTAAACATAGTTCTTGGCTGGTCTGTCATGATTACTTATTCTTGGTATCAATTTGACCTTCCAAGCCCTTTATCTATCAATCTAACTTGAACTCTCTAAGTTGTGTTCTACGGAGAGTTCTACAAGTTGTTCTCTTGATCTCTGGATCTTTGTCTACTAAGTTCAATAGATTAACTTAGGATATAAACTAACCCTAAAATCTGTTTAAAATGAGAAAAATAAAGATTCAATAAAATAAATAAATAAATTATAAATAAGAAGTAGAATAAAATAAAATAAGTAATAATGACTAGATTAATAAAAGCTAGGCTTTCTTAAAATTATGACCCCCAACAATGACGCAAAACTTGACTGATTATTTATGTTTGATTGTAATATTATAAGTTTTAACTGCAAACGCATGATGTGGCTATAGTTAGCATTAACAAGTTCAAATCGATCCCATAAGGACTATCAGTACTAGTATTAACCTTTTTTCTATTATCTAACCATCGAATTAGGTTGTGAATTTAATTAAAAATTAAACTAAACTAAATTTTAACACAATAATGCACTAAAATGAAGAAAACACAACGATTAAATGATATCAAATAAGTAGTACCTAGGTGATGAATCCCCCTAAGATATCTTAAACACTAACCATTTATCTTTTAATTAAATTGTTGATTGTTGGACCATAGAAATTTCTATCATATATTATTATCTTTCTCAAGACTATTAACAATTAACCCTCGATTAATTAATTAAAATCTCTTTCTAGTTAAAACCATTAAGATTGCATTACTCAATTTGTGAATTTCACTACTAGGTTCGACCCTAATCTAGAGGATTTGTCAACCTTTCTCTAGGTTTTCATGCAACGCCTTCCAAATATAGTAGATCTATTTAAACAAAAGATTTCTCAATATCAATCATATGAAATCAAACATTGAACAAATCTCATTCATAATGGAATCATAATAAATAAATCAATAAAATTACATTGAATAAAAGACTATATCATACTATTCATCCAAACTAAGGGTTCACCACACTTAGGCAAAAACAAATCTAGCATCAAATATTCATAAGAACAAGCAGAAATAAAAGAATATATAATCTACATCCCCTTTTATCTCTAATGAAATCTTCTTGAAATTTAGATCAAAGATTGCTCTCAATCGAATATTATAGTTTAATGATCATGTTTTCCTCATCCTTCTTTTAGAACTGCTTTTTCTTTCCTTTTTTGGTGTCTAATCTGACTCCAAAATTCCTTCTCCTTGTTTGGCCTTCAATTATTTCCTTTTATAGTAAAAAACTAGGGTTTCTAGAATATATACGACCGTGTAGGTGACTGTGTATCTCAAAATACCATCTAAATCATGACTTTATATAGTTGCAAAAGCTTACACGGGCAACATACACAACCGTGTATGTCAACATACATAGACGTGTATCTTCACATGGGCATAAATAACATATACAAAAATTCAAATGTTTACAATGACTTACATAGTCCCTATACACGACTGTGTATCTCCAAAGTTGGTCTATAAAGGCATTTATCACTTAAAAACATAGTTGAATCAAAATAAATACCAAAAATATTATGAAACCCTCAAATATCAAGCAAAACACATTAAACATGGGTAAATAAATATATTCAATTAATCATTTATCAACTTGTTACAAGTTGCTCACACTCTTTTCCCTAAAGTTGCTTGAAACAAGCTAGTATAGGATATAATCTATATCCCTAAAGCATCTTTTATTTTATGGTTAACTATAAAGCAAAGGCTCCAAACCAAAGTAGACTTATAGGCTCCTCATTTATCAACATATGTAGCTTATATTAGCTGGATCCAGAATCTATTAAACATTTATTTTTCCATTATTCTGCAATTGTATGGAGATAAGTTTTAAGTTGGTGCCAACAGACTTGCATCGAGGATGACTAAGTATACATCATTAGTTGGGTAAGCAAAATTAGATTGGGGTTGAAAAAAGATGTGAAAATCTTTAGGCTCTTATTAAGATATTATGTGTATATATTATGTAAGGAAAGAAACTTTAGAACTTTCTAGCAAAAGTTAATTAGCACAGAAGAACTATTACCAAGTCTTTGGAATTGGATAAGATGGGAAATTATTGCAAAACGAAGCTAACTAAAATTAAGTGTGGAGTTGAAGAATACCTGGAATCTTTAACATATGTGAGGGCTTTAGATTCTAAAGTACAATTGAATGTGAACCAAATTTAATTATTGCATCTCTAATAGTTATTCCTTAAGGAAGACTATGGTTTCCAGCTATTTAGATTTGGTTTGTAAATGTTTATTTAACAATTTTACTTGGTTGTAATCCTTATATTGGCAATGCAATTTAATCTTTATTCGTTTAGAAACTTGTAACACTTAATTATATAACTAAAGTTTTTACAAATATTTATACTTCCATTTTTAACTATATTTTGTAGTGATAGATAATATGACATATAATTTTAATTTTATATCACTAAATAACTTAAGAAAACTATGTAAAAATTCCATTATCTATTCTTTTTTGTTGAAGTGAAATTATATATATCTGAAATAGTTCTTACTCCAATATATGTTAGATATATCTAGACTATGAAAAGTAGTTGCGTTCTTACATTATAACTTGCATTATAGGTATCAATATACAACATTCTTCTCATTTATCCTTTAATAACTTTTATGTTTCAACTTTTTATTAACTTTACTTATCAATATATATTGTTATAGGAAATGATAATGTACCACAATTTTGCAATTTGGATTATCTATATTTTAAGTCTAAATTCATTTAACAATATTCAAATCCTAAAGATCTTTTAAAGTCATTATAGATCAAATAGTTGAATATCTATTTCATTATAATCCAACGCTTTAAAGGTAGTTAAAAATAATTAGATTATTACCATAATTACTTGATCAAAGCTAGGTCATATATATTAAACTTTTCATTAAAGATATAAAACTTTCTGCATTTGGTACACCTATAATCGAGGAATAAAATGGTTTATATTATTTGTGTTAAACTTTGTAGTACCTTTTTAAATGATAATTAAAACTTATTTTTTCTCCTAGCATAGATAACCCTTATATAAATGATTTACTTGCCATAATCCATATTTAATGGTAAGAATTCATAAAATTTCCTTTCTATAATAGCAGTTTTGTTAATTTATCTACCAACAATCAATATGTTTTTTTAGAAAATAAATTGAGTTAATAGGAGAAAATGGCCTCCAAGTGCAGTTACAAGCTGAAGTAGGCTTCAAATGGATTATAAGGAGAATTTAGAAGGAAAATAGCAAAGCTAGCCAATAATGGCTCAAACCATTTTAAACACAAAGGATAAGAGGAAAACTATAATATAAGATGAAATAGTCTATTGGAAGTCCTAACTTTTTGATGAGAGACTTTACTAGCTGAGCGAAGTTATAACTAACGTATATGGAATTTCATGTAAGCATAAAACTCTTTTAATATCGATCTTTTCCCTATTGATCAATGCATGGAGAGTCCCTAATTGGCATTTAATGACAAGATGCAACTTAGTTGAATATTTTCCACAAGCAGTTGTTCCCTTATTGAGCTCTTCAAGTCAAGAAGAAAATGTTATTGGTATGTAGACTTATATTGGAAAATTATCGGATTTCTTTCTTTCTCTACGTCTTATACAATACATTACCAAATGCCACTTTATAGATAAGGAGGACTTAATTACATACACTTTATCTTTGATGTATCTAGCTAATTATCCAATGTCAATCACATAATGGCGAACAGAGTTTACATTGCTTGATTATATCTTTCCATACATAATAGGATAAGTTACATTGAAAGAAAAGATAATTGATTGACTGACACTCTTACTCATATAACAACAATTAGAAAAGTCATGGTTTCCTTTTAATTTATCAATTGTGTTGAGATTTTGCCCAAATAGGAAGCTAAAGGATAAAGGAAACTTTAGAATTTGCTTATTTAAATCGTACTGTTTCATACCAATTCAACTTAAAGGTTCATGTCCTTAATAATTTGTTACAAGAAAGTTTGTGAAGCACCCAAAGGAATGTTTTAGCCATTGTATTAAGTCTTCCTAGTGGAGTTAAGTAAAGGAGTAGAGGTGATGGTTATAAAAGTTGGCCATTCCCTTTTATTAAGATTACATTGATTATTCTTAAAGACATCTTTAACTATAGCCTCATCTAGAGTTAAGTTCTTGAGAGGCGTTAATAATTCTAGAAGAAGTACCTTATTACTTCAATTATCATTCCAGAAGCTTATATCAGAACCATTACCATTCTTAGGTTTGGAAGTATAAAATAAAATAAAATAATCATCATTAGAATTTATATTCAAATTATATGTCCAATATTACAAAACATAATTGAAATGATAAAGTAAAATAGTATTGAATATACATTAACAAAAGCTTTTTAATGAGAGAAAAACTACAAGACTAATGTTTACTTAACAAATCCTTCATTAGATAAAATAACATAATCGCGTCTAAACTTTTGTAAAAAAGTTAAAGTTTAGTAGTTATCAAGATAATCCAAGAGTGTAAAACATCTTGAATACAATACCAAAAAGTGAATTTAATAGAATTTCATATTACCAAACTATTGTTAAAAGTCAAATTTGTTAGGAAATCTAGGTAGGATTTGATCCTGAAAACAACGCAATAAAAACAAAACCTTTTAATTTTATTTTTAAAAATCTAAATCACTTTAAATTATATAACTTAATTAAGCATGAACATAATAAAACATGAACTATAAATTCATACCTTATTGTGTAGCTTGATCCTTTTCTTGAAGTTGCTATTGAACCATTCATGAAAATAGTTTTATATCAACTAATATAGCCACACGCGTGCCCAACTTTTACCATTATTTATACATATATGGAGAGAGAAATCTATAAGTGATGTAGAGAGAGTTAAACAAAAAGTGCTAACTCTATTAGAGCCTAAGCCTATTTATAATAATGACTGGAACTTTTAGTAATTTAATTAAAATAGAATCCTAATTTCAATTAAACATTAATTAGAATTACTTTTCATTCTAATTAACTATCAATTAGGCTCAAACAAGATCTAATATCTTATGTTGGTCCTTATTTATTAAATATCTCATATTTAATTCTAAAGTTTCTTAAATTCTATAATTAAGTCCAACTTGATTAAATTACTTTTTCTCTCTTCAATTTTTTGTGTGACCCATTAGGTTCTTAAATATGCTAGAAATTGATATAAATTATAACCTTAAATCATGTTAGGATTAGATAAATAAAATTTAATTTATCTTTAATTCTCAACTTAAATGATTTATATTCATGGATCAAGATCAACATCTAGTAATACGTCATGATCAACCAAATATTAAGAATGTTAAAGTGGTCTTAAGTAACCTTTCTACACATGAATTTTTTGTATAATTTAATCATTTTATCACACAATATTTTGATTAGATATAGAATATAGAAATAATGTTTATTTTAGTCCAATCATATTAGTTCTCCATCATTAGTAATTGATTCTATTAATGACATTTGAAAACTATTTTCAAGGTGTTATTCCACCTTAACTAAGGATTTCCTAAATTAATATTAATTGAGAGCAATAGAACAATCTCCCTAATCACTTTAAGGTAATGAATTATATATTGATTACTCAACTACTTTCATATAGTTCATACTATATTTAATGACTACTAATTAAGCTACCTTTGACTAGAATATGTCTTAGGTACTATCAAAACATGACAATCTCTATATGAGATACTTTGGAGATCTTTAAGTCAAATTATCACTTATATAATTATTACAATAAGAATTTCTATAGACCTACAAGTATGCTTTAACTAAAATTCTCTTATGAGGTTAATTTAGTGAACTTGTTCTCTAACAAGCACCACACGTTTATTTAAGTATTTCCATACTTTAGTCTATCAGATTGACTACTTCAAATGAAAAAAAACACAATACGTATTAGCTTTTTTATCGTTTTAACCAATCTTAGTAGAACAATGGTTTGGAATAATTTTATGATAATAAATAAATCCAATATGAATCTTGTAATTATAATATCATCATAATTTCATTTACAATGTACATTTATTTTATGAACTTTATCATATACATATGAACATAAGCAATGCTTTTAAGAAATTATATCACTAAAACAGTTGTAAGATATAAATTAACTGGTTAATTATAGGGAATAAACAAGTAAAATCATAATTGATAGACATGAAAATCATTTTTTGTTATTCTTTGAAATTTAAACTTTATTAAAGGTAAAATCACCATTCGATCAGTTGGAAATAGTCAACAACATTTATTTCGTGATCCAACATCTTGGTTTCTCTCTTGCTCTAAAATTATGGCCTGTCCGGTGTTGAAATTTGGAACCAAAATTGAAGAAAATTGGACTAGTCACAAGTACAAATCTTAGGACTTATATGTTGTAAAAATCGACCAGATTAAAGAAGGTTCGCAGCTAAATAGGATGAAAGAATAGTAATGAACAGACAGATTTTATGTTAAAAAATCCCTAAATTAGGGTAAAAATCATGGGCAAGGATAGAAGAATTTCACTGTGAAATTTAGGAGTACAACCTCTCTCTATTTTACAACGAGAAACTCTAACTCTCTTACTAAATAGGAAAAACACTCTCTAAATTTTTGTAGGGATTTAATAGAAGAAGAGATTTCTAGGATATTAGAAAACTGATATGGGAAGGCCTATTTATAGGTCTCCCATATGCGTACACCCAACTGTGGACAGACTGTCCACAACTAGCTTCCTTTTTTTTTTCTTCCTACTATTTCTAACTTTGTGCAGTTGGCTGCCTTCTTTTTTGACTTTGGTGCAGTCGGCAGCAACAATCTCCCATTTGAAGATTTGATTAAGAGTCAATCATATCTTCACACCATTCTTTTCGACCATGCCGCTTTATGTTGCTTACGTCTTTGTCAGGCAACATGAGGTTCGACACCACATAAACTTGTGATCATTGATTGCTTTTATGATAAAATCTGCCAGGCTATCCATTGTATGAATTTTCTGAATGTCCATCGTTCATTCTTTTACTTTCTCATGAACAAAATGATATTGAACTTGAACGTGTTTTGTCTTTGAATGAAATGTTAGATTCCTTGCAAGATGCAAAGCACTTTGGTTATCACAAAACAAAATAATGTTCTTTTGTATGCATTCGAGTTCTTCCAACATCAACTTAAACCACACTGCTTCTTTACTAACTTGTATAGTGTAAGTGTAAGTCGACTTGTCACATGTGTAAGTCGACTTATGCTTGCTCGGTTCTGATAAGTCGCCTTGTCCACTGGGATAAGTCGACTTATGTGTATACAGAACGTTAAGATTGTTAGAGTAGTGCCCTAAAGGCAATCCCCTTTAGCGCATTTTGTTCATAGTCATGTACAG
>JANKOE010000004.1:28944794-28957609 GCA_026284465.1 Erythroxylum citrifolium
TTGTACAAGGCGACTTGTCGGGGCTGAATGCGTGTAAGTCGACTTACACAATATACAAGTCGACTTATCACTTACAAGCTTGACCGAGTACTCTTTACAGCAGCTCTGTCAAGGAAGCTGCAGGTCATGGATCTCTTTATTAGCTAAACAGCATTAGTTTAAAATTTGGATTTTTTAAAAAAAGTCAGATACCTGATCTAATTTATCTTCAGCAAGTAAATGGCATCTTCAGAATATCTTTATAAAATCTTTATAAAATTATAACATTGGTATAAAATGCAATACATACAGATGGCAGTTTTATTATAAATGTAAAATTTTTTGCTCAAAGATTATTGCCGAAAATAAAACTCAAAAACTAGAAACCAACCTCATTGAAGCGGTATGGTCGATTCTCGACCTTGCTGATTTCGAGTATTCCTCTGAGCTCAGCTCATGAAGCTCTTTCGGATCGTTGGGGACCCTTAAATTCCATTTCCTCACAGCAGCAACAAGTACCTGTGCTATAGTAGTGAATGGACTCCCTGCAGGCAATTTGTGCCGGTAAAATGGTGTGCCTGCTAAGAACACCATGATTGACAATGCGAGCCCAGCAGTTGGTAGGCCATAGCCGACGCTCCAACCAACCTTGTCTTGTATGTAAACCACGACAGAGTTTGCAAAGAGTGTGCCAAAGAAAATACTGAACATCCACCAGTTGAAAAATGAGAGCTTTTGCTTTCTTTCATTTGGTTCTAAGTCGTCGAATTGATCTGCACCCATTGTCGATATGTTCGGCTTTGTTCCACCGGCTCCAATAGCAATTATGTATAGTGCAAAGTAGAAGATACCCTTTTGGAAGGACGAGGCATGCTTGTCACACACTACTCCGGTTTTAGCACCACCGCAGGACGGAGGTTTCAGGCCAGTCACCGATACCGCTAGTGTTAATAGCCCCATCCCCTGATTTATTTTACAAGGAAATGCAAAATGTTACGTTATTAGTACAGCTTGGGGTTGGAACTTAGTAATTTTGAGGATACAATTATTTAAAGATATTCTTTTATCTCATATATATTTATTTAATTAGTTAATGTGTAAGATAATGCCTATGTTATTCATATATATTATAAATGATAGATTATAATAATGAGATCTATATTATATTTATTAAATTATTCTTAATTTTTTTATAAAAAAAGTAGTCAATCTCATAAGTTAAAATATAGTGATACTTAAATAAATGTGTAGGTATTTTCTAAATAATATAAGAATTTTATTTAAAGCATTACTTGTATGTATATAGAAGTTCTCATTGTGATTATTATATAAGTGATTTTTTTGACGTAAGATCTACAAAGTATCTCATATAGTGATTACTATCTTTTGATATTATTTATGACATATCCTTATCAAGGGTAATTAATTGGTAGTCATTGAATATAACATAAACAATAAGAAAGTAGTTGAGTAATCAATATAAAATTCATCGCCCTCAAGTGATTAAATAGAACGTTCTATTATTTTCAATTGGTATTAATTCAAAAAATCATTGACCAAGATAGAATAGCTTTTGAAAATAGTTTTAGAATTTGATTAAAATAATTAATTACTAATAGGTGGGAATTAATATAGTTTGAGTCATTAATTTTATACTTTATATTTAATTAGAGCATTGCGTGAAGAAATGATTGAATTATACGAAAAAGATATGCACTAAAAGATTAGTCAAAACTATTTTGACAATCTCAATATTAACATGGTCATGATGCATTGTTAGATATTAATATTTATTTATATATAGATAAACTATTTAATTAAAGAATTAAAATAAATTCAAGGAGTTTAATTTATTTAATTCTAAATATGATTCAGAGTTATAATTTATATCATCACCAATATATTTAGGAACTTAAAAGGTCACACACAAAAAAATGTTGATAAGAGCAAAGGTAACTTTAACCAACTTGTATTTTTATTACAAAGTTTTAGAAATTTTAAGATTAAAGATGTTGTTGATGTTGTTGTTGTTGTTATTCTTGTTATTGTGTTGTTGGTCCTTATTTATTAAATATTTAATATTTAATAAATAATGATCGACAACAACAACAATAACAATAACTTCTCAATAGAAATTCCACTAAGACGTGGGTTCTGGGGAGGTCAAGAAGTACTCAATCTTCCCTCTAACTAGTACATATTTATATTTAATAAATAAAGATCATTATAAGATATTGAATCTTATTTCAGTATGATTAGTGTTTAATTATAGTTCATTTTAATTTTAATTAAAGCTAATTTAAATTAGAATTATATTTTAATTAAATTACTAAAAGTTCTAAACTTTATTATAAATGTCTATAGGCTCTAAATGAGCTAATAATCCTTGCTTACCCCTCTTTGGACTACTTGTAGTGTTCTTTCGATTTGTATGTATAAATATCATTAGAGACTAAATACTTTTATGGTTACGATGGTTGCAATAAACCGATATCATTTGGGGAAAACTTCAAGAAAATGAACAAATTATATAGTAAGACATGAATTTATGATTCATATTTTATTGTGTTTATTCATTTATTATGTTATAGAATTTAAAGTGATATTGACTTTCAAAAAATCAAACAAAAAAGTTACATTCTTATTATGTTGTCTGCAAGATCAAATCTTTCCCTAATTTCCTAGTAATGGTATTAAAGTCACCTTTAATTATATAACTTGATTTCACATCTAATTATTATTAATATGAATTTTAGAATCGAAATTACAATAGTTGCAAACCATGATTACCAAAAATTGAATTATAATGTATTTATGTATTTTTTAAATTATGAAAATTTTAAATTAAAGCCCCTTTCAAGCACAAATGAAACCTATAAATCCTAAATCATCAAAGACCTATGATTTGGAATAAAAGAGAAGGGAAGTCATAGTTTCTGACCATTATAACCCTTAGCCCTAAGTGATCAAAGAGAAGGGAAGTCATAGTTTCTGACCACTATAACCCTTAGCCCTAAGTGATTAAAGATGGCCATTGTCACCTGATTTTTGGAGATACAAAAGGATACAAGAAACCTCAAAGTTATTCTTCAAGACTTATATTTTTTATTGTATTTCCAGTGAAAAGATTAACTCAAGCTTAAAACTCTCTATTATAGGGTGTGAGTTGTAATTGATTTTGTTTGGAATTTGAAAACCATTTTATAAGATGAGAACTAGCTTATGGGAAAGAAAAGTCTATGTATTGTATAAAGAATTCAACACATTATGGGTGTGTGTCAGATTAATCATTTATAGCAAAGTTTGTTACAGGAGAGAGGAGCAGAATTATTAGCCATACACGTGTTCTATACTGAATAAAGAATAATAACAGAATATATGGGTTTTTGTCCTATGCGCTAACATTTTCCCTCAAACGAGAGGGTGCTGCTGTCAGTCCGAGTTTGCTCCGATGTTGAAGAAAGGAAGAATGTGTTAAAGCCTTAGTGAAACAATCTGCTATTTGATAGGAAGATGGTATATAATGAATGTTGATGAACCCTAAAAGTATGAGGTCATGAAAGAAATGAATGTCAATTTCTATGTGTTTACTTTGTGTATGCTGAACTGGGTTGGCAGCAAGAGCTCAAGCACCCAGATTATCACACCAAATCATAGAAGGTTTTTGCAAAAACAACCCAAGCTCAGTCAGTAATGAGCATATCCATTTAACCTCCGCTGCACCATCTGCAAGAGCTCAATATTCAGATTCCAAGCTTGAACGAGAGACAACTCTTTGTTTGCGTGTGCTCCAAGAAATTAACGTGCTTCCAAGATATACACAAATGCAAACTACAGATTTTCAATCGTCAATGTTTGTAGCCCAATCCGCATCTATAAATGTAGTCACCTGAGAATTTTTGAAAGGCTTGACATGTAGACCAAGTTAGTAAGTGCCTTTGAGATATCTAAAAATTCGTTTCACTCCTTGAAAGTGGATGTCCGTAGGTTGAGATAGAAACTGGCTAAGTTTATTCACTGAGAACATTATATCAGGTCTGGTGGTAGTAAGATACTGGAGAGATCCAATGGCTTGTCAAAAAAGGGATGGATCTTTCATTGGTGTTCCATCGTGTTTTGAGAATTGTTGTCTAGTGACCATTAGAGTCAGTACTGACGCACAATTCATCATGTTGAACTTCTTCAGAATATCCAACGTATACTTGGTTTGGTTCAGATGAATACCCAACTTATCTCTACCAATTTCTATTCCCAGAAAGTAGTAGACATGACCAAGATCTTTCAAGGAAAATAAATTATTTAAAACTAGAGAGTTGAGGTAGCAAGGATCATTACCAGTGATGAGTATGTCATCGACGTATATAATAATAAATACTATGAGCTTCTTTTTCCGTAAGAAGAACAACAATGCATCACTTTTGGCATTCTGAAATTCCCAGCTGAGTAAAGTCAGACGTAATTGATTGAACCACGCACGAGGTACTTTTTTTAGTCCGTAAATTGCTTTTATCAATTTGCACACGTGATTTGGATGTCGAGGATCAAGGAAGCCTTCAGGTTGGTGCAAGTAGACATTTTCTTGAAGGAAACCATTGATGAATGCATTATTAACATCTAGTTGTCTAATTTCCCAGACATAAGTGACGGCAATAGTGAAGACAATTCGGATTGTTGTTGGTTTAACTACGGGACTGAATGTTTCTCCATAGTCAATGCCTAGTGCTTGCTGGAACCCTTTTGCTACTAACCGAGCTTTGTACTTGAGGATGGAATCATAGGGTTTCAACTTTGTCTTGAAAACCCATTTACAGTCGACTATCTTCTGTGGACTAATGTAGGGGACAAGTATCCGTGTGTTGTTACGCTGGAGAGCTTTAAATTCGTCTGTCATTTCTTGCTTCCAATGTGGTGAGGTTAAGGCTTCTGTGACACTTTAAGGTTCTGTGATTTGTGTTGAACATAATTTTTCTGAATGAAGGAGTCCAATAAATGGGTGTTTCAGCTTGTATATGCCATCCTTTGCTCGTGTAGTCATTGGATGTGTATTTACTTGTTCCTGCCTTTCAGATAAATTTCTGGACGGATCTGCTTCTTGTTCACTGATGTTTAGTTCACCAAATCTTGTTGTATTTGTTGAAGAAAATTTATGGCCTTGTGAACGAGACTGCGATGAGAGTATAGTTGTTGGAGATTTGTTTGACGAACTAATATGTTCATCACCAGAGATTGAGGATTCTAGAACATTATGACTTTCTTTGTTTGGAGTAATCAGCAAAGGTATAATGCATTCATTTTCAGTGGAGCTCACTCGTCGGTTCAGAAAACCTGCAGTACAAGGGAAGAATGAGGGATCAAATATAACATGCCGTGAGATGAAGATTTTTACCGAAAAGCTGAGACACTTGGATCCTTTATGTTGAGACGCAAGTCCGAGATATACACACCTCTGGCTGTGGAATTTAAACTTGTGTTCATTGTATGGTTTTAAACACGGGTAACATGCACAGCTGAAGGTCTGTAAGTTTTTATAATCAGGCTCTATTTTATAAAGCTGAAACAGAGGAGTAAAACCTTTAAGTATGGATGTTGGCAGTCGGTTGATAAGATATACTACCATTTGAAAGGCATCTACCCAGTATGTGAGAGGTAGCTGAGCTTAAGCGAGTAGTGTTAGTCACATCTCAACAACATGTCGATGCTTGCGTTTAGCTCTCCCATTTTGTGCAAAAGTATACGGGCATGTGAACCGCAAGGTAATTCCTACTTCTTATGTCACATTTACAAAGGGTCTGTATTCAGTTCCATTGTCACATTGTATGGTTTTGATTTTTGTGTTAAAATAATTCTCAACTTGTGGCCTAAACATATTAAACGTATTTACAGCTTCACTTTTATGTTTCAGTGGATATATCTAAGTATATCTACTGTAATCATCAACAAAATGTATATAGAACTGATGGCCACTTACTGATTGAACTGGTGAGGGTCCCCAAAGGTCTGTATGAACCAATTCTAAAGGAGAAGAAGCATGCGACACAAATTTTGAAAATGGTAACTGTTTTGATTTGCCATACTGACAAGCTTCACAAACAAAATCTAGATATTGAACATCCTCGTTACATTTATTTAGTATTTGCTTTAAAACTCTATCACTGGGATGTCCTAATTTGTAGTGCCATTTTAGAAACTCCATCTCTTTCTGTGTAAGTGACTGCATTTGAGCTTGAGCAGCTATTGGAGCATGTTCATACATCTGATACATTCCTTGGCTTGATCTCCCGCGTACTAGAGGACATCCTGTCTTCTTGTCCTTTATAATACAACCATCATTAGTGAAATGAACATCTACTGAATTTTTCTTAATGAGCTTATTGACTCTCATAAGATTTTTAGTTGCATATGGTACTAACAACACGTCTTTAAGATGAATTCTGGAATTTGATGCAGGTAAAAAAGTAGAGCCTATTCCAACTACACGAGTTGGTTCTCTAGTGCAAGTATAAAGATGAGTCTTACCTACATGATTGATGTTTTCTAGTTGATCAGCATAAGGAGTCACGTGATAGTTTTCCCCACTATCCATGTACCATGATTGATCAGATACTGTCTGTTGGTGAGCATAGTGTCCTGCAGATGAGTTAGCATAGAATGCTTATGGAGCTGAATAATGCCTATAACCACGTCCAAAACTTGATGGAGGTTGAAAGTTTCTATCGAAACGATGATAGCAGTTTGCCACTACATGTCCTGGTTTCTCACATAAATGACAATAACGTCGATTTCCATTATTAAATCCACCACGATTTCTGTGACCTTGTCATCCTCTCGAGCCTCCACTTGACCTTTTCCAAAAATTCTACTTGGTGATATTTTGATTTGTATTAGTGAACTGATTTTCAGCATCATCTTGGTGAGCAAGATTTACAGTAGGTTGAATTGATAGAGTCAAAAAATGGTTAAGTTGTTCCAATCGACTTTCGAATGCAAGGGGAGTAGATTGTGTTTCAATCCAGGTGAGATTAGGTTGATCAATGAGCTTTATCACAACTGCGTTGTATTCTGAATCTAGACCATTTAGTGTATGAAGAATGAGATCTTCCCTGGCAACAGGAGCTCTAACCAATATTAGCTTATCTGCAATGTTTTTCATTTTACTAATATATTCATCCATCTTCATTGAGTTTTTGTGTGTTTAATGGAGCTCTGACTTGAGCACCATAACACATGATTTCATTGACGCACAGGTAAGAGTGAGAGCACCAACCTAGAGATCAAGAGCTGTGCGACAGTGAAGTAGTTGAGTGCCAATTTCTTAGGTCATTGTGTTACATAACCAGCCAACCAGAAGTCTGTCAACAACATACCATTCATCGAAGATTGGATTTGGAATCATTTCTGCTACTTCAGAGATGAACCTAGGAGGTGTTGAACCAGTGTTATTAATGTGTGACGCAAGAAAGTTGCCTTTGATTAATGGTAAGACTATAGATTCCCACACGATATAGTTTCCTTTATGCAACTTGATAGAGGTCATTTGGCTGGAGGAATTGAAAAGGGAGTATGTTTTGGAAATGTGGGTAGTAGAGAGAGAAGTAGCAGAGGATGCCATTGAAGAGGAAGCCATTGAAGAAAAAATTTGCTTTGATACCAGGAAGAAAAGGCTATGTATTGTATAAAGAATTCAGCGCACTGTGGGTGTGCGTCAGATTAATCATTTATAGCAAAGTTTGTTACAGGAGAGAGAAGGAGCAAAATTATTAGCCATACACGTGTTCTGTACTGAATAAAGAATAATAATAGAATATATGGGTTTTTGTCCTATGCGCTAACACTATGAATTCTGGAGGTTACGTGGATTTTGTGGCTTGTTTTCTTGAATGAGGATGTTAAAATTTTAAGTTGTGTGATTGGGAAGTTGTTAGAGTTATTATTTCTTTTGGTAGTGGGATTGATGAGTCGCAATAACTATTAGTAGTTTATGATCATTGTCTCAACATTAATGTTACCGGATATTCTATGGTTATTAGAGCTGGCAATGGTCAAAGAAGGGAGAAGCTAATGGTGATGCGAGGAGAGGAGACATTTATAGCAGAGATACAATGGATGCTCCTTACATAATGGTCTGGCAGCAGGCAGTAATGCTAGAGAAAGGAGTCGTGTGTTATTGGAGATATGATGTAAAGCAGGTCGGTAGCATGGAAGATGTTTTTATATATGGTGAAGAAAAATACAGCAACAATTGTTGTGTATGGAATTTAGGGCAGAGGAACAAAGGAGACAGCAGCTGGTCTAATAGGTGTCAACAATGGTTGGTCTAACATATTGCTAGGGCTAGGGTTCCATGGTGGCTAGGGTTTATTTGTGTTGTTAGGGTTTCCTAAGGATGAAGACAAGGTGTTTAGACACAAAGATTAGTCATTCTAGGTTAAGAATAAGTTATTATTGGATTAAAATATGACTAAGTTTGTTTAGATACAAGTTTAAGTATGAGATAAATAAAGAAAAATACAATTTGTTTGATTTTTGGATTAAATTAATCATAAACTAAATAAAGTTATTTTAAGCATGAAATAATAATTTAATTTCTAAACATAATTTAAAAGAGTTTTAAATTCAAAACTAATTTCAAAAATTAAATTAATTATTTTCTTAATTTGAAAAAGTTTTCATTAATCAATTAAGAAAATAAATCCTATTTAATATTTTGAAAATATTTTTCTAATTAATTAAGAAACTAATCTAATGCAAAGGACTATCTCAATTAAATTTAAAATATTTATTTATTTTTGAAGTTTTTCTTTAATATCAGAATATAAATTTTAAATTAAATAAAATTTATCTATAATTAGATTAGAAATTCTATATGGATTAGAATGTCTTATTTATTGAATTGAAAAAAGGGACGAGTTTTTCGAAATTATAGTAGGAAAGAAGGGTGGTCAAGATAGTTGGAAATTATGTTCAAATAAAATTATATTTCAATTTAAAATAGAAATTTAATTTATTTAGGAATCAATAGGTTTGATATAATTTAATTATTTAAAGAGTTAGAAATTTTATTTTAGATTATGTAAATTAATAATTAGATTAAAAAAGAGTTTGATATTTTATGCATATGCTTTAATCCTAGTTGCATAAATTCTAGGCCAAAGGTTTGATTTTCATCTTAACATTTCACAAAAGGCTCAAGTAAGCTTCTATCATTATCTCTTGTACTACTTTATACCCTATCATTATTAAAATAGTACAGGGTGCAAAAATAGTAACATAGATAATGTTAGAGACTTATTTAGACCTTTTATGAAACATTAAGATCAAAATCACACCTTTAACTAACGTTTAAAGAAATTATTTTAAGACCATATCAACATCTGGTGGGTTCAAATTGCCTAATTGTGACATCATATAAGATAAATTAATGACTCATTTATAAGAAATTGTTAAAAACTTAACTATGTTAGAATTTATGGTGTTACCAAGACTATTTTAAAAATGTTAAGGTATAAAGTAATATCATGGATAACGGTAGATAGTAACTTATATTTTTAGGAAACCTTAGGTGGTCATTTGTACCTTTTATCATAACTACATGTTTTTATATGTTTGATATATTTTTAGAGCATATTAAATTGCATGTTTATGTAAATGAAATTTTACATGCACACTTAAAGGAAACTAAGTTTAGTGAATTAAATTGCATGTTGATACTAAGTTTAGTTAATTAAATTTCTTAGACATAGTTTAGGTTTAAGATGAGTTCTCAAAGATTGAATAAAAGTTATATATTCATTATGCAATATTGCTATTAATCCATGTTAAGGATTTAGGGACAAAGTTTTTGAGATATATCAATATCATATAATAACTAAATGTAATGACATTTCAAGTTGATTAATATCTCATAAGCTTTAAGATGGATGTAAATATCATGAAAGTGTAATATAAATAGCTGCATGAAGTAGAGTCGAAATGTATAGTATTTTGATAGAATTGTTTCACTCAATTTAGCCTACTAAAGGCATAAATAAGGGCTACAATTACAAACATTTTCTATATTTTGATAAAATTTATCATTGGAAAAAGATAATTACATGACTTTTCTAGTCAATACATGATATGATAAATATCATATACATTTCTAATTCATGCTTTTGAGTATCTAATATTTTATTTTGATTTAACATTACTATAAGGTTCAAGGAATGATAAAAAGTAGATTTTTAAGTAAAAGTAGTTATTCCAAATTTATGCAAAAATTTTGTATTGTTAGACTAAGGAGACTTATGTTCAATAATTGAGATTATCCTTTTATACTGTATTAGTTAAATCAATATAATGAGAGCCATAAGTTATATAATAAGAAATATGTATCCTTTGATTATGAATCATATAAAACTTATGAGAGTTGTTAGGTTGAAAGATAACTAAATCAACCTTTGATGAAAGGAATATTATGGTATTGAATTTTTAAATCTTAAACGTATGATATATTAGATGTAATAACAACTAATAAAAGAATGAATATTTGTACTTTATTAAGTTTATTAATAAATTTATATGATATATTCATACCTATTAAATGAAAAATTAATTAAAAAAACTTTAAAGTTTCAAAATATTTAAATCTAGGTAAAAATTAAACATTAAGAATACTGAAACAATTTGATTAGAACGATATCATGAGATTTAAATTTTTTGGATTATCTATAGTGAATGAGATTCTCTGATGAATACATCCACAACTAGATTCCATAATGATATGAATTTGTGTAATGAGAAAAGTGCAATATGAGGTATTGTATGATGAAATATTATTTCTTTTATAGCTAAACATAGTACAAAAATTACCTTTAATAGCCACAATTAAATCAATTAGCAAGATTCCATACTAAATTATAGAATCATAAGTCCTAATTAAAACTTACCTTTGAAGCATATATTTTGTAATAATTTTAAAACTAAATTAGATAATATAAAGGCCTGAAATATCCAAAAGGTTGGATATCATCTTACAAACCCATGGATAAAATATATGTTTCAATACATGCTCATAGAAGAGTGGTTCTTAAGATAAGTAGTATCAGTAAGATGCGGTTTGAAAGGTTCATATCTTATAATAGTACATCCAATTAGAGATACATTTGATGTATAGTTGAAAGGTTACGAGAGATGAAAGATTCACTTTCATAATGAATTCACAGAATTTTCTTTTAAAGATGATTGTGGATTTATAATATCTATATAAAAAATTAGCACGATTGTAGTTGTATTCTTCACTGGGAGTACGTAGATGGCATATTGCCCATAAGGAAAAATAATTCACATTTTCAATTATTGAATATAAGATAGTTCAAGAACAACTCGTAATGGATATATAAAGGTAATAAGTAAATTCTAGAAATTAGATCAATAGAAATAGATACATAACCTGTTTACCTATTCTAATCCAAGTTCATAGATAAAGTAATAAATTTAATATTTGACATATCTACTACTTATGAAGTATAAAGATATGCATTATTATATAATGATTTGATATTTAATTTAAGTTTATGCAGATATTAAATTTAGAAGTAAATCCTTTGACTTGAAAAAGTTTCAATTTAGAATCAATTACTAATCAAGCTATAATACATTTTTCATTTAGTAGAGATGAGCATTTAGACCAAGAAGTTCTTTAATAAAAACTTCATATAGTTCCTTACATTATTGAAACAGTAATGTATTATAGAACATTAGAGTCATTGTGCATATGAAAGGAGCTAAGGTCTCATCGAATATCCAAGTATGTATGTAGGCAATTTCTCTTAATTATGAAGATAATTAAGATGAAAGTTGTAAGATTGAAGTAAGTGTTAACTACAAAGAATTTTTTAGAATTATCTCACTAAAACACAATCTTAGTAGTAATATGATTGTTAGAAGAGGATATGGTATAAGATGCTTAAGAGATTAGCTTAGTGCAAGTGGGATATACCCTATAACTAATCAATTGGTTGTATTTTCTTCACAATTATTTAAAGGCATTTTTATTTTATTCATATGTATTTAATTAGCATATGTATAAGACAAAGTTCATACGATAAATATAGCTTATAAATGAAATTAAGATGGGATCATAATAATGAGATCCACATTATTTTTATGTATTATCCCTAAATTGTTTTTAGTTATTTCTCTATTGATATTGGATATTAATAGAGCATAAAAAGATTAATATACATAATTTATTCTTTATTGTAACATCCCATTACCTGCGGGGAGGTCAGAATGGTAAATATAAGTGATTAATGAGAGATTAGAAATGCATTTTTCATGCTCATGCATGATATGTTATACACATATACATGAACAGTGAATTTTTCTGCACATGAAAATAATTTACATGCATTCATGAATAATTTCAGGTATAATTAGATCACGTTATGATTTTTGAGAATTTTGAATTTATTTTTATTGGAAATATTATTGATTAGTGTGATTGTGATATTTTTGAATTTTGGTGAATTTTGATGATTTTCGGAAATTATTGAGAATTTCGGGAAAAAAAGGAGTTAAAGGAATATTGGAGATAATTGGATTGTAAAGATGGGAGTTAAAGGAATTAGTCAAGAAGGAATTTAGTTAGAGTTAGACCTTAGGAAAAGCGACAAATGTTAAGTTACTTTTTGTACTTTTGTTAGAGAAATAAGTTTTGATATCTGAGAGTTAAAAGACTAGGGGTGCGTTTACTTTCAGAAAATTTTCTAGTTTTCTAGAAAATTTTTTTCATAAAATAGAAAATAATTAGAAAACATGTTTACTAATAAAAAAGTAGATCAATTTTTCAAGAAAAG
>JANKOE010000004.1:29006977-29022472 GCA_026284465.1 Erythroxylum citrifolium
TTTGACATTTTCTATTTTAATTTTTACATTAAACAGGACATTATTACTGCGCATTTGCGCAGTATTATTCTGCTAGTTTTCAGCTACGTACCTAATTGCTCTCCTCATGACAACAAATTAAGTTTTTCTGTTCGAGTTTAATCTTTACTAGCGATGTACTTTTCCTGAATGAATTCAAATTTGACTTCATTCTAACCTTTATGAATGAATTATGTTCGAAGAAATTTATCCAAACTAATTCCAAAAACTTTTCACTTTCTTTTGACTCCCCCAAGAGGTCTTTTGTGGCTCCGTGATTAATGCTACGTTTACGGCTGGGCTGACTCAAAGAATAGAAGCAGCGGATGGTGGGTGGTCCACAAAAACAAAGGCCACTGGTCGCTGTTGTCGGATGGATCTACTCTACATATATATATACACACTTGTACTTCTTGAGTCGGATCAAAGACAAACTATGCAGCAAACGAAACGAGAGCCAAGTAATTAAAAAGAAAAACAACCAACACGCTTTCATACGTATTTGCATACCAACCAAAGTTCAATATTCCATTATTGACGCTATCTCCTGAAACCATGATTCCTCCTTCCATCAAAATTCTTGACACTAAATAAAGTTGTATTGCTCCGGAAGAGAACAAAGCCTGTTTCTGAAATGGGTATCTGAAACTGAAAGTGATCATTGATGACAAACACTCGCTTGTCCACGTCGCAATATGATAATAGATTCACCAAGAACCTTTCTATGACGACAAATGATCTTGGCGGGGACCATCATCGAGGTTCATAGAATAGCTGTAAAGATCGTAACTGTAATGTGAAGTACTGGTCCTTTGCCACCCTGAAGTTTGCTTGTTCCATTGTCTCCTCAACTTCCATACTATCAGCCTCAAAACATTAGATCCACGACGACAACCTGAAGAAAGCTTATTTCTTACGGTTTCTTCAGCCTCAGAGCTCGCAATTCTCTTCCCCCATTTCAGGAACTGAGCCCTCTTTATTCTCTGTGCGCTTAATTTTTTCATCTTTGCCTCTTTACAAACGGAGAAGAAACTATTATAACTTACAATATGATCAGCAACATAAGTTGCTGAGCTTTCAAGCATCAAATGCCCATTTGGAGGGAGCATTATCATTGATGTAATCAAAAGAGTCAAATAAGCATATGATATCCTTAAACAGGACCTTCAACTTTGCCTTCTCCACTAGTTGGCTCGAGGCGGAGGGAATGATGGAGATTTGTAACTTAGTGGTGTAATGTCAACAACGATGATGGGATACCTTTTGCATAATGTATCAGATGGTGCTTATCCTTTATTTTCATTTTACTTCCCCAACTTTCGTGGGAAAGTAAAGATGAGATTATGTAAAAGTTAAACACCGCCCATAGTCTTTCTATAGGAGAGTGACAGGGACCAAACTCTATCACATTTGTCTATTCAGGACTTAAGGCTCTGCTTCCATTCATACTGTTTTTTCACACTTTATTTGAAACTTCATATTTCCAAAGATAAAGGGGTGAGTGGATGATTTTCTGCCTATATTGAAGTAGATTATCTTCTTATTCTTTTAATACATAGGAAAGATTGAAAAATTTTCATGATTTATTGGCATTGTCAATAACTTGTGTTTTTCTGTTTATAGGAGTTATAAAAAGCAATTAGAGGTGGCCAACATCCCAATTCAGTAGGAGATTTAGACCAATATCTTGTTATAATTTCCTTTAGAAGATTTCATCTAAATTGTTGGCCTCTAGAATCACTAAAAGTCAAAGGGCAATCATGGATTGTAGCACAAGAATTATTTAGCGACAATGGCAGAAGGAATTTACAAAAAAAAAAAACCTAGCCCTAAAGATTGACTTCTAAAAAGCATATGACATTTTTAGCTAGGAATTTATTCTATAGTTTTTAAAGGTGTTTGGATTTCCTAATACACTCAGAGAACATATTAAAGAATGTATTACCATCCCTTCTTTCAGTGTTCTAATAAATGGGGAGCCCACTAAATTGTTCAAGGGGAAAAAAGAATTGAGACAAGGAAAGCCTTTATCCCCTTATATCTTCATCTCATATGTGAAAGGATTGACAAGAATAGCAAGACACGTTATCTTATTAAACCTTAATTTCATCTACAATAACAAATGCAAGAAAATGGGATTATTTAGCTTTACTTTACAGATTACCTCTTAAAAGCTAATGACATGTCAACATTTTCGTTAACTAATTCTCTTATGATGTTCAAATAATTATTTGATCTATAAATCAATTTTAGGAAAAGGTAGTTAATCAATTCTTCAAGCACCTCAAGGGAAGTAAAATGGTTATCTAGAATAATTGGATTGCAAATGAGTGAACCACCATTCACCTATACAAGCCTTCCTTTATGCACTAAGAATCCACGATTTAGAGAATGCTCCCCTTTTCTAGAGAAAGTTCAAAGAAGACTAGAACCTTGGTAATAAAGATCTATCCTATGCGGGAGGGGTAATGTTGATGAAGTCAGTGCTGAACTCCCTACATGTATACCAGTTAGCCTATATATTCCTATCAAAGAGAGAGATTAAGTCCCTAGAAAGGATGATGAGGAACTTCTTACAGGAAGGAAGGAATGCAAGACGGAAGATGGATAGGTGAGCTAGAAGGAGATCAATTAAACAGTGGTAGAAGGAGATCTGAGAACACCAATCAGCCTAACCAATAAGGTTCTAATAGCTTATGACTCAATTAATGAAGATGAGGGATAACTTGAAAATAACCATTAAATGTGAAGTTAGTAATAGTTAAAGAGCCTCTATTCTTTATGATAACTAAAGCAAAAAAAGACCCTAATACCTGGCCAATATATAAGGAACTTGGTTAAATACTATCCCTCCTAGTGCTAAGATGAAAGAGTGGATTATTAGGAACCAATGGGAGCATTTTTCCTTAGAAAAAGGAGGACAAATACATATGGCTTCATCACTCATATAGAAAATTCTTAAAAAGAAGTCATATAGGGCTATATTGAGAGAAATTGGGGAAAAAGTGAAATGGAACTACATAGTCTAAAATAAGCACTTATTACCTAAGATGAACTTCCTATTGCGGCTAATTGTTAAACAAATGATACTTACCAATGACAAATTAGGCTTCCTAAACATCCCTAATATTTGTTGCTATATAAGGAAGATGTTGAATCCTCAGCCTACTATACCTTGCATACCATATTCTACATCCTACCCTCTCCTCTTTCATCTGCCTCTTTGCACCACTGCTTAGCCTGCTTCAGCCCCTCGTAGCCTAGGGGCTCTTTGGTGATTTGCAACTGCCTACATTCCCCCCCCCCCCTCCCTCCCCCTATTTCCCATTTATAGCAATAACTTTTCAAGATTCCCTGCCTTGTAACCTGACACTTTCCTCTTCCTTGCAATGTTAAATAATGAAGTACCCTCCTTTTTAGAAACAAAAAATGAAAAGACCTTTCCACGCCTCCCTTTGTCCAGCTTCACCTTTGGAAAAAAAAACACCCTTCAAACAAGAATCCATAGCCTTCTTTACCCCCAACCTCCCGTCCAATGAATTGGAGGAATGTTGTAGGGGATTCTTCGGAGACTTCTCTTCACTTCTGTCTCCCCTGTAACACAGATTCAGATAAGATTGTAACTCTAAATATAGAATTATTTAAAGAAAGAACAAGAGCTTGGAACACAATAAAAATTGTGATTCTTTCTAGATTAAAGGCCATTTTACTTAGCAATCAAAGGCTATGCACAAATCACATGAAAAAGCAAAGTTTTGTGAGAAATTCAAAAGAAGACCATGTTCTACGTAAGTTTTAAACTGAAGCAGAAGCTGAAAACATTGTAAATTCTAGGTCATAACATATGTACAATCTCCTTTTTTTCCTCCAACCTTGGAGGCGTGACATTAGCCCAAAAAGAATCAAGCAAGAAAGCATTCCATTATGGGTAAATATACACAATATTTTTCTTGAATATTGGACAACTAAGGGGTTAAGATCACTACCTAATTTCATTAGGAAACTACTGTACATAGATAAAACTACTACTAAAAGGAAGAGAATACGATTTGTAATGTGTATCATTGTGGGAATGAATTAAGAGCTCCCAGATACATTACCTATAATGAGACCCATTGAGTAGGGGAAGTTAGAAGAGGATGTAGTGAATGTCTCCTATAGTTAGAAACAAACACCAAAGCAAGAAATGACAAGCTATTGGAAGATTATTTGCAAAGGGTGACTATAAAGAGTTCATGAATCTTAAAAGTAGTCCCAATAAACCTGATAAGGATAAGGAAGCTAGTCCAAATTCCAATTCTAGTCATAAGGACAAAAGTGAAAAATGAATTCGTTTAAGAAAAGACAACCAATGAGAAGGAAAGGCAAGGAAGCATTAATAAGCAATCCCCAATCACCATAATTAAAAAAAATCCACAATCTTTGTAGAAGGAAATTTTGGTAGAAGGAGAACTAGAAAATGCCACAGAATCAAGAACTAGGAGATTTCCAGAGCTCTAAGAAAAGGAAATTAGGAAGAAGGAGGAAGGTAAGGATCCTATAAACAACCCCTCTAATTAATATCCATATTATCATAAAACACTAAGTGCATTAATTGACCAAATAAATTACTACAGGAAGATGTTTTTTCTTAAAAAACAAAATCTATTTTTCTTTGTTTACTGGAAGCAAATTTAAAGCAGGAGAATGTTGCAAAACTTAGAGCCTTAGGAAATAGTTGTTCAGGCTTTTCAAATGACCAACATCACCATCTAGGGTGAATAATTGTGGCATTTGATGATAGAGAATTATAGCTTAAACTGATAGACTCAAGTAACCAAATGTTGCAAGTTGAAGTAACTGTGATATAAAGAAAACATAAAGTGAATGTCACCTTTGTATATGCCTAAAACTTCAACTTCCAAAAGAAATCCTTGTGAATAAAATTAGAGCAACTACAACTAACAATACAAGGGTCATAACTAATACTTGGAGACTTCAGTATTATCCTCAATAGGAATGAAATTAAGGGACATACAAGTCCTAGATCTTATAACTTTAAGATTAGAGACTATGTATAAAGCATAGCACTTACAGACTTAACAATAGAGAGTTGGTTTCACTCCTGGAGCAATAAACAAACAAAATGGACATTAAAGAAAAAGACCCCCGGACTTGATGGTTTTAAAAGGGCATAGCCACTAATCAAGCATATGGTTATAGAGGTAGTAAATGAGTTATTTGTTAAATGGAAACTTTTAAAGAGCTTAGTAAAACACATTTATGCCTAATCCTAAATCCCGATACACTGAACAACATAGGCCTATTTCATTTACAAAACCATCTTAAAAATTCTTTCAAACCAGATAAGAAAGATCTACACAAAATGATATGTGAGTCTCATGGTGCTTTCTTAGAGGGAAAACTAATATGGGATAATCCCATATTGGGCCAAAAACTTTTCAGGATTATGCTAAGAAGGGAACTCCAAAAATTTATACATTGAAAGTGGATTTCAACAAGGCTTCTGATACAATTAGTTGAAACTTCCTAATCTAACTTCTCTATGCCTTTGATTTCCTATATCAATTCAGAAATTGGATTAAAGATGTATCTCTTCCACTTGTTCAGCATCCTAATGAATAAGGAACCTACCAAGATCCTAAAAGGAAAAAAGGGACTGAGGCAAAAGGATTTCCTATGCCCACACCTTTTTATCTTATGCATGAAGGTGCTATCTAGATTGCTAAATCACAATATTGCTCTTAACCTAAGGTTTGAACATCACAACAAATACAAAGAATTATGACTAACTAATCCATCTTTTGTAGATGATCTCATTGTTTTTTTTCCAAGTAAACGATAGATCCGTGTACACAGTCTCCATAACACTTCAATTGTATAAGGACCTCTTAGTGTTGGTGGTGAATCATAAAAAAAGTCAACTCATTCTCTCCCCAAATGCAATGGCAAATACAGAATGGTTAGAAAGAATTCTAGGCTTTCAAGTAAAATAACCTCTTATCACCTATGTAGGGCTGCCTATATACACTAGGAAACTAATGCACACGGGCTGCATCCCACTAGCAAAGAAGATCCATAAAAGACAACCACTAGACACATAAGAACCTATCATAAGCTGGCAAACTGACATTAATCAGGGCTTTCTTCAATTCACTCCATATCTACTAGTCACCCCATATAATCCTTTCTAGAGGCATCATAAAGTCAATAGAAAGAATCACTGCATCTTTTCTATAGGGAAGGAGGAATAAAGGGAAAGTGTTGTCCAAGGTAAAATGGGAATAAGTATGTAGGCTTATAGATAAGGGTGGACTAGGGATCACTAAGATTAGCATCACTAACAAAGTCCAATTTTCCAAAAGATTGTAGAGGTTGTTTAAAAGGAAAGAAACCCTATGGACAAGATGGATTAAAACCTATATGCTTAAAAATAAAGTCATTTGAGTGCCGGACAAAGCACATGATGGTTCATGGTTCGTGACATACCTAATCAAAACTAAAGAAACCTTGGGCATAAAATGCAAGATAGGTAATGGGAAAAGGTCTCATTGTACTTTGATAATTGAATAAAAGATAACCCTCTCTTTCACACCAACCTTAGAAACCATATGCTATCCATATTCCATATAGAATCTAAAGTTGAGGAATAGATTCCGGAAATAACTGGTGTAATAATCCACGTGAATTATCCTAAACAATCCTTAAGTATATTCCACAGGTAAGGGTGGAGGATAGCTATATATGGTTAGGAAACTCTATAAGGAAATCGACAAACAATTCATGCAAAAAGTGCTAAGGGGAAGAGGGGATAAAGTTAGCAAACACCAGATAATATGGAGGAAATCCTGATTACCAAAGTTATCATTCCTTCTATGGTTATTAATGAAGAAAGTTCTAAACACTAAAAAGAGAATCATATTTCTATATCCCAAATATATGTGAATTATATAGAACAAACAAGGATTCACTTCCTCGTCTATTCCTCAATTGCAACTACGTAATTTGATGGCTCCAAAATGACAAAACCATGAAAACAGAAGAGAGGGACACAATTATAGTACATTTAACAGATGCATATACAAAATATGGTCAAAAAGGAGCCACAAATGCTTCAAAAAATTAAAAAAAAACCAAGGAAAGTTTAGCTGAGAAAATCCTTTAGTGGTGCAAAGAGTAACTAATCTGTAGTAGAAGTACTAGCCTTAATCTTCACATTCTCTTATTGATGTGGTAAATCAATCACATCAATAATTTCTTATTAATTTATGTGTGTTTTCACTAATTACATGTCTCTCGTCGTTAAATCTTTAAATGGAAATATAAAAAAATTAAATTTTAAAATCACAGTTAATTTTCTCAATACTTTTCATAAAACCAAATCTCATGTCTTTAACCCTATGCTTTAACAAATAGATATTAATTTATAAATAAGATTTTACAAATTAATTACTTATTTAATAATTAATTGTTAATAAAATATATTAAATTGATCTCCACCCGATCGAAATTATCTGATATATAGCCCCAAAAACCTAATTCAAATCATATCTCTTGTATACAATTTTTTTACTCAATATTTATAGAAATGACATTTGTACTTGGACCCGACCTAGTCTAATCCGAATTCGTGATACTTGATTTGAGTTTATTGCATTTCAGGTTGAGTTCAATTTTTTTTTTAAGTTTCAAAATTAGATCCTACTATCTAGTCCAACCTAACTCGAAGTTTGAATATATGAAGTACAAACGACATTGCTCAGGTAACATTAATTTAAATTTGCAAAAAAATAATCAGAATTAATCTAGACTTGATTGTCAATTGAGTTACTCAAGTTCAAGCTCGAGCCTGTTTGAGTTTCAGGTTAGATCTGAGTCCTTAAAACGGCCTAGGTTTGGGCCCAATATCATCACTAAATACCTAAAGGTATTTTCTTTCATAAACGAGATAAATCAATCACATTAACAATTTTTCACTTGTTCACGTGTTTTTAATTGTGATGCGCCTCTCATGGTTAAATCTTTTAATAGTTGCATTAAAAATTTAAAATCATAAGCATTTCTTTTCCAATACTTTTAAAATTTTAATAAAAATATCACAAAAAAAGTTTTTTAATAAAAAGTTTAGTGATAAGTAATTTTTTTCCAATACTTATTAAATCAAAATCTCGTGGCTTTAACCTTACACTTTAATAAACAAAATTAATTTATAAATAAAATTTTTTAAACTAATCACTTATCTATTAACTAGTTTGTAATAAAATATGTTAAATTTATTATTCATGTTAATATATAACAAAATAAAAATAAAACCATTATTTAATTAGTTCATCTTCGACCCTGAACAACATTTCAGCACTCAAATCAGTTGGCCAATAATAATTGGAGCACTGTTTTCCGCGTTGATCGATTATCTATAGAAAATGAAATTACCCGCATCTAAAGCGAAAGCTTGCATAGTTGCATCATTTATCGTGAAGCAACCTTGGAATACTTTCTACGACACATGTTATAAAAGTTAAAATGGAGAGCCTGGAATATAAAACTGACGAAAAATCAGCTTCTTTGATCAACATTTACATTGGCCCCGAGTTAAGTCACAAAAAGAAGGCAAAACACACTCGTCCGAAACAGCAAATTGTGGAACCAGAAAACCGCTGCTATGTGCCACATACATAATCACCAGCTTCAAGGGATCAATGGATCATGTATCAAAAGCGCCCATTGGCTATTGGCTTTAACACTCAAAACTCCCATCTACTCACAAGGTTTATATTGGAGCAATATAACTTCCACAAAATCAACAAACATATTCCATCATTTCCATGCTGATTTAGCTCCTGCAGCAGGAAATTATGGAATCAAGCTACTTGAATGCCATAACCAGATAAAATTCCCCAACTATACAGACCAAAGCCAACAAGTAAACTTAAAAGTGATTAAAAGATATGAGACTTGAATTTTAGCTGAACTTTAGGCGGATGCCTAAATAATCCAATTTTATTTTAGGAATTACAAGTCTCCTCCCTCCCAAATTTCATGTCAAAAGTACAAAGACTGGAGGAACAGGCAACTGCATGCTATAAGAGCAGCACAGATTCAGTTGCCAGCAGACCAAACTCTAAATAGATAAATAACTTGACTTCGGTAGTCTTCTTGTGACCAAAAAACACCCGCAAATTTTGGATCACAAACCTAAACCCTTTAAAGACCTATTGAATATTGCACATACAGATTGGAAGAAACTAAATGTACAAGTGCAAATAGTACAGAAATAGGCCTCAATGTCACAGAATCAACTTACTATTAGAACGTCTCATGTTTCTGCAGAACTTGCTGCTACATTGACACTGGAATATCTCAACAGGCTGATCACTACCATCAAAGTCAATACCATAATCCTGCAGATACATTGAACATTAATTTCTCAGAAGCGATCAAGAAACCTAAGAAGTAAGAACCTCAATTTTGCAACCTTATCAAAGTCGAAGAAAGGATATCTGCACATATGCTGGAGGAAAGACCCCACAAGAGCACAATATTTCCACCAGAAGTACATTGTTAAAACTCAAAGAAGCCAAACATTTATAAACATAAGCTACAGAATAATAAGATCATTGCAAGACAGCCAAGCCTACATACAGCACAAGACATCTAACGAACATTGTTTGACTATCATCAACACTATAAAAAGATGCAAAAAAAAAAGTAATCTTGGAAAAATTAGATGACATAAGTTTAACTTTTTTAATGCTACGTACTTACCCAAGTTACTTCTTCCAAGGCATCTACTTCTCTTGTTGTGAAGAAGGCAATCTGCATGTAAGTTATTCCATCAAGTCATCTTATCAATTGGAAAAAAAGATCCTATTGTATCCAATAACCTAAGAAGAGGATAAATAGAAAGCTAATGAAATAGGACTTGTACGTGGTAATAGTGATGATCTGGGGTTTCAATCTTGACTGGAATTTCAATCAAATTTGCATCAAGGCATCTAGCAACAGAGAAATAAATTCATCATAAGTGGTTGCCTCATTATTAAACAACACAAGTGCTCCTTTAAATGCTACAGTTAGTTTCATCTACATTAGAGAATGTATAAATCATCAGAAGAAATGCAAATTAAAGTACTCCATCAAGCAAGCTCCAAGCTGTGTGCATCAATTTTAATAAGATTACCTGTGATTGATAAACCTAGCAACATTTCCATGAAATGTCGAATCCAAACATAGAGCTTCTTCATCCTTCATTACTCCTTTTAACCACCAATATGAATCCAATATAACTGGATAAGTGTGTAACTCTGTGGCTGTATTTCTTACCATTTGCATTTTCCGCTCATACAATTCCTTGCTCGTTAGTATTTCTCCCACATACTCGCACACAAATGTACCTTTTGGTAACTTTTCTAGAGTTCTCACACCCCATCCCTTTCCTTCAGGAGTAAAGAAGACCTGAGGTACGTAGGTTAAACAGCAGAGGAAAAAAAGGACATCAAAGCAGATTCTACAGAGGATGCTTATCAGCAAAATATTTAAAGAACCTGACCTGGAAAGTTATTCGGAAGGAAAGATCAAACATTAGAAGAGGCAATATGGTATCCTATTTAAAACATAATCATATAATAACTCTGAAGATATATACCTGCAATTTGCAATTAGTCCCACGCTGTACAACTCGATTGCCACATTGTTTATGACAGCCACATTTGAACCAACATTCTTTTATATATTTCCTCTTTAAGTGGCCCTTGCAAAGTTCCATCATCTCCTCATTTTTCCATCTTTCGAGTGGACAATCTTCACAATAGAAAAGACTTTGTTGTTGAGGATTACGAGTCATAGAAATACATTCTTCCAAGAAATCCTCTTTTACAAGCCCTTCAGGTGTGTACGCATATTGCCCAGTTTCTCCAGTGCAAGCACAGGGTGAAGGTGAAATCAGACAATCACCACTACAGGTGGAACAACATTCTTCAGTTCTAATCTGCGAAAGAGAGAACCTCACACAAGCATTCTGAAATATCAGGTTTTGAGGTATATAATAAAAAGGAAGTGGACATTCATTGTTAATTTCATTCAACCATGGGATTTGGATTTTTTCTTCCCCCTTAGTGATGTCGCTGAATGTATACAGAGATCTGAAATCTTCAGGAGTCAGTTGACATTGTGGAACAATAACCAAACTATTCATCTGATGGTCTATTAAGTCCTTTCCTTCGTCAATTTCTCCAATACCATTGACAGTAACTTCTTTACTAGATGGTGTGGCCTTCATATGACACAAAGTTTGTAGCGGCATCGGAACTGGAAATTTGGCCCCGCCAAGATAACGATTAATATCAGCTAATCCATTATGCTCTTTGAAACCCGGAGCATGCAGACTACTATGAGCAGTAGATTTCTTCAATAGATCAAGTGCTGGTGTTACATTGAATAACTGTTCCTGCGATTCATGAGAGGAATCAGTTGCCAGTTCCAAGAAGCACTCACACATATCTTTCAGCATTCGCATGACAGAAAAATTTGGATCAACGATTTTATATGATCGGAGACATTTCTCCTGCACTGATTTCAGAAGTTCATCCTGGCTAGGCATATGAAAATTTGGCCTTCTGAGCAAAGAATCGCAGGTCAAAGAAATCTTCACCTCTCCCAATGGTGAGGTAGCAATCTCTAAGCTAGTTGGAGAATCCCCAGACATGGCAGCAAGGTCACAATTCACTATTCTCTCACTTGAGGAAGCTAGAATGCCATCCCTCCTAACATCTCGTCCCTCACTTGAGGAAGCTGGAACATCATCCCTTCTAACATCTCTTCCTTCACTTGAGGAAGAGGGAACATCATCCCTACTAACATCTCTTGTTACAAAGTTGCAAGCCCGAGGGTCCCGTCTCATAGCATCCTGAACCACAGAATCTCCTTTGCTTGAGGAAGCTACAAGGTTCCAGAAAACCAAAACCCATGTAAGAGGCACAAATAATAGTTTTAACACCACACATACACTAAAAATGAATTACAAATAACAAAGAAAATTAAAAATCTCATTCAGAAGTGCGAAAAGAATTTATGTTAATTGCACCAGTGCCAAATCCAATGTACCTGACTGTACAACTGCACAAGGAACTTCATACTGTGCTACGCCACTCAGAGGCATGTCATCAGTAATTGGCTCATCTTTAGGCGTGATCAGAAAGGGCATATCTTTTTCCTTTGCACAGGGCAAAGGAGTGCCTGATTCAGCTGCTGTATCTTTAATGTGTACTCCGTGAGATGATCTAATTGAAATAGGCCTCTTCTCTTTGCAAACAACCTGAGGTATCAAAGGTTCTTTTCCTTTGTTAGCCTGCTGTCTCTGAGGAGAAAGTGGATTAGAAGGCATAGTTCTGTCTGCAGCACCGAGCTGAGCTGAGTTTGTGCTTCCCTGTACTGCTGAAGGAATAAGGGCCAGATGTTGCTTGTCTGGGATTTTAGTATGATCTTGAGCTGAGACGGAACTAGGGAATGACTCTGATTGTCTAATATTTGGAGACATTTGCATGGAATCTGAGCCAGGGGGATTATTTTTCTCCAACTTAGGTATCTTTAATGGCATCCCACCAATCTCAGGGTTGCAATTGCTGGGCGAGGAACATATCTGCGTCTCTTGGCCTCTCTTGCGCAATCGTTTTAATGGCTGCTGGGTTTCATTATGCACCTCAGCTTCTTCCTCAAGATCATCATCCTGTAATAAAACATTCACAACAAAAAAAGGGCATGTCCAGAAATACAGAAACAAGAGTTAGCAGAACAACAAATTCAACGTGCAAATCCTTAGTACAAGTGAAAGTGTTGAACCACTTACAGCGTGAGGCTCTTCAGGTACCTGAGAAATAAGATTAATGTCCAAGTAACATATGAACACATAAAAGATGACCAAGAAAAAAAAAACAAACAAACAAAGATGAGTAAAACTCAGACTGGACCTTAGCGTCCTCCTCCTCAAATATAGCATCTGCTAGAGCTCTATAATTCTCTTGTTCAATAAGGTCCCAGTTTTTGTCATACAATTTGTAAAGTTTCTTTAAAACCGGTTTCACTTTGGCTTCACTAATTCCAAGCGCCTTCATTGCATGCAGGGCCTTCAAAATCCTAGGATTTTTTGGCGGCATTACTGACAACACCACGTTCCCGGGAAACAATATCCAAAACGTGAACTTTTAGTCTACAAACAGGAACATGAAGTGTTAGGTTCGAAATATGTAAAAAAGAAGCAAGCAACTAGGAACAACTATGTAACGACAAGCAACATTGTACCCAGGCTGAGAAATTTACTGCGTTTCTAAACCAAAAAGATCTTGATAAACAACGCATGTGAGATATATACGTAACCCAAAATCCCAGAAAAAGATAATCCAAACCCAGAAGGAAGTCACATGCTTTCGATGAGTAATCTTACCAAGAAAAAGCCCGCGAAGATTGATTTGAAACGGACGGTTCACCAAAAATGACCTGAAAGCAAAGCAAAAACCCAAATTTAGTCATCGACGGCACAGAACGGAACTAAAATGGACAAGTCCCAAAAAGAGAAGCTAGATTTTACACAACGAAGAGCAATGTACCAGACAGGCTTAACTCTATTCAAATGAAAACACAAAAGAAAACGAAAAAGAAAAACCCTAACCTAAGCTGACCTTTAAAGCTGTAAAAGAAAGAAATTTGAAGAATCAACAGCATATAATCGAACGAAGGTTAACGAAATCAGCATCCCATTATCAATTGAAGTAGAAAGTTGACGAAAAAAGAATCAGTAAAAGAGACTTGCGAGAAAGAAAGAGTTAACAGAGTAAAACCTTTCACATTTTCCCCTTTAAAAGAGACGGAGAGTCCGCAACCAACGCAATGAGGGAACATTATAACTCTATTTTCCATTTTTTAGGTTTTAGGCCTTAGGCAGGGAATGTTTGAAAGTTTAGGATGTAATGAAATGAAGTAGGAATTAATGAAACGGAATGAAATGGAGTTGAGTAGAATGAAATGAAATAAAATAAAATGGATCACTCTATTGTTTGAAAGTTTAAATAAAATAAGAGAAGGTTTAGAGGGCAAGTCATGTCATTCCATCCCTGACCTCCAATTTGAGAAGTCACAAAATCTTAGATTTTGAATGACAAAGGATGGCTTCCAAAGTTATTAATTGTCATTCCATCCTGTTTCAAAATAAACTCTCAAACAATGGCCTGAGTCATTTGGACCATTCCATTACATTCTCTTTCATCCCTCCACCCACATCCAAACATATCCTAAATATCAAAGGAGTGATTTAAAAATTGAACAATAAAAGGATTCTATTAAATGAAAAATTTAAAGATTAAAATTTTAATAGGTATTAAATTATTATAAAATAAAAATATAATAAATTAAAAGTAAAAATTTATAAAAATAAGTATAAATTAAAATTTCGTCAAAAAAAGTATAAAATACTTTGTTGAAATAAACAAACATTAATAATGTTTATTAATATATAATACACTAATATGAATTAAGATTAAATTTAACATAAATTTTAAAATAATAATAAAAAAGTATTTTCTTATATTATCATTTATTTAAATACTAATAAAGTTGAAATATATTTAAAGAGAATCCATAAAAAGTACTATAATTTTTTAATGTCCTTTAAATATATTTCTTTATAATTTAATATTATATTTTAACACATTTTTAAATTATTTTAAACAAAATTACTTATATATACTAATTAATAATTCAATTTATTAAATAAATTCAAGATAAAAATAATAATTAGCTTTTAATAGTAATAATTTAAAATTTTTCAATTAAAGTAAAAAGAGATCAATAAAGAACATAAATTCTGATAAATATAATTTATTAGTGAAATTAAATAAATAAAAATAAGAATGTATTTTTTAACAATAATAATTTAAAATAAAAAATTTAATTAATACGTAAAGAGGTAAATATATAATATAAATTTTAAAAATATAATTTATTAATTAAATTGTGAGAAATAATTAAAAAGAAAAGAAACAATCATTGAAAAGTAAAAAGGTTTCTCATTCAAAAACAACTTATTAATGATAAGTTAATACAGACTATAGGTTTAAATTCAAATATTTTAAACGGACTATCTACCGGAGACCATAGAAGCAAAGAAGGTTGTAGCTTTTGCAAATCAAGCTTATATTATAACAATTCATAGTAGGACAGTGACAAGATAAGGAGGTACATGGATTGGTGTAAAATAAAACAGATGGCTTCCCTTGCAGAGGAAGACACTTGCTGCTGACCTACATCTGACATATTTTCAAAATTTATGGCAAATAACATAAAAAACGCCCTTGTGTCACAGTTGACTATTCAAATTAATCCCTATATTTTTAATTTGTTCAATCTAGCTCCTGTGTTTTGTAATTTCATTCAAAATGCCCATTTGAAATTTTTGGGACAAAATTACCCTCCTTTTATGAAGATATA
>JANKOE010000004.1:29035046-29052146 GCA_026284465.1 Erythroxylum citrifolium
TTCGTAGGGCGGGCACGGGGATGACATACTCGCCCCATACCCGCCCCGTTGTCATCCCTACACAAAGCAGGCTCGTATAGACAAATGCTACTGTTAGCTAAAAAAGAAAATTATCGGGGAAGTTCAATTTTATATGAGATTCAGTGTCTAAGGCGCTATTGCTAGAAATCTAAGCATTTGCATCAACAGACGGCAAAAGTTGTGTATATATAATCAAATCTACCCAGTCAAGTTTCTATTTGTCTGGCTTTTAGTACTTTCTTAACTTATCATATAGCCCCTGAAAACTACATCCACCAAACTTTACAACTCTCAAATTATTATCTGCACAAGAATATTACCTCAGGCTGATTTATAATACAAATTTCAATTACTTAAATAGCAAGGAAAAAGCTTTTGTTACAGAAATGGAAAAGGTAGGTTATGAAGCGACAAAAAGAGAAGGTTGTAGTCAATTCCAGCCGTCCTGCTTAGCACGACGCTTCTTTGCTACGGACTTCACAAACATCAAGCAAACGATCAGGAACCCCAAAGCTGCTACTCCACCAAGTGCAATGGCTACTGTCCTTTGTGTGTGTTGCCGTGTCCCTACACCTATCATCAAAATTCACATATATAAGCCTCAGAATTTGTATAACACAGTAGTGGAACTTCAGCTAACTACTTGTTTTGTAGTGCAAAGAACAAAATACAGAAACCCCTTAATGACGGTACATTAAAGACACAAACTTCTTGAGGTTTTGACCAGAAATAAAGCAGTCAAGAACATCTCCTGCCTTATACAACTTCAGCGAAGCGTTCATGCCCCCTATTAATCTTGTATTCTATTCACTCAAAGAATGTCCTCTGCAACCCCATAGAAGAAATTTCAAAGGAAAAAAGATATCTTTTCTTTTGGTTCTTAGAAAATGCTATGTTTTGCCTTCTTAGGATCAAGCAATGGGAGATGCCAAAACCAAAAGACGAGCAGCTATAAGACCGTTGACAAATAGCTTGTACCTGATGCTGAAGAAATGCTGGCCACACCATTGGGGTAATAGCTGTAGCTAATATAGCACTTGTTGAGGTAAACTTGAGCTGAAATAGAGTCCCTACACTGAGTTTTAACACTCTCCACAGCACTCTTCACGCAATCACCACAGTCACTGCTTGAAAGATCACCCTCGCATTGTCCCAACACAAACACTGACTCGTAGGCCCCAGTGTAAAACAATCCATTACCACTTTGCACCCCACTCACCACCGCATTAAACGCCGAGTCTCTCCTCTGCTCAAACTCGGCTCCACTCGCTTGAGTCGATCCGCACACCTTATACAACAAGTCAGTCTGGGACGCCTGTTTGAAACCGATCACCTCGTACTTTAGGTAGCATCCGCTAAGCTGAACCCTCGCTGCTATCACTTTTCCACAGAGTTTTTCAACTGTTTCTGGGATTTTGCTGACGCATGTGTAGCACTGTGCGGTCGTGAGATCACCTCTGCATTGGTATAGCCCAGTGATGGAGGCTTGGCTATCACCGGACGTAGTTGTGGAGAAAACCTTCTGTGAGGATTGTGAAACCAAAGTGTCCAAAAGATTTTTGAGATTCTGAGAATAGACCCCCGACGGGTCTTGGAAATTTTGATTTGCACAGCCTTTGTAAACCAAGTTTGTGAAATCTGCACAATTTGCGGGCAGTGCAAAAGTTACCAGAATGGTGATCAAAGGCAGCAAATGATAGAGAAAAGAGAAGGGTTTTGCGGGCAAAGCCATCTGTCGATGTGGAATAAAATTTGCTGTTCAATGCATGAAAAGGGTTTTGGTTGTGGTTTCTAGAGCTTGTAGGTTTTGGTTCAAAATGCTGAAATGAAATGAAACGAGAAATGGGTTTTCCTATTCAAGGCCTTAGCTGTAACTTTTGCGACGGGGGTTTATGTTGTCTTTTACTTTCCTTCCTTTTCCTTTCACCTTACTATGCCTCTGAATTGCTTTGGGTTACTAGTGTGCAAATACTTCCTTGATTAAGCAATCAAAGACCAATTGATTGGGATTCTAGAAATAGGTACCAGAGATCGTACTTTTAACTTTGAAGCAACGAAGAAAAAAGTCTTAATTTTGTACAGGGAAAGATATACTGCCGATGACTGTTTGTTACAGTAAACTAAACAGAGCTGGAGCATAAGTTCAGGCTCTGCGTCAGAATTTGGGAGTACAGGTGATAATTATTGACCAGCAGTTCTTGGCTGTTATTGTTGACTGCAAATAATTCCGATACATGCCATCACATGGACGGCGTGCTTTGTGGTTTTTTTTTTTTTTGCAGAGACAAAATGGCATTAATTGGCTATTGCAAGGGATATTAAAACAATGGAGATGTGAGGGGACTACCTGTTACAATTCTTAAATGAACAAAGGGATCAAATTTCTTAAGAACGTGGGGGCCTCGGTTCTTTTTTGCCTTTTTCCCATTTCTCTATTGAAAATGGTGTTTCCTTAAGAACAATCCCCTAGACCATGCTAATCGATTGTCAAGAATCCTCTTTTCCTTTCTCTTTTGACTTCCGACAAATGACAATCAAGTTGTGGGTTAGTCGAGTCTACAAAACAAAACCATATATTTCAGTTAAAAGGCTCTGTTAAATTTTCTTCTTTCTTTGGGCAAAGAGGACGCACATGTATTTAACAATTGAAGAGTTATGGCACGTCAAAATCACCTTCGATAACGGAGTCCACAGCCAACTCGTTCTGGGGAGTTGGGACCCAAAAGTTTTCTTGTCGTGTCTTATTTGAAAGAACCAACAAATTCATCAAAGAGAAGAGTCTAACTGCAAATTGGGACTCTGAGAGAATTAACTTCATCCATTTAGCTGTTATACTCCCATTTCATTTCAAATCTTACGTATCTCTTAGATGATGATAAAATGACGAGGGAAAGGAACAAATTCATCATTTGTAGCTCAGAAAAATCGCATACAAGGTTTGCTGGAACTGAGACCAATTCCAGCAATCCTGCAAGAAAAACTGTCAAGGTTAAGCAGTGTCCAACTCAAAACAAAAGGGACATTGGTGCAAATCTACTTCAATAAGACAATGAAGCTCGTGCTAGAATCGATCTGTTGCAGAATCTTAGATACGCAGCACGGTAACACATTCTCAAATGAAGTTACATGAAAATTGCTTATCTTTGAACAAAACTGAGTAAGACCTGACTGCTGGACCTTATGGTGGGGTAAAAGCACAACAACGACTAACAAGGCCTGTATTAATAGAATAAAGTAAAATTTAATATTAATTTATTATTTAAAAGAGTAGAGTTTATAATAAAATATAATAGAATGAGATAAGGACGGGAGTTCTATATTATATCTTATTTTATCAAAAAATTTTAATTTAAAAAATTTATAATGAAATATAAAATGATAAATAAATTTGCATTATATTATATTGTATTATAATCATTTAATTTCATTAGAACTCTTAAGACAATCCGACGGTACATATCTGACTAAACCAGAACGACGCCGTTCCTCTCATCTGCATGTACAAACACCTTCTGCCCTTCCATCGTTAAACCGGGACGCCGAAGCCGCAAGCAACGGAATAGTTACAACTCGCAGAAAGTACAAACAAACTCGCTTTCTCATCCGAATCTAGAACCCTCTCGCTACGACGCCGTTCTGAGTAAGTTCTCTTCTCCACCACTTCATTCTCTTCCTTTCTTGCTTGTAATTAGGGTTTTTTAATTTGCTTGTCCATTGGCTGTGACTATTGCTTGTTGAGAATTTGTATACTACTTCCTCTTTTGAATACGGTGGATGTGAATTAAATGGTACTTCAGTGATGTGGTTGATTGCGAGCTCTTTGGTTTTGCTTTAGTGATTTTTGGAATTGAGCAGTGTGTGGTTTGTATTCTTGCAGTTCATACTGTAGAGGAAGAAGCGTAGTCGAGTATGGCAGAGAGTGCGACTACAGTTTCCGGAACTTGTACAGCCATGGAATATAACGGCTCTGTTGACACTAGACCGAATATTGTTGCTGACTCTGGCGTTTTTGCTACTGGTCATTGTTTAGTTGACGGAAGGACTTATGGTGAGGAGGTCCATGTAGATACAATATTTGAGAATAAGCCAGTCACTGGAATAGAAAAGAATGTGGCTGTTGCAGACAATACACCAGCTGTGCCAGCTCCAGCTGCTGGTTATAATTCTCTAAATGGGAGTGTTAGTGTTGAAACAGGAAGTATGGTGATTGAGAATTTAAATGCCGGAAATACTGTGGATGGAGCTGCTTCCGAGCAGCAATTTGTGGATGGATCTGGTATTTTCTCTCGCGTGCGTGTAGTGACTATATGCAATGAATTTTAACACTTGTGATGTTTACTATGCACTTTGGTTGAAGGGCAGTTAAACACAAAATTGTCTTCTTGGCCTTTTTTTCCCCCTAATTAAGTCATTGTTCCAGAAAATGTAGTCTTATCCTCAGCATTGCCCTTTCATATGTTCAGTGGCACATTCATCAGTTAGTGTATTCTCTATTTAACCTTGTCGCGTTCGACATGTGCATTGCATATGAAGGAGGTTGAGGTGCTTATGCATGTCACTTACTTTTTCTCTTTTATTTTTTGTGTATTCCCAGCATTGTCTGCTGAAGAGGAGCGGCTATGGAGTATTGTGAAGGCCAACTCGCAAGACTTTGACACATGGACTGCCTTGATAGAGGAGACAGAGAAGGTGGCTGGGGTATGTAATTTCAAATTTACTGCTAGTTCTTGGCAAATATGTTTACAAATTCATATGAAGATATGAGCTATAATTTATCAAAAAGAAAAAAAAGATCTGAGCTATATGGATCTGTTATTTTCTGTAAAATTCAAGTTTTTATAGTTTTTCCCTTCTGTAAACGACATGGCAGTTGTAAATTCAAGTTTTTCTCTTCTGTGAGTCTTTTTATTGTCATCTTTACCCCTAGGAAAATCATATATTTTTAGTAGCTGATGAGCTATCAAAACATCTCTTACAAAAGGATCACAAGGCGAAAAGGTTTGTTCTCAGTGGAGAGAAGATAAAATGTAGTCATTGGAAGCGAGAATCCAATTACAATTGCTGATGATAAGCATTAATATACTTTTTGACTATCTCTTCTTGGTATACTTGGAAAGAGAACATGCAATCCTAATTAATCTTTAAAGTAAGACATATGATTTGACATGGAGCATTTGGTGATTATATGACTCAATGCATTTTAGCCAAACTTTGATTTTTGTGTACTGTTTTTGATTATTGATGCTCTTATAGTTTTATGTTTGCTATCATAATGCTTGTTCTGAGTAACTTTGAATCTATGCTTTTATGCAGGATAAAATTTTGAGAATCCAAAAAATCTATGATGCCTTTTTGGCTGAATTTCCATTGTGTTATGGTTATTGGAAGAAGTATGCAGATAATGAGGCACGTCTTGGTTCTGTGGACAAAGTTGTGGAGGTGTATGAACGTGCTGTTCTCGGGGTTACTTATTCAGTGGATATATGGTTGCATTATTGTATATTTGCTATAAACACATATGGAGATCCAGACACTATTAGAAGGTATTAGATATCTGCATTGCATTCTGTTGTATTGTCTTTATCATATTGGAATTAGATTGTTTGGTTTCCTGTGTCCTTTAGAATTTAGTGTTTTTTTATTGTTCTCTGACACCATTTCAGTATGCCTGCAACAGTGGTTCCTCACTACTTGGCGAGAAGAGTGATGGAATGCTTTAGAATTGCTAAGTTGATGTGCAAACATTGATATTGGGGCTACTTCCTGGATAATTGTTTGCATATTTTTTTGGGTGTGAACCATTCTGCTTTTTGGCTTCGTTGAGCCCTTACTTTCCCTCTTCACAATATCTGCATCATAGTAATAGTTGTTTATCAATTATAGCTATCATTAACTTTGACAAGTGACGTGTATCATATGCCAAATGCTGCTGAGAAGATCTCGTCCAGTTAAGGGCTAAGATGGCCTCATTCACTGCTCCATTTCAGACATAGTATGGTTTTTATCAGGAAAGGTAAATGCAGCATTTCAAAGTGTCATGCTGTTAGAGTGAATTGTTTGTTCTCCTTCAACCTAAGTGCTGGTATTTTGCAGTTGGATGTGCTGACATTCGCTGTTTTAATCTTAACAATTGTGCTATAACATGTTTTTATATTCTCTTTGTGAATCAGGCTTTTTGAGAGAGGGTTAGCTTATGTTGGAACAGATTATTTATCTTCCCCTCTCTGGGACAGATATATTGAATATGAAGGGATGCATTCAGAGTGGAACCGTGTTGCCTCCATTTACACAAGGATATTAGAGTTTCCAAACAAGCGGCTGGATGACTATTTGATCAGGTACAGTTACTGCATACATTTTCTTGTCCTCTTGTTCTATTTTTTGCACTCAATCCGCTTGCGTCTGAGGTTTTGCTATTCATTATTTAAGGCTCAAGTTATGGCTGCTACTGGGATGGTGATTCTATTTTCATCTGATTTCATTCTTCATTAACTTCTTCAAATTCTATGGTTGACACAATAATTTTGTATTACGTTCTGTTTAACATTTGCACAAGCTGGATTAATGGGCTTTAGATGTAAAAAAAATGACTATAAGTTGCTTTAAACTCATCCTGTACTCAAAACTCCATAAGTTCTTTGTCTGTAACAACAAATAACATGGCATGTCCCAGTTGTATTTGGCTGAAAAAACTGTGTAGGGTTAATGGTTTTGTGTTAAGTATGTATGAAATCTGCATTGCGTATGCAAACAGTTATTGCTTTGTTTTTTGCCTTTTTTGCACACTGCGTCTGTATGACTGAAATATTATGTCATCATTTTTCCTGGATGTATTTAAGATTTCTGCTACTGTTCAAGACTGACTTTATTACCATTAACTTTGAAATGTTCCTTCTTTCTTTGTAATAATTCATGGGCATTGGCACCTTGCATAGGCAAGATTCTGAAATTACTATTTATTTTGTTGAACGATATCTGTCTAAACTAAAGTCTGTTTCTGTTTGACAGATTTAAGGCTTTTGCGGCTAATCGGCCTTTGTCAGAATTAAGAACTAGTGACGAAGCTGCTGCTTCTGCAACTGGTAGTCATGTAAATGGAGGAGAGGTCCATGATGATACTTCTGAACAATCTTCTAAACCTACAGGTGCTGGCTTGGCAGAAGCAGATGAGTTGGAGAAGTATATCGGCATTAGAGAAGAGCTGTATAAGAAAGCTAAAGAGTTTGACTCTAAGATATGTGATTTTGAAAATGCTATTAGGAGGCCTTATTTTCACGTGCGGCCCCTTAATGTGACAGAGCTTGAGAATTGGCATAACTACCTGGACTTTATAGAAAGACAAGATGATCTCAACAAGGTATTTGGGTTTGTTTCCTATTCATTCATGACCACCTTGTGGTTTGCAGTTTTTAGTTGTCCTCTTATACATTGACTTACAGTTAAAGTAATATCTGCTGCATCATATGCTTTATTGGCTAAACCGTTGGATGAAGCAACATTTTAAACGGGAAATTGAACTGAGAATAAAGCATGGGCCCTTGATTTGATTTCCACGAGGCTAAGTACTTTCAAACCTTCATTTGTCAGTGGACATTTTGGGTCTTATGTATGTGTTGAAATTTATTCCTTTTAAAATTCATATGTTATGCTGCAGGTATCTTCTTGTCTCGTAACCATCTATCTGTCTGGCAAGGAGGGTCCCTAATGTTTGAGGGGCCTTCTGTTCTCCCATGGAGTATTTCTTGTGCATATCTCCTTGTGCTTACTTTCCCTTTTGAGAATGTGTAATTTGAAATGCACCCACTAGTGTGTAATATCTATGATTTTTTGATTAGGTGGTGAAGTTGTATGAAAGATGTCTAATTGCATGTGCTAATTATCCTGAGTATTGGATACGCTATGCCTTGTGCATGGAAGCATGGGGAAGTACAGATCTTGCAGATAATGCACTTGCTCGGGCTACACACGTCTTTGTCAAGGTATGGCTCTACTAGATTTTCTGTTTGGATTACAGATTATCAATTACGCCATTTTATCTTGCCTATGTGCTTAAATATTTCAGTATTTGTGTTTCAAAAACTACAATCTAAGTGGAAAGCAGAGGCCTGGTTCTCTTGTGGGATAGAATGTGAACCTTTGATGTTAATGGTTGGAGAGAACCACAATCCATAGAGACTAAGAAAATTGCAGAAATTTGGTTAAGTAGAGAGGCTAGTGTAGAATGATTGTTTAATAGTGATAGGGATGTGGTTCACCAAAAGCTTTTTCTTTCTGCTATCTTATTTTCTTTCTTTCCATAAAGTTTACGTAACTTTATTAATCTCAATTGTTTTGATGTTCATGTGTTAGTTTTTAATTTACTCTTACGCTTAAGAATAAAATGTGAAGGGATCCTAATTTTGACTCTAAAACTAGAGATGGAAATGGGTCGGGCTGCCTGGGCCTGGGACCAGGTTGGAGACACTCGAACCTGATCAGGCCCTGGCAGTCCAAAGCTCGACCTGGTCCCACTTGGCCTGAATTTTTTAATTTTCTAAAAATAAAAATGAAAAAACGACGTCATTTTGCCTAAGCCCGGTCAAGGCCAAACTGCTAAGCCTATTTGAAACTATCTTAATCCTTTTTTCTTTGACATGTGTACGTTCTCATTCACAAGTTATTTTTCTGATTTCTAAAACTCTTCAGAGACAACCCGAGATTCACCTTTTTGCTGCCCGCTTCAGAGAGCAGAGGGGGGATATTCCAGGTGCTAGAGCTGCATACCAATGTGTACATTCTGAAATTGCACCTGGTCTTATTGAAGCAATAATCAAGCATGCAAACATGGAACATCGACTGGTTAGTAGCATTAGCAAGTCCTTGTGAGATTAATTCTATAATATAGATGTTTTGTCTTTTGAAATTAATTGCGCCTTTGATCTTGCAGGGAAACCTTGAAGATGCTTTCTCTTTATATGAGCAGGCCATAGCCATTGAGAAAGGAAAAGAGCATTCACATGCTCTAGCAATGTTATATGCACAATATGCGCGATTTCTCTATTTGGTAAGTCTTATTTCTGTTTCTATGCATGTAATTGTTATGTTACAACCTTTAATATCAGTTGGAAAAAAAATGATATTCTCTGGCATCTGAAACTGCATTAGTTGCTTCAACTGTCAAATAAGTTGAAATATGGACTTTATCTTACTGGCATAGTTCCGTATCTTATTTTGAATTTGCTTGTGCGTGCATTTGTGGATCTGCCTGTGTGACATGGTTTGCATGCATGTGTAAACTAACAATTATGTGCATAACCTCGTATCATCTGTTGTGTAGGAGATACTAACTGTTTAAGACAGCTCTCCTAATTGTACCAGGAAAGAAAAGCCTAGTTTCTAAATAAAACCATAGCTGCCAATCGTGTAATAACGGGATAGCTGCTGAAAAACATATTGTGGCAGAAAATACGCTAAATTGGACAGAGAACTCCTGCCCGCTAGAAATCTACTTAACAGGATCACTGCAGCATGAAATACAGTTAGAATCTCTAAGTTCTAGCTTCCAAGCTTGTTGTAACTAACAAATGTTTTTGGATCATGTACTATCCTTGACGTAATGGTGTATTAACTTAGCTAGTCTTAATAAATTTTCTTTATTCATTTTGCAAAAAAATTTGGAAAAATGCACTAATAAACTAAATAATTAATACTTCTACGGGGCCCTTGCATTATGATTGAGAGCTTTTGTATGAATAGCTTGATATGCTTTGTTTTAACAAATTCCCTGGAAAATATGGTTGTGCTTATAGTTTCCTCATTGTAAGTGATGTGTTGTGCAAGAAATTATGTGACATTGTTTTAGTTTATGCATGTTTGAATGGTCTTCTGCAACCCCTATGAATTCTGTATTAGTTGTGCTTCAAGTTTGTAATTTTCATCTCCTTGAAATATCTTTTGCTACTTAGCATTATCATTTGAGAGTTTTATTGTGTCTGTTGTCGCTGTTGCCAGGTTTCTGGAAATGCTGAAAGGGCTAGGAACCTTCTAGTTGAAGCTCTTGATAATGTTCAACTATCAAAACCTTTTCTTGAGGTCTATCTTTCTCTCTCATGATTTTTGCCCTTTTATGTGCATAAACAATTACGGTCTTATCCGACTTGTCAATTTTATTGTGATTGGAGCTGATACTTAGCTTTTTATGTCATCCAAGCAGGCCATTATACATTTCGAATCTATTCAGTCACTACCTAAGCGAATTGATTATTTAGACTCATTGGTTGAGAAATTCATTGAGCCCAACGTTGATAACCTTAATGCTGGTAGTGCTGCTGAAAGGGAAGAGGTTTCATGCATTTACTTGGAGGTTAGCAGATTCCTTTTGTTGATTTCTTTTCAATTCCTTGTTCCAATATGAATTTATATTTATGTGAGCTGATATTTAATGTACGAGAGTGTTTTTTATTTGATCTTACATTCTAGATTATAAACTGGTATTTAGACAGTAAAAAATGTGATTTCCTCTCTTGAGATGGAATTTGAAAATGTAATGGTTCATTTTTAAGGTGTATTTGCTATTAAGTTGTATTTTAAGTGCCTTTAAAAGCTGAGTGAGATCAGATTGAATATTCTTGATCATATTTCCACAGTTTTTGGGCTACTTCGGAGATGTACAGAGCATCAAAAAGGCTGAAGATCGTCATGCTAGGCTGTTTTTACCTCATAGGAGCCAGTCAGATTTAAAAAAGCGGCATGCAGACGATTACCTGAGTTCTGATAAGGCTAAACTGGCGAAGTCTTACTCTGATGCTCCTTCACAAGCACAGTCTTTGATGTGTGCTTATCCAAATTCACAAAACCAGTGGGCAGCCAGTTATGGTGTGCAGCCTCCAACCTGGCCACCAGCTACACAAACGCAAGTGCAACAATGGGCTCCTGGCTATGGCCAGCAGGTTTATTGCTTTCCTGAGTTGCTTGAAAATTTTCAGCTGTACCTTGTTACAGGCATATTTAGATTTCCATAGTTGCTATTGTGTCTGGAAGATGGGAATTTTCTTTTGATGTTAGATATTTGTTTTATTTTTTAATTTTTTCTAATTGACCATTTGAATTTTGTTGTCCTAGGCTGCATATACTGCATATAGTGGTTATGGAAGCAGCTACACAAGCCCGCAAGTCTCCACATCTGCTGCACAAGCTGCTGTCTATGGTGCTTATCCTCCTACATATCCGGCGCAGGTATATAATATTCCTGTTCCGTCCTCTGAAATTTTCTTCCACATTTACATTTTATCATATATGTGCCCCGATTATAGTTCTTTGATGATCTATTGTTCCTTCGTAGTAGAGTTTTCCCCTTCCATTTTGTTTATTGCGCTGATGGCTTGTTTATAATATTAGCAGGCCTTCCCGCAACAAAGTTATGCACAACCGACCGTTACTACAACATTGGCCCCATCACAGCAGCCCGCTTCTGTTCCACAGCCATATTATGGGAATTACTACTGAAGTTAGAAGGCTTCTCTAGCTTGTTCTCTGTTTGTTGTTTTCTTTTATTTTCCGTGTACTCTTTTTGATATCCTATATACTCGACTCATCCTTTTCTTTCCGGATACATGGTGTGTATTCTATGTATGTAGTGTGTAAACAATAGTTGGCATGTTATAGCAGTTTTAGATTGTTGCGGCAAATATAACTTTTTTGAAGTTTTAAGCACTTATACGAAGAAAACTACCCCTAATACATTTGATCATGAACTTGCTACAGGTAACTTTTGGGTAGGAACTTGTTATGAAGATAACTACTCTAATACTAAATGGACTTACAATATGGAGGTAAAAAATAATTGGTTTTAGATTTAAAATCATATTTTAATGTAACCCATTTTTTAGTTTTCTAAATACTATATGAATTAAATTTCTCCGTTTCTATCGTCGTGCTATATTGTTGGTGTGTTACATCTACTTGTTTACTACCTATCACACTTTATATTCAATATCCATTCCTCTAGATAAATATGTTTATAGGAGGAAGGATAGCTCTAGGAGACTCAATTAGGATGAAAAATTGGGTTTAGATTGATTTTAACAATTGCTTTTATTTTAAGATTGATTTTAACAAGTGCTTTTATTTGTGATCTTGTTTAGAGTGTGTTGTGGTATGTAGTATGTAAGGCCCTAAATTGTACTCTAGTTGGAATGTTACATGTTCATGAAAAGTACATATATAATAGGTGTTAAAAATTGTGATATGATTGAGAATTGTATGACTTGAATTTTGGTTTAATGGATCATACTTAGTGAATTGGAATCAATTAACATCATTAGAGATTTGAGGTGTTAAAATGTACATTTGGGCTATGAAAATTATCAAGTGGCAAGACAAGTTGATGCATGAAAATTGGAATGACTAAGCCTATGAGTTAGTGACATTTGACATAGCTGATGCATTGACATTTGACAGTATTGGTTGAGTGACAAATGACCTAATAGAATTGTGACATTTGGTAGTTTAAATGAAGGACAAGTGACTTATTTCTATGTGTGACATGTGGGTTATTCCATTAAAGGACATGTAGTTTGTGTCTTTGTGTAATAAGTGTCCCTAGAGTATGGACACTCATCTTACACATGGCATGACTTTATGCATTGGCTAATTTTTGCTGTAGCTCATCCTTCTCTTTGCTCATTCACCACCGAAATCATCCCCTCTCCTTGCTCTGAATTATACTTCAATTTTGATGTGCTATCACACTAAACTCCTTCCCATATACTGCATCAAGAAGCTACCTCAAGCTATCTTTTATGCTGCTGTCTTTTGGGTGTTAAGATCATCCTACACCTACCTAGATTTTAGAAGTGTATTGGTTGCATGAAGGGCTGGTTTGGTTAGTTCTTTGAATAAAGAACTTGAAGGTAATTAGGTAAGAGAATGCTAAACTTGATCGCATGCTATAATATGAATTATTTGATGCTTGAATTGGATAGAATATATATTGAATTGATGATGAATTTAGGTCTAAAACATGATACTTGTTTGATAGCTTTGGCTTTGGATGTTGATACCTGAAAGATCGTGGATTGTGAGATGCTTAATGAATGATTTTTGAATTAGTTTGGACATGAAGTTGATGAGGTATTGAAGCATGAATAAGATAGAATTGAAGTAAACTTAATGGACTTTGGTGAAGGTGCGTCAAATAGAAGTGAAGAAGTTAAGTTTTGAAAACAAACTGATGGTTGTGAGTGAGTGAACTGTTATAAGGCACATTCCCACAGTCGTGGGAAATGGTTAGGAACGTAAAAAACTTGGTTTTGTGCAATTGTTAAACTATATAAGGTTAGGTTTTTTTATTTGGTACATTGGGGCTTAATTGGACTTGTTTAAGGTGTGAAATGAACTTAAATTGAGGATAGATTAATTGAGTAAAAGTTAAGTTAGTTATGGATTGTTAATTGAGGTAATTACTTAAGGAATGTGTAATTAATTAATAATGTATCTAATGTTAAAATGTATGGTATGTTCAAAGATGAATATGTTCTTAAGAATACAAATGTGTTTCAAGGGTTTTATGTGATGTGAATTGGATATGGATGTTTGTGGATTGGGAATTTCTATGATGTTATGTAATATGTAATGACTTAATATTTCATTGATATATTGATGCAATAAGGCATATTGAGTTTGATCAAAAGGGAGTGAATATGTTCAATATGAGAAAAATGAAATAAAGACATTTTATACACTACATTATTTGCTTGTAATTTTGAAATCTGAAATGAATTGTTTTAAAAGTGTTCAGTTCTAGTCGTGAGTAAATAGGCATGCCTAAAAGGGTTTACAACTGCTTCTGTAACATTAAGGTGCCTCCTAATATTTGACACAACAGTGTCTTCTAATACTGAGACATAAGTCTCCCTTGTTTTGTGATACCAATCATGGTATCTTCTGTTTTAGTCCCGTTACTCACTTTTATAAAAAGGATTAACAGGCTAACCTGGTTTGTATTTTGATACATGTTTGATTATGTTATAAACAAGTTCTAATCTGAAATAAGATAAATTCTAATCTGTTATAAGATGAATTATGATCTGATACAAGTTCTGATCTGTTTTGACATAATTATGTTATGTAGCAATAACATTCTGTTTTGATATTTATATGTTTTGTTCTGTATTGATGAATCTTAAACTGTTTTGAGGCATTTAATGTTTGAGTTGCTCTTGAATATGAATAACTAAAGACTGCTTATAGTATGATTAGATTCTGAACATATAAATGTTAGACGACTGTTAGAAACAGTCTCCATTATGTATCCTGTTTAGTTATTCCTCACTAAGCTTTGTGCTTGGTATGATAGTTTTGCCTCCATTTAGGTTCTGATAAGAAGACTTAAGGCTGGGACAACTGTAATGACTAAAGGAGGATGTGTTTTGTTTTGACAAGATGTATATTTGAGTTTGATTTTGAGTTGTATTTAATGTAATGAGACATTTTGTATATTCGCGGATAAGGCTTGTAATATCCTATAAAAGATTTGTAATAACCTTACTACAGGATTGATTTAATATATATGACATATTTTGATAAGTTCATTATGTATGATTTATATTATATTTTGTTCATAAATAACTCTTAATGGATTGTAATATTTGTTGCTTGAGTTTCTGGAAATGCATGTAAAAAATGTTTAATATGTTTTGGATTATTTTGGTCTTGTTTTATGTGACACTTACATATCCTTCTAGGGATATGTGGGTTTGATATCGTTTGGTATCAGAGTATGATTTAGGCGATTCTGGTTTAAACAACGCTTAGTTATTGCTTATACTTGAGTGTAAGAGCTCTGTTTGGCTTAATGCGGGTTCTCATGTTTCGATTTTAGATTTAAGTATAGAAAGATCTCATCAGGCTATTGATGAGGTTACTGAGATTAATAATCTTGCGCGATCTCGTCCGTCTATATCTGGACCCTCTGAGGTAAATCGAGATAAATGATGTTCTATTTGAGTATGAGAAAATGAGTTTGTTGATATCTTGATATAGGAAATACTACATGGTTCGGTATGTTAGACATAGATCCAGTGTATTTGTATTCATAGTATATTAAAGAATATGAGATTAGTATTATATTATGGTGGTATACCTTCAAATTGATGTGGAAGTAAATATATTTTCGTGGATTCGACGGAGAAAGGAATAGAGATGTCAGTAAAAGTGACGGGAATTAAAGTGTGCAAGTAAAATTGAAAGGTGCAGGAGTATTTTTTTAAGATAGACATGCGATCAGGGTACTATCAATTGCTAGCAAAGAATGTGGATGATTCGAAAATTACCCCTAGGGGGTGATCGAGTTGGTGGAGTGGGGGGCATGGGGCCAAAAGGTCCTGTGTTCAAATTCTCCTATTTATGCTCTCTCGATCAATCCTATCGTATAAGGCTTGCCTAGTGTGGAGTACCCGGTTGGTATGATTTGCAGGCTATTGTGTCAATCCGGAGGTTTACTCAGTATGAATCCAAAGGATAGCGGCTGCGAGTTCCTCCGTTTAAAAAAAAATGTTCTGAAAATTGTATTCAGGATCTATTATGGACATTATGAATTCTTGGTGATGCCATTTGGGCTAATTAATGCTCTAGCTGCATTCATGTATTTGATAAATAGAGTATTTAGGCCCTATTTAGATCAGTTTGTTGTGGTGTTCATAAATGATATCCTGAATATGACCATGTTCAGAATCTCTGAATTGTGTTACAAACCCTACGGAAAAAACAATTGTATGCCAAACTAAGTAAATGTGATTTCTACCTTCAAGAAGTATCTTTTCTAGGACATGTTGTCTCTTCTTAAGGGATTAGAGTTGATCCTAGTAGGATTGAAGCAATTGCTAACTGGAAGTCGCCACGGAATGTGACGAAATTGATAAGTTTCCTAGGATTGGCGGGTTACTATCTCCGGTTTGTGAAGGAGTTCTCAGTGATAGCATTTCCTTGGATTAAATTGATGCGGAAAGGAATAAAGTATGAATGGTCCGATAGATGTCAACCTAGTTTTGATCAACTGAAAGGAATGCTTACTAAAGCTCTTGTGTTGGCTCAACTCATTTCTGGTAAGGAATATGTTATGTATAGTGATGCATCTATAAATAGTTTGGGCTGTGTTTTGATGCAGGATGGAAAAGTAGTTGCATATGCTTCTAGGCAATTAAAACTTCACGAACAGAACTACCCTACACACGATCTTGAGCTTGCAGAGTGTTTGCTTTGAAAATTTGGCGACACTACTTATACGGTGAAAAATGTAAGATTTTCATTGATCATAAGAGTTTGAAGTATCTACTTACCCAGAAGGAACTTAATCTAAGACACCAACGTTAGTTGGAATTGTTTAAAGACTATGACTGTATTGTGAATTACCATCCGGGTAAGGCTAATGTCGTGGCTGATGCCTTAAGTCGGAAGACCATTTCGGCTTTGTCAATGCAGTAGGGTGAATGGAGACTTGTATCTGATGGAGCTTTAATAGCTCAGTTGAAAGAGAAATTTGGAATGCCCAAAAAGTTGATGATAAGTTGCAACAACTTGTCTTGACAACTCGAGAAGGCAAACAACCTAACTTTTTTGAGAAAGGAGATGGTGATCTGTAATACAAAGATTGCTTGTGTGTGCCAGCTAATGATGAATTGAAAAGAAAGTTATTGTTTAAGGCTCATAATGCTATCTTTACTATGCATCCTAGTGAAAATAAGATATATCAAGATCTGAAGCAACATTACTGGTGGTCGGGTATGAAACGGGATGTTATAGACTATGTGTCCAAATGTATGACATGTCAGCAAGTTAAATATGAGCAACAAGTTCCATCTGGTTTATTACATCCTGTTTCGATTCCTCAATGAAAATGGGATAACATTACCATGAATTTTGTCACTGGACTCCCTCTCTGTTGGGCGCCGTTACCGGAACCCAACCCTCAAGCGAAAACATGAAACCTTAAGCGTGGCAATGACCTCGAAAGATTCTTTCATTGAACCCTTATTAGACCTGACTAATTCAAATTCATTAATATCTTATAATATCCCAAAAATTTCTTTCAAATTACTTCAT
>JANKOE010000004.1:29168364-29189072 GCA_026284465.1 Erythroxylum citrifolium
GTTTATAAAGAACAATTTCAGTTATAGTGCTGGCCTCCATTGTCATAGGTGGTTCGTCCTTTCGGATAGCATAATCAATGTCCATCCACCCTAAATGAAGAAGAATTCACCTTCCAAATCTATAGTTTTTAACTCTCAATTTGGGAATTTCACAACTTGTATTAGAGAAACTAACAGTTTGAATAGCTGCATAATTTAAACATATATGCTACTTATTAATAAATTGAGGCTAACAAATTATATATATGTGTTACCAATGTAAAACATATCTTAAAAGACATAAATCAAATGACATAAAAATTGCTTGTGTACTAAAATTTTAATTCAAACTGAAACTTTATGATAAAACTATCAAATTATATATCAATTTCTAACACTTGTGGGAAAATTAGAAAAATAATTTGATATTTCATCCTAATTAATTATTCAAATATAATAAAAATTCCTTTGGGATAAAATTTATTATACTAAAATAATTAATTACAATTAAATGTCTCAAAAATTTATGTGATTAATTATATAAATATATAATTTGACATAATAAGGGTTACTGTAGCTAAGTCCTAATAATTAATCACTAAAATATTTTAACCAAAATTCTATTTACAATGCAAAATATAAACATAAGCCTCAGTTCAGATGGTAGAGGCTCACCATGCACCCCTAGGAGGGTGCAGGTTCAAGCCACAACATCTAGTGTTGTTATTAAAACAACACACAAAATGACGTCGTTTATACAAATGAGTCTTCTTCAACCACCAGCTGGGTTATTTTGACTCAGTTTGTGACTTGTTGGATAGTCAATAAAACCATACTAGAAAATACCATAAAATTGATTTTTTAGATGTAGAAATACTTCTAAAACACTAAATAGAATATTTCTACCTTTAATCGAAAGAAAAACATCCAAAAGCAACTATAGATTGAAAGTTTTCAAATTTGAAAATTTTTCTAGAATTTGAAATTCCGTAAAAACTCCAACAATGCAAAGGTCAACAAACTCTGATACCAAATATTACCTAGTTCTAACTTATATATTTAATAATAATATACGTTAGAATAACATATAAATTAAATACGAAAAAAACAAAATGCCTCTAGTGATTGTTGTCTTTGCTTGTAAAGTACGCGTTTTGAAATTCTTCTAAGTTCTCAATTCTTAATTTGATGATGTGTGTTTTTAGAATAAAAAAGAAGCTTAAGGAGCCAAAATTTGCAAGAAAAGTCTATAAAAACATGCTCTCATCAAGCACATTATCAGCTACCATAAAAACAGGAATTCATACTTATTTATTACATAACGTTGGACCATACTATCAATAATACGAAAAGTTGTCACATTGTGTGCACTCCATGACGGAAATTGTTGTAAATGGGATAATGGTCAAGCTGAGTTGAGTTGCCCTGCTCTGCCGGCTCATTTTCTATACCAAGAGCTGTTACAATACTATATTTACCTGGATTTTATGTTTGTGATTGTAAGAAATGCAAATGGTACTGGTATTGATTGGTCAACAACTGTTTGTGAAGAACATTGCAAGCTTTATTGTATGCCGAGAATAATTTTGAATTAATGCAAAGAAGAGTATCAAATCTATAATCTAATGTAATGTAATGTAACCCCATTTTTTAAGAATCCAATCAATATTTCTCCCTTGTTCCTGTGCTTGCTACCTTCTTCTAGCGTACTGTATAATAAGAACCCCTGAGCTGATTAACAAAAAAGGGAATTTTATAAAGAATACTTTCCATAATCTAATGGAAGACTTTTGAAAGATTCGGTTTCTTTGTTCTTCAATGTCACTTCTTCTGTATTGTAAAAAATGGGCCTTCTCTTCTTATTCCTTATGACCACTGATGGGAGTGAGTGACATTGGTTCCAAGTAAACACTCAGTCTCTCGTGCATCTGCTGCCATCTGATTGGTTCCGTAAAATCGCAATTCCTCCTGACGACATCTGGCCACCAATCAAATGATTGGTCGTGGACAGCCAATCACAGCCGTCAATTAAACCCCTGGAGTAAAACCCTTTCCCTTAATCTGCCGCGTCGATGAGCGGGTCGGCACGGAACATGATTTAGTGCGGTCAATCTCAGCATACGCAGGAGCATAAGAATCTGTGTACTGCCACTTCCTCTCTCTTTCTCTAAGTAGAGATCTATCTCTCTCTCCTCTTTTAGATTAGATTCTGCGTCTCTCCAATTACCGTCCCTCTCTCATCCAGCGGCGTCTAATTCCCTACAAAGTCTCGAAAACCCTAGAGCTCTATTAAACCCTAAATCCCAATAGTCTTCATCTTTAGTTAGATCTGGAAGCCGTTGCCATTCTCTTTTCTTGCAAGATCTCGAGCAGCATCAATTATCCTTAAAAGTTCAAAAAAAAAAAAAAAAGAATGGCCACCTCTTATCCAGCTGCTGCTCAGGTGCGTAATGTTCGTCTCTTTATGTGTATGCTAAGGAGGAGTTTTTGACCAGCTCAAGATGTCTTTTTCTTTTTATTGGGTTGTATCAGGTAGGTTCATATTTCGTGGGTCAGTACTATCAAGTGCTCAAACAACAACCTAATGTAGTTCACCAGTTCTATTCCGATGCCAGTACTATGATTCGTGTTGATGGGGATTCCAGCGATACAGCTTCCACAATGCTGGTATTTCTCTCCCTATCTGTTATTTTTTGTCATAACATAAAGTCTGAAACTTTGTGTGGTTTTTTTTTCTCTGTGGGGATGTGATGTAATTTTTTTATTGATGTCTGATTGTATACTGTTTCTGTTACATGCATGTTCTGCACAGTGGGTTGAACTTTTTGTCTTGTACTCTTTATAGTCGATCTTTCTTTTCTGGCCTTATATTGACTTTGCATTTATGACAAAATAGCCTGGCTTTTCTTTTCCTCCTGAAAAATGGTAGAAAAGGAAAATAAGTCGGGGTCCATTTTAAAAAGAAACGCAGAACCGAAAAATAGTAGTGGTTTGCTTCGTTTTTCATGTTGTAGGATGCAGAGCAGTATGCCTTTTAAGGTGTTTGTCCCTTTTTCACTTCAAAATCACTTTGTCTGAATATTTACGAAAAGCTGAATAAAGAACGTTATGAGATCTCTACTTGCTGGGACATGCCTTAGTACTAATCTTTTCAACTTACATACATTGAAGTGCGAGCTTATAGTTTGACTAATGGTGAATGTTGTTAATTTCAGTAACTTATCTATATTTTGAACGGATAATCGGGGTCATAGTCTAATGAAAGGTTTCATTTTAATCATTAATCATTGATGACAGAATAGATATTATTATTGACAAATTTCATTCTTTCAAAATCCTGATTTATATTTGAATCACTGATTCACATAGTTATTCCTTGTTTCTGTCATTGTTTCCAGCAAATCCATTCAATTCTCACATCACTTAACTTTACTGCAATTGAGATCAAGACCATAAATTCCCTTGATTCATGGAATGGAGGTGTTCTGGTCATGGTTTCTGGTTCTGTTAAAATTAAGGATTTCAGCGGAAGGAGGAAGTTTGTTCAGACATTCTTCCTGGCTCCTCAAGAAAAGGGTTACTTTGTGCTCAATGATATCTTTCAGTTTACTAATGATGGAAACACACACCAACAGCATCCAGTTTCCATGTCAGTTGGTGAGATCTACCAACAACATTCAGCTCCCATATCATCTGAAGGCACCATTGAGTCTCAAGTAAATGCCTCAGTTCCTCTTCAAGAGCCACCAGGTAATGTGGAAGTGTATCCATAACTGCTATGAAAGATGAAGCTGGGGCGTGATTGTACTTGTTTAAAGTGTGACTTATGCTATTTGTAATTGAGGATTTGGACTTCTTATTTCTGATCCAAGCCTTGGAGCTATGGTTAAACTACCTGCTAGTGTGGAATTTCTACAAATTGGAGCCGCCAAACAAAAGAGTGGAGTCATGTTGTTACCATTATGACACTAAAATCTGATATAAATACCTAGAGTATCAGTTGTGGCAAAAAGTTATTTTTGCCACATCAAAATTCATTGTCAATTTATATCTATCAGACTTACTTTTGAAATCTTCTTGTTTTTCTGGGATCATTTGATGACAGACATTTATTTTTTATCCTGTGGCCTAGCAGTCTCTGAGTATGACTTGGAAGAAGAGGCTGGGAAGTATTTGAACTCAGTTCATATAGAAGATGATCTAGTTGATAAGTATAGTCTTACAGAGCAGCAACAAGATGTTGAAAGTGAAATTGTGGTGGAAGAAGCTCCTGTAGAGGAGATTCCTGCCCCTTTTCAAAGCATTTCACAGGCTCTGCAACATCCTCAATCTGCTGTTCTGGAGGAACCTTTGGAAGATCCACCAAAGAGAACTTACGCTTCTATAGTATGCACTATAACAATCCTTTTGCATGTGAATTTGTTGGTTATATGTATCTTCTTTTGTGGTGTCATTTGGTTGATAATTTTTATTTTGACATGGAAAATAATTACTTTTGCCTTTTCTTGGAGTGGTTAAGGTTCAGAAAAGTGAACCTCGTTAGGTGATGCCCATGTAATGATAAAAGCTTGGCAATTATTAATGGCCAATTTTATTGCTCAATTGCTTAAGATTGAAAATTGCGAGTGAGGGACATAATACTGACTTCTTCTGAGAAACAGAAGAATGCTTAGGATTGGAGGTGGAAAAAGGAGTTACCGTTTCACCTGAATTAGAGTGGAAGGGATTCAAGATGCGAAGGGCATTTAATAAGACTGTTATTTCATAACTGCAAGTCTGATGAAGTGAGACCTAATTAGTGATATTTTCATAAATGATGAAATCATGGCAGTTACGGGTTGCTAAGGGCCAGTATCCTTCATCAGTTCCTAGTCAGCCTCCTTTTAGTAGGACTGTTAACCCAACTACATCAGATTGGAATAATATATCACCAGCTACGGTGCAACAATCAGACTCTGGATTCTCATATGCAACTGAGCCTGGAGTTGAGGCTTCAGATGAAGGCTTGGGATTTGATGAAGGTGAATTTTTCTTGCTACCTTGATTGTGTTATATTTGTCGTGGTGCTCGAAATTTTATGGGATACATGAGCTCTTAGGTTGCAATCTTGCATGCAAGCTCACGTGTGCAAAATAAAAACACTATTTAATATGAAAAAGGCAGTATAAGCACAATAATCTTGCCTGTAACACTACTCATTGGATGTGGTACTCGTGTCCTAAGTTGATAGTATATTGATTCTCAATTTTATGTCTCATATTAAATGTTATTTTTTTCCGATTATTTTCTGCTGTCAACTTGTAGAAGACATACTCAATCTATTGTTTGTTTCCTAAATTTGCAACAAGGAAACTGATTCGTTGTATATGTGTATTCAGGTGAACCAAAATCTGTTTACGTGAGAAACTTGCCTTCAGATGTCACTGCTGCTGAAATTGAACAGGAGTTCCAGAATTTTGGCACAATTAAACCTGATGGAGTATTCATTAGGAATCGCAAGGTTAGCCTCTGTAATGCTTTATTAGCCTGGAAGCATAACCTTGAAGTAACTGAAATAGCTGATTGTCGGTTCAGGATGTTGTTGGTGTTTGCTATGCTTTTGTTGAGTTTGAAGACCTCAGCAGCGTTCAAAATGCAATTAAGGTTTGACCTTCACATCATTTTCCCTCTCTTCACTTTTGGGTTGTCATACTTTTATTGGATCTCTATTCTTTGTTTTCCGTGACATGTCTGGTACTTTTTAGGTCTTAAGCAAGAAAGCGAATTTTATGTTTTCTAATTTCTTTTGCATCCTTAATTTTTCATTTTGGTGGTTTGCTCATTTTATTACAAATTTCCCTAGTCGTGATGTTGCTATAATCTTCTACAATTGTCTTCAAATTGACAACCAGCCATAACTTATGCCTTTTCTGGATGTACCTCCACAGTATGAGTATTCCTACACGTGTATTGTCTAGGACAGCTGGCGCTGGTTATGTGCACAATTGTTTTTTGATGTTCGTGGAAGCTTTATTTCTGTAGTCTATATACAACATCAGTCTAACCTGATTATGCTCCTCCTTTAGGCATCACCAATACATCTGGCAGGAAGGCAAGTCTACATTGAGGAAAGAAGACCGAACAGTGGTATTGCTTCTCGAGGTGGACGTATGTGAATTCATGCATCCTGCTTTCTACTCTTTTTAATTCTACTCTTCTTATTATTTATCACTACACTGCCAACATTTCCGAAGTTTAACCTGCTCATAAATCATGTTACTTCATATTTCATGAAAAAAATTTCAGTTTCATGGATGATAGTTCAATATTGATGCACACCAAGTTTCCGCATTCATTTAGTTTCCAGCTATGGGCTGCAAGGTATATAAATAATATGTGACCGAAGACTTCCAAAAGCTATTATCTAGAGTCTGTGAGTTGCAAACCAGATGATGATTGGTTATTAAGACAAACTTCCATCCGAGGAAAAAGCATTGGAAGACTTTTTGTGTATGAAACACTTTTTGGCACAGCTATCTGAGTTCTCATCTGTTCAGATCTTTCTGTAATGAACCTAGGTTTGCTATAGATCTGCAAAATGTGGATAAAGACTTGATTATCTTTTGGTGCATAGTAGCTTCTTGTGTTCTTGCCAGTCTACTAAAAGAAGATTTGCTTGAGAAGAAACCGTAGGTGAATTTGTTGGGAGTTGTGTTACAAATCAAATTTCATTGTGCAGGAAGGGGGGGTAGGGGCAGGGGTGGTTACCAAACAGAAGCTGCAAGGGGACGATTTGGTGCGCGCAGTTTGGGCAGGGGCAGCAACCAAGATACTGACTACAACAGGGCACGTGGCAATGGTTTCTATCAGCGTGGTTCACGATGAGACAGCTTACTGGAAGACGAAGTTCCAGCCGGCAGAACTAATGGGTCTGAAACTGGGGTTTTCAGTGTAGGTTATGCAGGAATTTTGAGTTGCTGTATTCCTGATTGGAAATTTTTGTTTCAAGGTCTGTACTTTGAGGTGTGTTATTTGAAATGAATGAGTGTTGAAGACACGTTTGAGTTGTTTGATGATATAGATGTGCGAGATCCCCTCGAATGCTTTTTATCATACCATTCGGGGGGTGTTTTCGAGAAATTGAAGCCCTATTTGTTTAATGGAATGTCAAATTGTCATGTGCTGGGTTTGTGGGTTAGATCTAGTGTTCCTTCACATATTTGGTTTTCTGTGGATTATGGATTTAGTTGCCCAGCATGTCTTGTAAGTTGTAATATTCTTTCATCTCAAGGGTAAAAAGTGTTACTAATGCTTCGTTTGGTTGCCGTCTCCGGTAGCTGGAGACAGAACGGAACACAAATTTAGAGACGGAAGGGAATAGAAATTGGGGAGAGTGAGGTGTTTGCTTATGGTGTTTGTAAAATATATTAAAAAAAATTTGTATTCTTTTTGAAAAGTTTGATTTCAAATGTCTAGACTTTATTGTAGATAAGTTAATTTGAAAGCCCCCATTTTTCTTTATATTTTTTATTGTAAATAATATAATTAAAAAATTAGCTTTGCACTATGTATATATATATTGCTAAACTTTCTAAACAAGTAATTAAAGCTATATGAGAGGAGCAAGATAATGTGAAATGCTCTACTCGAGAAGAAAGTCCTGCTAGGATTTTCATAAACTTCTCTCTTATATCGGTACTGTGCAACTCTCTGTGTACACCTGCTGAATTAAATTTAGAGCCTCCATATTTGCGACCTTTACTTTGATTGCTGTTGATTACATCACCATTACTTGTACCACCTTAAGTTAATCCAAGATGCATCTGTTCACAAATTAAAACTCTTTCTCCGTGAAAATCGACATTCCAAGCTTCAAATTCTCGATCAATACCATATTGTCTGTGTTCAAACTAACCAAGGCTTCATCTTCTTCTAGCTGCTCTACCTCTTCCTTGCATAAAACATCACCAATTTCAGTTGCATTATGAAACAAGAGAGATAGGATTGTAGACAACATCACACACTTATTCAGTCTATAGCTAAAAAGCTTATTGGATTGGATTAAACTATTGTTTGATTGTTGTTGCAAGAAATATAGCTAGGCTAGTCCTTTCGGGTACCCCTTGGACTGTGCACGAAGAAAGCCTTATAAGAATGATTGGATAATTCTGGAAAGGAAGGGGACGTGCATAGGAGAGAAGACTTGGTGATATCGAAGTTTGCTAAGGCTTGTATCGCGGAAGGCTTGATACTTTGGTGTTGTTCTTGGGGGCTTCATGGTGGAAACTGACGTTATTCTTGAATTCTATAAAAGATTAGGGTAAGGATCCAAAAATTGACGTCGAATATCATCTTTAGCAGCATGGCTGCTGACTCTATAAGTAATCTAATATGATACTGGAAAAAAGCATGAAAGGAACATTTTCCACAGAACTAGAATGAAGACATGATTTTGTGGGAGAAAATTCATGAAGGCAAAGTACTTTATGTTGTTTGAAGATGTGTCTAGGGCTGTTGATGTGGAGTCATAAACATTGATCTGGTAGTATTGATTATTATGTTATTCATGTTTGTGATCATGGTGTAATCTTAGGACCATATAGGTTTTTTTTTTTTTACTGGGCTACTATTATTCATTCTTTAAATTGTAATATCTTCTTATGTTAATCATGTAATTCAATTTTCTTGTCACATTTTAAGAAAACAACATTTGGTATTTGAGCTTATTATTCCTGAAGGATCTGTGTGATTAGAAATAGCCTAGTTTCTTATTCTCAATTGCTTTAACAATGTTTAACAGAGACAAGTACTAAATATGCTTTGGATATTTGGGAAGACTATGAAATTCCGGAAACACTTCAAAGCTCAAAAGAATAGTAATGAAAAGCCTACTTGTTTGTTGCAATCCCATCTATTCAAGACTGAATATGAAGGAGAGGAAAGGATTTGAGGAATGCAAGTGTTGAAACTATTATATATGTGACTTTAAGTTGCAGAAGATGAAAAAGACTGAATCCATTAAGGAGTATTCTGACAAGTTGCTTAACATTGCTAGCCAAATCAGACTACTCGTCTCTTTCATAGTGAAGGATTGTTGAGAAAATCCTCATAATGATGTTTAAAAAATTTAAGGCCGCAATTACATCTTTAGAGAATACTAATTAGGATATTTTAACTATCACTATAACATAATTATTAAATGCATTACTAGCACAGTAAGGAAAAAATATGAAGTTGAGGGAGACTTATTTGTCTAGCTTTAAGAGATGTAAGAAATCACAGAAAGAAGAAGGGCAAAAAGCATCAAGGCTTTAACCGGAGAATTCACAACCAATGAAAACAAAAATAAAACTGGAAAGAAAAAGAGACCTCATCCTTTATGTCAGCATTGTGGTGAAAAATTTCACCTACATTTTAAATGATGAAGAAGACTAGATGCCAATTGCACCAATGCAACCAGATAGGGCATGAAGCTATTATCTAAAAGAAGTCAATAGTAAAGTGAAGAGTTGTAGATTAATGATTAAGAATAGGATGATTAACTATTTATGGCTACATATTTCTCTAAAATCAAATCAAGAGAGAGTTAGATTATTAACAGTGGTTATACTAAACATATGATATATAACAAGGATCTATTAAGGAAACTTAGAAGAACAAACACGTTGAAGGTTTAAATTGGAAATGACGAGTACATAACTATGGAAGGAAAGGGCAATATTGCAATTTTAAGTTGTTTAGGTAAAAGGTTCAATTTTTATATGTTGCATGTTCATAAGATTGATCAAAACCTTTTAAGTATTGACAACTAATAGAAAATAGTTATAAAGTAGTGTTTGAAATCAAAAGTTTCTTGATTAAAGATGTAACTGGCTAAGATATTTTCAAACTAAAAATAAAAGGAAAAAGGCTTTGCCTAAATACTTTGGAGGTGGAGCAAACTACTTTTTCAGTTAAAAAGAAAATATCATAAAAGTATGACATACGAGGCTTGTGTACTATCATAATCAAGAGCTATTACAAATGAAATTCGAGATGATGGTACATGATCTTCCAAAATTTGAGAATCACATTCCAAACTACAAAACATATTAGTTTGAAAAGCAAAGTAGGAAACCATTTCTCATGGTAACATAGAGAGCATCAAAGAAGTTGTAATTAATTCATATGGAAATTGCAAAATCCGAGATGATGGTACATGATCTCCCAAAATTTGAGATTCACATTCCAAACTACAAAACATATTAGTTTGAAAAGCAAAGTTGGAAACCATTTCTCAAGGTAACAGAGAGAGCATCAAAGAAGTTGTAATTATTCAGATGGAAATTGCAAGCCCATAAATAATGCTTTCTTTGAAAATTAGTCTTTATTATGTTGCATTTATTAATAATTTCACCCACGATGGATTTTATTTTTAAAGCAAAAGCTAGAGTTGGCTTAAATCTTCTGAAACTTCAAAGTAGGTATTAAGAATAATAGTGGCTGTAAAATTCAAACTCTCTTTCAAAGCATTCAACAAATATTCTAAAGAGGTAAACATCCAATGTTGATATACCTAGCAATAGAATGGAGTAAGTAAGAGATGTCATAGATTCATATTGGAGATGACATAATATATGCTACATGAGAAAAACCTGCCAAAGTAGTTCTAGGATAAAGTAGCTAACACACTATCTATTTTGCAAAATAGACTTCCCATAAGAATAGTGAAGGATCAAGTAATCTTTGAGGTATGGTATGGTTATAAACCATCTCTAAGTTTTTTTAAAATATTAGGGTGTTAATTTTTCACTCATTTTCCACAAATCAAAACAGATAAAGTAGATAAAAGTGCACTTTTAGGCATTTTATTGGCTATAGCTTGGTTACAAAAACCTATAAAGATTTTCAGCCACAAACTGAAAAACATATTATGAGAAGGGATGTGTTGTTGGGCCCGGGTCCCATTTCCTATCCCGAGGCGACCGCTTGAGGTCGTCGGGTAAGGATCACACGAGGGGAGGGTCGAAAGGATTTAAGTTTGAAGGATCGGCAGCAAGACAAAGTGGCAGGTTTGCCTCGGCGACAAAGTGTTTCTTAGAGCTTCTCCATGGAAAGGAGTCTTGAGATTTGGTAAGAAGGGTAAGCTTAGTCCGAGATATATAGGCCCTTATAAGATTATTGAGAAGATTGGGCCTTTGGCCTATAAGTTAGCTTTGCCACCAGAATTGTTTAAGATTCACAATGTCTTCCATGTATCGATGTTGAGGAAGTACCAGTCTGATCCTTCACACGTAGTTTAACCTTTAGAGGTTCAACTGAGGGAGGATTTGACTTATGATAAGCAACCAGTGAAGATTCTGGATTCGAAGGAAATTTTTTTAAGAAACAAGATAGTGAAACTTGTTAAAGTTTTATGGAAGAATCATTCGACAGAGAAGGCTACATGGGAGCCTTTGGAAGCAATGAAGGAGAAGTACCCACACCTTTTTGTGGGTTCAGATAAGAATTTCGAGGACAAAATTCTTCAAGGAGGGAGAAATGTTAGACCCCAAAATTTTTTATTTGTTTATTTGTTTATTTATTTTGCTTTATTTTATTTTCTTAGAATGGAGTCCATGATCTTTCTAACATAAGGAGAATTTAGAAGTATTAAATGGAGAAATTTAGAGTATAGTTTGGTGTAAGTTAAATTGAAGAAGTAAATTGAAGAAGTGAGAATGCATGAGGGGCAATTTTGGTAGATCACTTAAGTCTAAAAGTTTTAAGGCGTAAGTGGAAGGGCAAAAGGGTCTTCTTACAATCATTAAGAGTATTAATTTGAAGAAGAAAATTGTTGTCTTGTTAAGAAGAGGAGAAGTAACGTGGGTGTGGGGGGAAAAGAAGAAGAGGAGAAACTCAAGCTAAGGTTTTGGAGATCTAGAACACTTTGAAGCTAAAACAAGTAAGTACGAGCTTTACCTCTTCTTCATTGTTAGATGAAGTATAATTAGTGATAGATAGAAGTGAAAGACAATGTTGAATGTGGGTAGGAAGTTGTTGATGAATGGTGAGTAATGTTTTAATCTTTTAGGGTTAATGATCAAAGATAGATTTTGATGAATTTGTTAATGATATTGGGTTGAAATGAGCTTGGAAATGAAGTAGAAGAGGTGGTTTAGGGTTAAGATGGGTTATATGTGAAAATGGGAAGTAAATAGATGAAGAATGTCGAAAAACATGTCTTCAGATTGGGTTTCTTGAAAAGTTTGCCGCGGCGAACTCCATTTTTCCTACATAGACATGTTTTAGTATTTTGGGCATACCTTTTGATGTAGATGTCCAAATTGAGTGAGTTTTGATTTTGTGTAAACTAGAGACATAGGGATACGAGTTGTATGAAGAAATCAAGTTTTAATTCGGTCTCTAAGAACCTCAATTGCTGGACGGAAGTTGAGTATAGAAAATTATTTCAGTGTAAGGATAGTCCCAACATGTTTGGGGTATAACTTCTATATTTCTGAACCAAATTGAATGAATTTGGTGTCATTAGAAACTTAAGACAATAAAGAACATTTTTTTACAAAGGAAGTGTTACCAAATTTCTTCATTTACCTGATCATAACGATCATGGAAAAATTGATCCGAAAGTCTAGGTTTTGGAAGGATTATAGTTCAATTTTAGCACTTTTGATTATTGAAGCTTTATGAATTTCCTTTGAATGTTGTTTGAATGAGAACTTGGTTTGTTATAGGAAACCAAGCAAACCTGATCCAAGAGCAAGAAGAAAGACAACATTGAACTTGGATTGTCAAGCGAAATTAGGTGGGTAATATATTTATAGTTGTTATGTAATATAGGCAAATTGGCTTGCTTGCTTGTATGTTGTGTGTTAAATTGCTTGTTTTGAATTATGGAAATTATTTAAAATGCATTGTGAGTGTGATCATGTATTGCCGTGAAAAATTTCATGGCATTTTGTATGAAGGAAAAGATGAGAAAGCATGATGAGCATGAAAAGTATGAATGTGTATCAAAATGACTTATGTATTGAAATTTGATTGTGTTTGGGCAAGAGAGGAACGTTTCATTAGTCACGTGCACGTTGACATATAGCCTTCTCCCGGCTGCCCGCTTAAGGCCAGGAGATCTTGAGAAATCAGACTCATTTTGTTCACAGTACAAACTTCGGTTTATCCGTTTTGCTCTACAAAACTTTCGACCCATTTGTTGTGCATTTCATCATTGATTGGTTAAGCATGATGTATAATTGAGTGTTATATTATGATGGATGAATTACATGATATGTTATATGTGGTGACATTATGGTAATATGAGTTGTGAGTTAAATTGTTCAGTATTGAATTGTTACATGTATATATACATGCTTGAATGTGTGGCTCGTTGCCAATGGCTATAAATGTGTAAGCCACTGAGCTTCGCAGCTCACCCCATTACCTTCCACTTCTTAGGTGTAGAACGAGAAGATCGTTGATCCTTGCAAGGCATCGAAAACTCCAAGATAGTTAGAGACTTTTATACTAAGTTAGTGATTTTGGTTAGCTTTATGAGCATATCGACATTGAGCATCATTTGGTATTTGTATTAAGCTTTGATATGTATGATGATATGTCAGTAAAGTTTGTTCAATCTCTTTGGAATTGTAATGACATGAAGAATTGAAGTTTCTTTTGTGTATGAGCACGTTTAGCTTGTGCTTAGATTTGAATGTATGTGTGTTAGTATTGGTTGATAAATGTTGGGAGTTGGTTTTCGAAATTTGGGAGTTCGCCATGAGCGTACTTTTCCCGAAGGGTGAGGAGCGCTTCCCTTGAGAGTTCACCGCGACGAACTTCTCCTGTGAGGCGTCCACCATGGTGAACATTTTTGTCGCTGCGGCGAACCCGCCACTTTGTCTCGCTGCCGATTCTTCAAACTCAAAACCTTTCGACCCTCCCGTTGCGTGATCCTTACCTGACGACTCCAAGCGGTCAGTTCAAGATAGGAAACGGGACCCGGACACAACATGTGCACTTTATGGAAAATGAAGAGTGGAACTGAGATGATGAAAATAAATTGGATCCAACCTTAAAATAGCCAAAGCTCAAGTTTCCTATTTTGGACATTGTCTATCAAAGATGCAACATTATTCTATATGAATCAACAGATGATGAAAAAATCAAAATGTATCAGAGCTAAATTGCTAAAATGAAAAGTTAAAATCTCATGACAATACATGCAATTGGAACTAGTGCCTTTGTTGATATATTGGTGTATAGTGGAAAGGCTACGAGACATTGAAAGATTCACTCTTATGATAAATTCAAAAGAGTTTGCTTAAGAGATGATTGTGAATTTATCATGTTTATAAAAAGGTTAGTGGAAGTATAGTTATCCTCTTCAGTAGGAGTATATAGAGACATATTACTTATGGAGAACAAAATTTAAAACGTGTTTCCAATTTTTGAAAATATAATTGTTCAAGAACAATTCATATAGGATATGAAAAGGTAAAAACTTAGTTATAAGAATTTGATCTATAGATATAGATTAGAAGTTATTTATCTGTTATGTTATACTCTAAGTGTATAGATAATGTATTAAGAGTATTTAGTATTTGAGATATCTAATACTTATGAAATATTAAAGATATTCATTACTCTATTTACAAGTTGATATCTGAGTTCAAGGTTTTAAGGATATTAGCTTTGGAAGCAAATCTCAGTAAGTTATATTTTACTTAGAATAATATGATTTTGAGATTGGAAAGGTTCTAATATAGCATTAATTGCTAATATATCCAAATTACATTTATTATTTAGTGGAAATGATTATTTAGAATATAAGTTATTTAATGAACTTGGTATAGTTCCTTGCATTGTTTAGACAGTAATGTGCTATAGAACATTAGAGCCATTAGGCATGTAAAAGGAGATAAGGTCTTATCAATGATCTAAATATGTATTGAGTTAGTTTTCTTAATTATGATAATAATTAAGATGAAAGTTGTAAAATTTAAGTAAGTATAGAGAATCTTGCAGAATTCTCTCACTAAACCACTGTCTTAGTAGTAGCATGATCATCATATGGTGATGTGGTATAAGATATCTAAATGATTGGCTTAGTGCAAGTGAAAGATTGTTGGTTTATTCCTTATAGCCAATAGACTGTTTGTATTTTAGTAACAATTATTTAAAGGCATTCTTTATCTTATACATCTTATATGATAAAAAGTTCATGAGATAAATGTACATCGCAAATAAAATTATGATGTAATTATAATTATGAGATTCATATAGCATTTATGTATTATCCCTAAATTATTCATAGTCGTTGTTCTATTGATATTGGACATTAATAGTATAAAAAAGACGACTACATATTATGTTTCTTGCTCATGAAGGAAGATAATTATGTAATAATCGTAAGTGCACGGCTAATAGTGCATTGTAACGTTAGTCAAAATAAACTAAACTATTATTATAACAGTGGCGAGTCTAGCTCGATCCCATAGAGAGTGTGTAAAGTTTGGATCATGCATCTTATATATAATATATATCAAATATACGCAGCAGATAATAAAACGGAACCTCAAAAACCAGATCTACTCATGCATATAGATATAGAAAACAAAAACATGAAATGTAAGATGTTTGCATACCTTTCCGATAATCTCCTCCGTTCTTTAATAAAAATGGAAGTAAGTCTCATATGCATATGCATTTCTATTTTATGATTCTGAATTATATGATTAAGAATCTATTTCTAAAATTGTGATGATAAAGTGATAAGCTACAATTGAGTAATTCATGTTAATGTGGTTGATTGGGATATATATATAAGATCTGAAAGAGTATATGAAATGTGTGACATTCATTATATCTTATTAAGATGAGGAATGCTATGAGTTTGGCTATATGTGACATATTTGTGTATTTGATGGGAGTGAGTCCATCGATGATGGTTAGTTCATTAAGTTTGCAAAACTTATCAAAATTGCAATGTGACTTTTTAGGTACGAGAGGGGAGACCTAGTTCCTAAGTTACTTTAGAAGAACAATTTTGGATTAAAAAATGGTTCAAAAGTCTATCAGCTGACGTCTGAGGAATAGTATACTATTTTATGTAGTTGACTTATGTCATGTAAAACTTTTGTATAAAAGCTTGTAAACTTTCAAATGTTTTGGTAATGTAAATATTTGTTTTATTGACTACAATATAAATCATGTTTGCAATAGAATGAAGAGTAGTAGTTTTTTTTTAAAGTATTGTGTTATTCTTTATGATGCCATATAAGAGAACATAACTGCTCTAACATTCCATTATCATAGGATATGTACTTGAATGTCCTTTGGATGTTCTGGTATATAGTGGGGTGTTACAATATTATTGTTGAACTTAAAAAGGTAAGAAATTAAATGGAGACAATTATAAAATTTGAAGCATGAAAATCCAATATTTACTAAAGGAGTAAGAGACTTTAGAACCATTAAACATAACCATAGACGTTTATGTGGAAGGCAATATGGCCCAACAATAAAAAAGATCATATTATAAAATATGGAAGAAAAAGAACTTATAGCTTGCATTATGTTGTTGAGCAATATGGATAATTATATAATGCGCAAGTTATGAAAATATGAAATTTCTAAGGATATATGGTCCACTTTAGCTGTACATTTTGGAGGTACCTTAGTGCGAAGAGAGGTCACTTACTATCAAGTTTGACATATATAAGAAGTGACCAAATCTTATAATGCAGAAGTAACGGAGGAATATGTCAAACATGATAATTGAGTTGCGTGATATTAGTCATAAATTATCATGCGAGCAGTAAATGCAAGCTATGATTCTTTCATTATCTTATAACCGGGAGCATATGAGATGTATTTAACTCGCAATAAGAGCATCAAGATGATAAATGATGCTATAAGGCATCTCATACTAAAAGAAGAATGTCTTGAAGCCTTCAAGACTTCCTCCAAAATATATGGAGTTAGTTCTAGCTCGCATAAAGCATAAGAATTATTGGCCCAAATGGAACAAGGGTACAAAAAATATTCTCTATACTCAAGAATCAAAGAAGGCAAATAGGAGCCAACATGGAAAAGGATAACGTTCTTTTAAAATAACAAAACATGAAAAGAGTTAAGCGTTTTAATTGGGGCAATAAGGGTCACTTTGTTTGCAATAGTAATGAGCCCAAAAAGATACAATCTTATTGTACATATATTTGTTCTATGAATGCCTCTTATTATTATTTTCCTAAGTAAATCAAATCCTTTGAAGATTACAAACTCATGAGCAACCAACCATGTAGCAAAGTATAAGATGCCTTTGTGAAATTTCTGAAAATGTCATATGGAACAAGATGGACTTCTGTAGGAGTAAACTCAATGATTATTGTATAATGGTTAAAACCTATAAATTAGACAGGCATAGTGTTTGACCTTTAATGCTACGTATGTTATTTGGTTCAAAGATTTGACAAAATATCATTTTTATATTGGTAATAATTCATCTTGGTGTTGAAATAAATTTTCACAAAAGTGACATGTATTTATATCTAGGAAACATTTATTATGGTTATGGATTTATGATGGATGGTTTTGTTGTTTTGGAATTTGTTTATTCAAATAATAACATAAGTTATTCCTTGTTTACATCATTTAGTAATCTAATAACAATGCAATTGTATGGCGTGGTAAACTATGTCATATTAGTTAAATCGAATAAGTCGATTAGCTAAAGAAGACCTTTTAGGTGATTGACCTATTTTAACATTTTCTAGTTGTTAAAATGGAAAGAAAGCCTTATGGAAAGGGAACACAAACTTCCTATGCATTGCAATTAATATATTTTAACATCTATAGTTTAATGAATGTAAGGACACGATATGAGGTTGTATATTTCATCACTTTTATCGATGACTATATTTGGTATAGTCACGTCTATTTAATTTCTTATAAATCTAAAGCATCAAATTGTTTCTTTAAATATATGAATTTGGTTGAGAATCAATTAGATAAGAAAATAAAAGAATTAAAAATTGATCAAAGACAAGAATACTTATTTGATAAGTTTAAGATGTTATATGATGAAAAAGGAATAGAAACACAGTTAACTATTCCTTGAACCTCATAACAAAATGGTTTTGCAAAAAGACATAACAGAAAGTTACTAGAAATATTTAGGTCTATGACGGCACAAGAAAGTCCCACAAAATCAATTATAAACATTCCTTATGATTTGTGGACAGGTAGAAAACCTAACATGAATATATTGCATACATTCATGATTTGTCTAAAAAAATATGGGAAAATGAGCCTAATAAGGAAGAAAAGTATCTTTGTTAGATACTTTGAACAATCAAAAAGATATGTGATTATAGATAAATAATGTAATGGAGTAACTAAATTTGAACCATAAGATTTCATACTTTTAGGAAGCGACTTTCTAAAATCTGATGAAATAAGATAAAACATATTTTTATATAAGACTTTTAATTAGCATGATTGTTTTATTGGAAATCATAAAAGGGGACTATATCTAGGTAGGAGAAGTTTAGAATTTGAAGGTTTAACTCAAGGTCTATCTAAGTTATAACCCACTAAAAGTTTACTTTTTGTATCCAATCCAAGTGGGAATAATCAGGACATTTAGGAAAATTTTTTCCATAAACCTTGTTTGTGTCAAAGTATCATGAGATAATAGTGGAGATTCTCATGACTATCCCTCACAAAGATGATGAGCCAAGGAATGCATATAAAGCTCTTATTGGTCCTTTTAAAGAAGAACAGATGTATACAATGAAAGAAGAAATGATTTCTTTAAGTTTAAATAAGTTCAAATCAAGTATGACACTTATTTGATCTCCCTACTAAGAGCAAAGCTATTGGGAATAAATGGGTTCTTAAAATAAAAACAAAATTGGTGGCAGTATCACAAGATACAAGGCATTAAATGGATATAAAGAATGCCTTTTCCATACAGAGAATTAGAAGAAGAAATCTATAAGGAACAACATGTAGATTTCATTAAACAGGCTAAAAGCCACTTATGAAAATTGATTTATGGTCTAAAGGAATCCTCAAGGTAGTGGTGCATTCATTTTTTATGATGTAATTATTTCATATGATTTTCCTATGCTTAATACAGACCATTGTGTATATATTAAGAGATCTAAAGATAATTTGTGTATCTATCTTTATATATGAATGACATTTTGATTGTTTATGATGACTGTGAATTTGTCAAATAAATCAAGACTAGTTTTCATTTGAATTTGAGATAGATGTGGGTGAATTTGTACAGATTTCAAGAGATTGTTTAAAGAGATTATTGTTAGTGTCTCAAGTGACCTATATTTAAAAGGTTTTAGAATGATTCCATACGAAAGATAACAATAGAGACGATGTAAATCTCTATAAACATGTGAAGATTAAAGAAATTAATTTCTGGTCGTGTGGAGTTACACGCTCGTGTATACTGACATACATGGCCATGTATGTTGCTGTGTAAATCTCTTTGACCGTGTGAATTCGCGAATTCAGGTTTTTTGATTATATACGGTCTCTCACATGCTTATGTAAGTGATCGTGTATATCCTAAAAATCTTAAAATTTATTATAAAAGAATGTGAGTAGAGGCAATTTGAAGAGAGCAGACTTTTGTAACAAATTTGAGGCATAAGAAAAGTAGAGAGGTGACAATCTTAATCAAGGGACGAGGAAAACACAAAGTTAACATCAAGAGATCCATTAGATTATAACATCAAACCTTAAACTTACAAGAAGATTCAATAGTAGAAAAAGGGAGATCTAAAATTATGATTGCTTTATTTTCTATTTGTTTTTCTTCATGTTTATCTTTGATTTTGTTTTCTATGATTAATAACTAAATCTTTTTAGTGTCTAAGTGTGATGAATCCTAGTTTGAGATAACAATATGTTTTAATCTTATAATTAATGCAATAATATTGACTGACTATTATGATTCAATTATGTGATTTATTCTTGTTCTAATATATCTAGAATATTAGTGCATGATTTGATTTCATATAATAGAGATTGAGAAATCTTCTTATATAAATCTACCGTAATTAGAAGGAGTTACATGCAAATCTAGAGATAAATTGACATAAATCCTCTAGATTAGGGTCAAACCTAATAGCGAAATTCGTAAATCGATAAAAGCAATCCTAGGGGTTTTAACTAGAAAGATTTTTGTTAATCAACTAATGGATTAGTTGCTAATTAATAGTCTAGAGAGAGTTACTAATATAAGATAAGAATTTTATGATCCAATAAGAAATAATATAATTGTATGATAAAAGGTTAATAATTTAATGATTCTTATGGGGAATTCATCACCTAGATACTACTACTTGATATTGATCTTTCTTTGTATTTTAATTATTGTTATAGAAATAACCAATCACTTGGCTTAAAGAGGAAATTAGGGAGGAAATCTTAAAGGAAAGGGCCCTTTGCCGTCAACTCTAATCTATGTCAGTTGTCTAGAAAGTTAAGGGCATGGACTGCCCCCGTAAACAAATGATCAAGGATTATATATGCTTAAATAAATTATATATTGTACGACTTTTCCAGACTAAAGTAAAGGTAAAGCCTTTACTTTCCTTTAAGCTCAGGCTGAAGTTCACTATAAGGATTCCATCATCAGAGCTAAAGAAAGAGAAGCCCTTATGATTGAGCCCAAGTTTGCATCATTAATTGGCTACATTTTCATAACTGTTGATGTACTTTTTGACTCCTAATTGCGACTTTTGTGC
>JANKOE010000004.1:29491296-29503520 GCA_026284465.1 Erythroxylum citrifolium
TAATTACAATATTTTAATTAATTAATAATTAGATTTTAATTAATAATTATATTTTAATTGATTAATTAATTACAATAATTTAATTAATTAGTTTAATTAATTATTTAATTGATTTCACCATTCCTCTCTTCCATTCCTCTCCCTCATTCCTCTAGATTATGAGGAGAATGGAAGATTGCCCAAAACCAAGGAATGAAACTCTTACGTCTTCAATGATAGATTAATACCAACCATCAATTTTCATTCCATACCAATACCCCTTTTCCCATACCCCTCAAACAAGCACACCCTTAGCTTATACAACAATGCTGCGATTGGATGGATTACCAAAAGACAAGATTTAGTACTTTTCACCCTCGAGCATCCAAAAATTTCCTCTTTTTACATTTTTTTCTATTAAACCCGTCCTTTATATTTTCTGAATCTCTTGGCATCCTTTAAGTTAAACAGAAACAAATTCATCAAACCATAAGAAATAGTGCAACCTGCCAAATTATGAATTATGTTCTTGGTCACAGTTTAGTAAAGATTAATCCACGTAAAAAACCTGCACCAAGCTCACCCCATGGCAAGTATGATACAGATCAAAAGTCCGGCTCTTGTGGGTTCAGTACTGAAAGTTAATGATCTGCATAGAGGAGTAAATTTGAGAATGCTCAAAAATGTCTTAGCACATTGCAAGAAGATTTTTTCAGAACCCTGCGGTCACTTGTCATTAGTTTACCTCTCAGAATCAAAGAATTAGAAAAGACGAGAACATGATCCGTTGAGAGTCAGAAACAGAAGATCCCTTCTTATTTGCTTTCCAAATGCACTGCATAAAATGCTCTACAACCCTATCTGGACCTTGTGGTCCACAAAATAACTGAATCAGACGAACAAATAAAGGCTAGCAATTACCAAAAAACGGGTCAAATGTTGTCGGATGTACAACTCTGGCCAATCCATCCATCATTGATAATTTCCAATCAGAAAGTTGGGTGACTTAACTAAGGCTCCTATGGTTAAACTATAACTTCTAAGTAGGTGGAAAGAACCTGTTTAAATTGAATGGCAACGTGTAGAATTCTTCATTTCTGTTATCACCTCTAAAAGTTCTGAATTTAACCCACCAGGGCATTCCTCTATCTTTCTTTGATTTCTCCACATCCAATGTGTTGTCAAGGAACACGGCAACAATCAAACCAACTGTTGCAGGGGATGAGAATATGGTATTCAAGAAGGCATTGAACTGCATTATGAAACCAAACCAACGATCAACACACTCTGATTATGAAAACTTTCTGAGATAGAACAGCTAATATGAAGCCTTTTCTTAAGATACGTAATTCAAAAGATCTGAATTTTAAGGTCCAATTCATAAGTTAATTTGTTTCTCATTCATGCAATAATCAAAAGGAAATCCTCAAAACAGTCTTAAAGGTTGCTGTTGACTTTCATTTGCAGATGCAAATAATCTTCCAGGTTTTCAAATACATGTATGCGTACCTTTGTCATTTTACATGGTATTTTTGTTTTTAATGACATCTAAAAGAACTTGACACTTCTAGAAATCATACTAACCCAACCAGCATTGGTATGGACAAGACCGTGGCGTGTGGGATTCCAATATTCATTGAAAAACTGGGGTACAGAAATCCCAAGGAAAAGTGATAGTCCAGTGACCATGAGATTTCTCATTGAGTTGAAGTTTGTGAATTGAAGGAAAGATAATCCAACTGAAGCTGAAAATTAAGCAAGATGTTAGAGGATATGAACCAAACAGCCGAAAACAGAGTGGAGCAAAAGTTTAACTTACTGACTAGACCAAAAAGAACACAGTACAGTGCAGCAAATATTGGGAATGGGATTGATGCAAATACAGCTCCAAATTTACCTGCATGAATACAAAAGTGCATATGAATCATGTAAATAAATAGAAAATTGGAATAGATGAAACCAGTGTAGTTAGAACTTGCAAACTCATCTTTTACTATTGATAAGGAAAATCTAGTTAAAATAGAAATCGGAAAGTTTCCAACATCGGTCCTCTAATGATTGATGAAAGGAAAAAACCAATTGCAACCAGTTCAGTGTTTATAGAATTCATTTCAAAATTAAAAAGTTGTATGCTTTCTGGAGAACTGGAAATGGTTTTGAAGATCATATGCTCACATCTAGATCTCCAAGACAAGTCTTGGATACATTAAATGTGTGCGTGTTCTAGCTAGAAGAAGAAACTAAGAAGTTCCAATGCCCCTGTCAGGGAAGGTAAGATCAGTAGGTCAACCTAAAGTTGAGAAGAATATCATGAAGCCAGCAGATATTTGAACAACTCTACGACTTCCAACTCGTGTTAATCCAAGAAGTCCTACATTTTCCCTGGAATATAACCAAGGTCATTGTCAAGGACAAATATTGGTAATAAACATAGTTCATAAAGAGCTAATGCAAATAGCTAGTTTAACTATGATTCTCACACAGAAATAGTGGAACCAGTTCCTGTCCCAAAAAGACCATCAAGCAATACACCAATGCCCTACAAATGCATGACAAATTTTCAGTTTTCCAAAAAAAAAATCTTTTGTTTCTTTCTATGAATCGAGGAGGGAAATATTGTCTCTTAAACGTCAGATACCAACTGCAGACCAGCTCACCTGCCAGCCAATTCCTCTGCTTAGTACATAAGCAGGAGGTGGAGTGGCAATAGCTAACCGGGCTGCTGCCTGGTATGCTCCTGTGGACTGCATCATTTTCCAAGATTAAACATGGATTTTTTCAAAGCCATAAATTAATCATGAAACATGTAGTAGTACGTGCAAGTGAAATCCCTTGTGTACTTTCCAATATACAATTTAAAAGGCACCAAAGTAAATTGAAGAATTGAAGCTACATTGTCAGAGTAGGGCACATGAACCCCTTTCAGGATGTGATTTATTAGATGATGCAGAAGACTGCAATCAAAGGTAGCCCTCTAAAAGCATACCTCAACCATGGATACAAGAACTGCTGACATCATAGCAAATGAATGACCTGCTGAAAATGTGGGTGGCCCCCACTGCAGAGGGTACGGGAACTTGAACCTGAAATAACATAATGGACAAAATTCCAAAGCCAGTAAAATCACAGTTCGAAAGGAAGAGCTGATTCTTTCACGTACCATGGTGCAGAACTTATAAGGTAAGCCTTGTCTGTACGACAACTAAGTTGAGTTACCCGTGGCCTGTTCCGGTAAGCACCACTAGCAGTCAAAATAACAGAATATATCCACACAATTGCAACACAGATCAACACTGGAAATCGTTCAAATACTGGAAGGTCTCTGAATGGTTTCACATGCTTTAGATACTGCAAATTTCACAATGCAGAGTTATGTCTGAACAATATCAACTTGTGTGGCAAGAATGCCACTCCAATCATAAACAAATATCTTACTTGGGATAATCCAATAACCAGTAACAGCATTGGCAGTCCAATTTCCACACAATTACCCAACTGAAAAAAAGAATGTAAAAATGGATTGTGAACCTTTTGAAGAACCCTAGCAATGAAGATACTCATAACATTTAAATGTTGTGTACGGCATGAATATTGCATGAAAGGAGGGTCAAATTCATAATGGTGCTCACCACTTGGTGAGATTAAGTCAATGTAAATCTATAGTATGTTTTTAAGGAAAGCAGAGAAATTATAATGGAATGATACAAATAGTAAATATTTGCTCTAAGAGAGGATCTGATATCTTGGACAACACTAGATATTGGCATCCAACTTCACTACATCAGCATATTAGGCCAACTAAATGTAAGAACATGATAGAAAAACAGAATACAAAAGATTGTCCATTTTACTGTCCAACTAAAAGTTTGAATTCATAGAAAAACATACTGTAGGAAATCCACGTTGAAACAATCCCAAGCCGACCAATCCAACAACAGGTGCCATACCTAGTGGACTGAAAAACCTGGGCATATAACAAAGTCCACATTAAATATAAGAATAATGTAAAATTGCCAGATTAGAAACTTTAACACATTTTAATTGCATAAGTTGTACCTAGAAACAAGACCCCAAACTTGACTGTAACCAAGGATGATTTGAATACTTGAGGCCACAATTAAAGCTCCCTGGATAGCTCGCATGGTGTGCACAAATCTCTGCAAACGAATCACATTGCAAGATCTCTTTCAATTATCCTATCACATAAAAGAGTTCTTTAAGTACAACTCTTGAGAAGGGGTAAATCGGTTTGAAGTATAACATCAAAGTGGCAAATGGCCACTTCGGCATGCAGTAATGATAATATGATCCTATTATCCAGTTCAATGCAATAGATACCGCAAATGTTTCTATATATTACGGTACAAAAACCTTCTCAGTGAATCTCATTCCAGAAAATATCAAGAATCCAATTCTCAAGCTGTATATTTAGAACAGGTGAAGGCATAAGAGCTTAAAATTAAGTTTCTGTAGGAAAAGCAACATAGCAAAACTCTTTCTTCTATTTACTTCTTTAGTTAACAATTTGCCCTTTCGAATTTCGTTTGTGCTATTCTTTGATTCCCCCAACCATCTAGCAACTAAAAAGGAACTAAAAGCATTAAACTTACTTCATGATGGTCAGTAATTTCTTGCAATGAGGAGTCACTTATAATATAAGCTATAGGAACGACATATGCAAAGGAACCGCCCACTACTGCTGGCAGCCTAGTACCAAAAAGTGTTTGAAGAAGTGTTTTTATACCGGCTACAAAAAGAAGAGTCTGTATAACCTGTGCTTTATCACCCTGGTCGCATAAAAAATAGTGGTGTCACACAACAGGATGAGAGAACAAGGAGAGCGAAAATGAAAATAGTGAAGAAATATCATTGGAGATAAACAGATGTGCACCTAGTAAAGTAACAATCTACCCAAGTGATTCCCAAGCCTGAGTTCTTCAATATATAATTCGAAAAGGAAAAGTGACAAAGGATGTTGGAGGTGTAAATGTTAAAACACGTGAACACTCAAATGCAACAAAATTTCAATCCAAGAGGGCAAAATGAGATATTCAATACATTTGTCATCATAACTAACAGGTTCCGGCACAGTTGGAACTAATAGACAAGGACAATAATAATCTCCTGGAACCAGAATGAACGTAAGACAGCCAGCTGAGGAACTCAATAATCTCCTGAACATCATCAAGGAAGGAACAGGTGAGGAACTTACAACAGTGCCACCCATTGCAGGAACAAGTAATGAAGGAATCATTACACTTGTACCCAGCATCAGGATATAATTCTGAAATGCTAGTACGATTGTCTCAACTGCAAGATAAAACAAGTAGTGAAAGATTTATATATTGGAAGAAGAAAACAAGAGCATAAATATGTCTGAGCAACTGCAAGATAAAACAAGTGGTAAAAGATTTAGATATTGGAAGAAGAAAACAAGAGCATAAATATTTCTGAGCAACAACAAGATAAAACAAGTAGTAAAAGATTTAGATATTGGAAGAAGAAAACACAAATATGTCTGAGCTCCTAGAACAAAGCAAGAAGAGAAAGGTTTAATACTTCAACGTCAATTCTAGCTTGCTTCAAGATCACAAATCTCAAAAGAAGTTCTCCACCTTCTAAACTTGGATTATCTAAAATTCTCAATCTATTCCAAGCAAATGGTTTTATTGGTCTTCTTATCATTGATGTCCAATATTTGGGCGGTATATGAAATGAGAAAATACAAAGTAAGGTCCACAAAACCTCAGACCTAGAACTAGGGATAACCATGCATTGTTGAATTACTTCACGAGAAGAGGTTCAGTAACCTACTTGCCAGACGCATTCACAAGATAATGATTTGCCAATATTTGATGACTAGGTCATAAACACACTAGTGTGAAAGCCGCTTGTCCTAGCGTAGCACTCACTAGATTTCAGCAGCTAACTGAGATCATAGGAGGGATAACGTGAAATGAAACTCAGAAAAATTGAGCAATTTAAACATTCCCGAGGATTGGACTTGTTTGCTTCCTCACTTAATTAGCTAGCTGCTTTCCAACTTCTGAGCTAGATCTCTTAAGGCATTTAGTTTCAGTGGATAGCAATGCAAGCTCCCCTTAAAATGGAGCAGACTTGGAAAAATTAGATTTGCAAGCTTGCATCACCAAAAATATCTTAAACTTGAACAAATATCTGGCTATGTCTACCATTAGCTTATATAACTTCAGATTATTAGATCACAGAAATAAGATTATTGGAAAATAATTAATTAATGGTTTCTCAATAGTTAGAACTAAAATGCTAGGGGAGGTGATCGTTTGCCTAAATGAACAGGAGCACAGTTACAGACGAAAAATATGCATGACCTAACTGCACCAGTTTCCAAGTTTAGAACGAAATAACTATTTGAGGTCGAAAAGTATGAGCACTGAAAAATCAGTACTAATAAGCTCTGTTCGTGTAGAGAAGAAGTTGCATTCCCACAATGTTCGAGTGAGCAAACGCCTACAATACACACACGCACGCGCGCACACACAGACAGAGAGAGAGAGAGAATATATGAATAAGAAAACAACAAAATATTAACTTTCTAAAAACGAAGAAAAACATATGTAGAACCAAACCCAAAACCCTCCGACATTATAGTTTCATTTCCAGAGTAGTTCATTATTGTGATCCAACTACGCACCACCTTTTCTAAAGGACGAATCGTTAAAAACTCGTTCATTAAATGCGAACGTAAATATCTTTATCTCTCTGTCTATCTTAACATCAAAGTTCACCATTGCTATACAGTTCTTCAAGCTCTCATGTCATGGAACCTCTTCCGATGAGGCAATGGTGATTTAAAAAAGGTATCTTAAGAAACTCTTCATTTTCTCTATCAATGAAAAAGATAGTGGAGAGAAACGAAAAGAAGGAGCACGTACACCAAGGAGGGTTAGAGTCTATGCAGTATTCGAGGTCTTGAAGTTGTTCCATCGGAGGGTGGCTAATGTCCGCCATTACTTAAAACTTTTTATTCTCCTTCAACACGCAGACAGAGAGTGTTATAAAGGAGCAAAACAAAGAGAAGAAGAAGACAGAGAAGGATGAAGGAAGTAGGAACCCAGTTAGAAAAAAGAAAAGCAAAAAGAGAAATAAAGTGAAGAAGAAAAGCACAGAAAACAAATATATTTTTAATAAAGGGAATGGAACATTTCGCAAAGCCCTCTGTGACGCTACCTTTCTGCCTTCGATAAGCCTTAACTTCTCTCGATGGATTTCTCTCTATAATATTTTTCTTTGCAGCCTCTGCCTTACGCTTCCCCATTCCTTATTTTACCCTTTTACCGCCATTCGATTTACCAAATAGCCATCCGTCCGGGGCGGGGCCCCCCTTTTCCTTCAAACATTGTCATTCAAATGACGACTGTTCTTCGTATCATCCTTTATGACGGCGTCGTATTGATCGTGCTGTTACTTGCTAACAAAACTTGATTAACGATAAGATCTTGGTGACGTATGTGATAGGTGGCCCCCACAGCCAGATGTAAGATGACCTCAAAAGTGGCAGTAGTTTTATGTACAATAGGAATATAAGAATCAAGATAACATTATTTTGTGGGGACCATCAAAAAAACAGAAGCCAAGCCAGGGTTGGTTGGTAGGCAAATGAAAGCTAATATTAAATTTGCTGCCCAAAACTGGCTACGTTGTACTGATTACTCTCAACTCAAGTGGCAGATTGGTGAATAAGATCAAAATGGAGGATTCTCAATTGAAAATGAAATGAAGTTGCACGTGCGCCTGATTTCGGAGGGGCATACCAAACATTCTCTCCCTCCGCGATTCTCGACAGAACCAAAACCAAACTAAAACCCATATCTATATAATCTATATATATATATATATATATATGGGGTTATGTTTGAATTTGACGAGACTGGACGCCGTTGTTTGAATCCATGATCTTGAATGATTTTAGCTAGAGAATACCTGCAAAACAACGCAAAAGCTCGCCGGAGGTTGATTGCCGGCAGGCCCCTCCGATCAGGGACAGAGTTACCTTGGAGGCAAGTGAGGGCACTTGCCCCCACTAACTCCAAAATATTTTACATAAAAAAATTATTACTTTAAATTTTTAACTCATAAAAAAATTAAAATTTTATTCTCATTAAAATTTTGCCCCCACTAAATTTGTTTTTTGCCTCCAGTGAAATTTTGCCCCCATTCAAAAAATTTCTGGATCCGTCCCTGCCTCCAACACTCAAATTAGTCTTTTTGTGAAAGTTTTGGTGGCTAAGAACGGAGAATATCAGGGTTCTAATCTCGTACCTATTTTATGGTGAGGTAATACCTTATATAAGAAATGCCTGCTAGGTTTAGATCACTGTTTGTGAATGGGCTGATCATCCTATATGCAGTTCTACACCTGGGCCTAGGCCCAGCATAACCGGCCCAACCAATATATATATATATAGATTATACTTGAAACTTTAAATCTTGCAGTCATACTTAATTTCAAGTCTAACACTAATTAAAAATAATATTATTTGATTTTTAACCAAAAGAAATTTAACATAAAAAATATTAAAGACAAATAATTCAAAATTTTATTGATTAAAATTAAACTCAATAGCGTAATCTTTAAGAAATTATGTGATTAAGTTAAGAACCAATACTTTATTTATAAAGTCAATTTCCCAACTTTTTTTCGCTTCTAGTGTGAGAATAAATATCAATTACTTACTAATTCCAATATAGAAATTTAAAAGAATTTAGTTCTATAAATAAAATATTTAAATTTTTATTTCATTATCACAGTCAAAAAAATTTGACTTCTCAAACTTCACATGTATTAACGAGATTTTGAAACATTTAATAGAATGTTTTTTTTAATTTGACTCAATTTAAATGTACTTTAAATTATTTAATATTTTAAAAAGTTGAACTTTTAAGTTTAACTTAATTTAATTAATTTTTTCAAATTATTCAAATTGATCAACGTTAAAGTTTAATTAAGTTTAAATTCGAGCCAAAATTTTTAAATATGGTAGAACTTCAATCAATCTCATCCTTTAAAAATTTTATCGGTATGGCTACTAAGCATTGAAATAGAAATCATGAAAATGCCAAACTCTTTCTGCATATAAAGCATCCCAAAAATGATGTCAGCGTCAAATTCGATTAATTTTCGATTAATTAATTGGTCCAATGCTAGAAGTCTCCTTCCCACGAAAAGAAAAATAAATAGTAAAACACTTGCATTTCTTCGCGTGGAAAATAATTCGTATAAAAATATATATAAGAATTTGCGTAGAGTAATATTTATCTCTTACCAAAAACAATCTATTTATGAATATTATCATGCGCTCATGAAGATCCATAATAGCCCCTTTTTTATTCCACAAGAATCAAGATTAAATAAATGTTCATTATCTTTCTGTTGAAAGAAGAAAACACAACAATAGTATTTATATTATTCGTAGGTGCAGTTAACTTCTCTTGAGATAACTGTATGGTTTTTCAAAGTAAAAGCACATTGACCAATTAGAAACATAAATCATCTTTAAGAATCATAGCTAAAATGTGTGAAGTTCAGACGGCTATACCGTAATTGGTTTGCATAATGAAATTACTGTGCACCACAAAATCACCATGTCACGCGTCAACCTGAAAAAGGATATTTAGTTGCATCTTCGATTATAAGTATACTTTAAAAATTATTTCTTGTTAAATTTGTTCTCTTGCTCGTAAAGTTGAGTAAATTTAATTTAGACAAAACATTAAAGATAGAGTAGCAAAAAAGTTTATAAAAACATGAAAAAATAAAGTCGTTTATTACATGCCACGATTAATTTGGAACACACTTGATATAGGAAGAAAGTCGACTAAAAGGATTAATTGAATTAATAGAGTTGTCACCCTATTTAATTAAGAGAAGATAAAAATATATATGAGAAAGAGAATTGTGGATCTAGAGGGTTTACTTGAGGCATAGGAAGAGAAGGCGGTGGTACTTCATGTTGCACAGTAGATACCTCAGAATCAGGAGCAGAGCATGTCCCTACATCCTGTGAGACATACAATTCATCCATACTTTCCCGATGAGAGCTAGATCGAGTTAGAGCTCCTTGAGTTCTTTTTCGAGGCAGCATAGTCACTCTTTTAATTTAAAACCATTGAAAATCTTTAGCTCATGCAAAACAATTTTAAATCATGTAAAACAATTCAAAATAATGCAAGTTGTTCGTAAAAAAAATGCATGCACATTTCATGTCTTAGACTACCCATTCCATGCCTAGGATACTCCTAAACCTAGTCGCTTTGATACTATAACATGTTAGATCCCGTTTTCGGAGCCCATCATCCGAAGTCATAAACCTTGAGCTTATTACCCTGTAAGGTCATTAGCCATCATCCCACAAGGGCAGTATGCCCACACCAGTCAAACGCCAAAATTGTCATTTGACTTCCTTAAAGAAATTGTAGCTCTAAGTCTCTAGATTGTTTTAAAGCAAGAGCCATCTTAATCGGAGTTCTATATCACAAGATATGCTTTAAAAGCTAAAGTATGTTCATTCCCCAATCATGCTCTCCCAACTGACCCCTCACCTTTTCTCTATCAAACTTTCTCAAATTAATTCTAAAAGATAAAAAATTTTATGGAGATATAGAGACATATTTAAGAATCTATTGGTTGAAGAATCACTTCATTTGGAGGTCGGATGAGGAAGTTATGACCAAAAGAATACGACATGTTTAAGTCCTCATTCACATTGTACCTGTCTTGGCGCAATTGCCATAACTTTCAATAGAGATGTTGGATTGAGTTAGTTCTTAGATGGTTTGAAAGAGAACTTCTAGATCTACAACTTTAGTGAAGGATTCAAAGCGAGATTCTACTTATAAAAAGGTCAAAATCGCAATTTACTGAAGCTGTCCCGTGAATGTCCATTAAACGGACATACATGTCCGCCTAACGGACATAGACGGGCTTGGGAGCCATTTTCACCCAAGAAGGTCCGTTTAACGAACCTAATATCCGTTAATCCGTTAAACGGACATTGGCGAGGCTGGGGGTCCTTTTTCACCCGAGAAGGTCCGTTTAACATACCTAAAGTCTGTCTAACAGACATAAGGGTTCCCTAAATCCCTCCAAAGCCTCTCCAATGCTTCCTACATCCAATTTAACATCATAATCACTCATAATCTTCCCAAATTCAACTCTTCTAGTGCAAAATCACTTCATATCAATTCAAACACCAAATTTATCTCATAAAGCTCTCAATTCTCAACCCATTTGGTTCATCAAAACCACAATTTTCCATCATTTACCATAGTTGTCCTATACACACATCCTATGCAGCATCACAACTTGTAACGATCATATCTTTCCACTCCGATATCCAAAAATTACAAACTTTATATCGTTAAAAAGATAGAAAGATCATCTACAACTTCCAAGAAGACAATGTTTTCCAGTTCTACTTAGATTATTCCAGATTTTCCCTTGAATTCAGAACATAATTCCTACCCTTATGAAAAATTGAAATTAGCAATGTAAAGACTTAAAAAGCCATAACCAAACATAATGTATATGTATTCCATTCACATCAAAAGATAAGAGTTTACAATGCTTTAGTGGGCATTTCGAGTCACAATACATCATAATCCAAAAATACCAAGTTTACATAAACTCGAATCGCTCAAAATGTGACAAAAGCCCTGTTTTATAAAATCTAGCTTCAAAAACAAAATATGCAAATTGGAGTGATGCCTTAACTCTCGACTCGATCACTCGATGTCTTGCTCATTACTTGAAGATGAGAAGGAAAGGGGGTGAGGTCGAAAGCTTGTGGGTAACAATTTTATAATCGGTAATGAGCAAAAACTATTGAAAACCTTCATGTTCAAAGCAAATTCTCATGAAAATCCATAAAACATATGTAAGAAAACCAAAATCAAGAATAACAATACATGATAAAGAATACCGATACTTACTTGTTGAAGACATGATCAATAAATTATGAAGACACCGCTCAAGCGTTCGGTGATGGCAAAGACTTCCACAGGAAATCCACTCTCTTTTGTAATTATAGTTATCAATGGGACAAACCGTAAAGAGACTATATGTACGTATATATAGGGAGTGCTGTGGGGACCTAGCCACTAATATTAACCCAAGGCCTGCCCATCATGGGCCTTAGGGTTAGACCTACACCATTAATCACACTAACTATATAAAGGGCTTAAGTCCAATAGGGATCACAATAATA
>JANKOE010000004.1:29787899-29810253 GCA_026284465.1 Erythroxylum citrifolium
CACTAATTTCTTCATTTAATAATCATAACTTAAGCAATAAATCCTTAATTTATTCCAACCAAATTAAAAATCATCAAACTAAAATCCTCAAAATAATTTAAACATGCTTACTGCGAATCGGGGCCCAACACTACTTTCACATCATTAGCAACCTCACTCTCCTCAAATAGTCGATATGATAAAGAAAGTCTTTACATAGATCTGACATATGATCATATCCACATGCAATTGTAAAGATAGTTTGTATATGAGTGAATGACCTAATCTAAGAATTTTAATTCATTTCCAATCTATGTCTAATATGATTATTGACCACATATTGTTTCCTAATAAACCCACATTTGTTTAATTTATTTTATAGTTATAAACATTGTTAAAATTGCCCAACTCCAAATACCTCTATTGCAATGACACCGTAAGTGAGCCTGGCACCCATTTCTTTCGCTACTTTTAGGATTAATTAGTCTTTGATGCCTTGGTTTGTGTGATAAACCTCTATGACACATAAATGTTCTATATTGAACTCTCCATTTATCTTTCAATCTTGACCTTATAGCAATTACAAAACCATGACATCTAGCATACTTTAATTACATTTCAATAGTCATTTCCTAACTTTCAAATCTAATTCTAACTTCAATCACCATCTATCTCTCATTATCCCTAGACCCATTATGTGACCCATCATGTGACATCATCATATCTAAACAACTATTATCATTCTATGTTTACTCACTTTTCTTTAATATATCAAACGTACTATACCCTAATTATTGGTACAAAATTCATATTATACCCTCTAAAAAAGGAAATATATATTGTTAAACATAAACCAACATATGTTATGTGCTCATAAGCACATACAGGAACACAAACTACATAATAAAAGAAAGAGTGTAAAAATTATTAAGCCTTCGAACTTGGACGATTTACCTTATTCTTCTTTTGAAAATCTTTTACAAAGGTAGATGGCAAAGCCTTAGTATTGGTTCTGATTGATCGATTTTCTAAGTATACTGTCTTCTTCACTACGCCATCCTTTTGTATAGCAGAGATAGCGGCTAATTTATTTTACCAAAATGTTGTTAAACATTTTGGTATTCCAACGTATGTTAACAACATTTTGGTATTCTAACGTATGTGGTGAGCCATACGGATCCATGATTTACTACTCAATTTTGGACAACATTGTTCAATATGATGGAACTAAACTTAAGTTCTCTACTGTTAACCATCCCTAAACAGATGGGCAAATAGAAAGGATAAATGCACTGCTGGAACATTATTTATGACACTATATGAGTGCGAGTCAGAAAAATTGGTTGAATCTACTAGATAGTGCACAATTTAATTATAACCTTCTTCGATCTTCTGCAACTAGAAAAAGTCCATTCGAATTGGTCTTAGGGCATCAACCTAACTCCCTTTGAATTGGTCTTAGGGAATCAACCTTTGATTCCTTTGGAGATTACTAAACAATAACTTGGTGGCAAGTGTCCAACTTCCTATAAATTTGTGAGGGATTGATAAGAACTATTGGAAGACAACCTTAGAAAAGCTATGTGAAGGATGGAGAAATAAGCTAATCAGCATAGAAGTCCTTTAGACTTTATTATGGGTAACAAAATTTTGTTGAAGTTATCACCTCAAATATGGAAGAAAATCAGTTGAAAGTCGGCAAATAAAGGCTTAATTTTTGAAATATGATGGTCTATTCAAGGTTATCAAGAAAGTTGGTAAGGTGAATTATCAACTTAACTTACCCGAAAGCTTAAAAGCTCATCTTTCGTGAGTTATTTGTGCAAGTTTTATCATAATAATGAAGAACTAGAGAGGAGAAAACAGAAGCGTGCACCTCCAAATGTGCAAGCTCAATATGATCAAAAAGATTCTTGACCATAGACAATTAGGACACCATAAGAAGAATCGAAATACTGAATTTCTTGTGAAATGAAAAGATAAAGATGCAGCGAATGCATCATAAGGGAAAGACTTTTCTCTATGGCAATTTGAAGACATGATTAAGAAGTACTTGGATGACATTTGGAAAGGACGCCAGCTCTTTTTGGTGGGGTAGGTTTGTAAGGTCTCTTTGTCCCTTCGATAATATGTAGCCACAAAACTACATATTATGTATGATGGAATTATTTAAGGTGTGCTGGAAACGGGAATCGAGTTAGTGGACAACCTTGAGTTTTGATTAGCTACTTGGATATGTGTTTGGTGCTACAACATTGATTGGCGTGTTATACAGACGGTTGGATGTAAATGTTAAGGGTGTGCTTGTTTGGTGGGTATGAAAAAAAGTAAATGGGTATGGAATGAGAGATTGAGTTTGGTAAGGGATTATGATTATAGAGTCATTATTTTGATTACCTATTTTTGGGTAATACCCCATTCCTCTCCTAATCTAGAGGAATGAGTATCATTGTTATGTAAGGGTGTGCTTGTTACAATTAATTAATTAAAATATTATTAATTAATTAATTAATTAGTTACACTATAAGTAATTAAAATATAATTATTCATTAATTAAAATATAGTAATTAATTAATTAATTACAATATAATTAATTAAAATATTATTAATAATTAATTAACTATAATATAATTAATTAAAATATAATAAATGAATTAAGTAAAATATTGTAATAATTAATTAAAATAATAAATTACAATATAATTAATCAAAATATTATTATTATTATTAATTAGTTAAAATATAATTAATTAATTAGCTACAATATAATTAATTAAAATTAATTACAATAGTTTAATTAATCAACATATTGTAATTAATTAATTACAATATAATTAATTAATTAATTAAAATATAATAAAATTTTATTTCTTAATATTTTCACAAACCAACCACTATCAATGGTAATGGTAATCATTCTTTTTTCTCAACCAACCATCATAATTATAATGATAATATTCATTCCCATTCTTCACTATATTTATTCATATTCCTATTATCATTCCCCTATGCGAACCAACCCCCCTAAGTCTTGCATGACTTGCATGTTACATGGATGCTACGGACACTTTATTTCGTTAGTTATTTGTACAATTTTATGTAAAATATCCAAACTACTTGTAACTTGTTGATATCTATATCTTTTAAGTAGTTAACATCTTATGGATATAAATATGTTCTAAATCCTCCATACCCGTGCGGGTTATATACTTCAATATTTTACAATAAAAGTCCCGTTGTTCATATAATATATTGTCGGTTTCATTTAATTGTATTTCAAATAATTCTACTCCACTTAATAGTCTACCACAATGTTGTCCTCGTTTCTCTATAAGGAAATATTTTTTTTATTTGAAGGGAAGAAAACCAGATTACATTACAAGTCTAGGGAAACAGATTCCCGATATGTCCTCTAAGAGGATTACATGACACCCAATGGGTGCATCGGCAAAATAAGTAGTTCCTAAAACAAAATTCTCAGCATAGGACGCTAGCTAGTCAGCATATCGGTTGCGTTCACGATATATATGCCGAGGCACCACAGTCCAATTCTGCGTAAACAGTTCTAGTCAAGGATGAGAGGAGGTTGAGTGCCACTTCCGAGTCCACCTCGAGCTCAATCCTATGGAAGTCGAGATCCCACGCGAGTGTAAGGCCTGTGTACACTTCCCGGAGTTCCGCCGACACTGGGGAACACCATTCTAGATTCTGGATGAAGCCTCCAAGTCAGTTGTCGGCACTGTTCCTGAGTAGGCCCCCAGCGGTGGCTGAAGAAGAGGAGCGATTGCAAGCGACATCTGTATTTAACTTGACCCACTCAAATGAGGGTGAACACCAGCCTATAAGTTGTTCCTGACGTGGTCAGTGTACTGTGGCACTGCAGCTATCCTAGCGAGAGACATGGAACTCTTCTCTGCATAAGACAACACAATAGATATGGGTGAGTAGGGCCATAGAAAATGAGCATCAAAAATGGATTTATTGTGTCAACCCCATAAGAGCCAGCATGTAACACCAAATAAAGTTGACCACTCATGCCCAAACACCCGGTGGTGCTGTTGGAGGTTGGTATGAAGCCACTGTCTGGCTGGAAGGGTGGAAAAGTCGCAAGGAATTAAGTGTGGAGGGAAGGCAGTCCACACTTGATGGGCTTTGGCGCAGTCACACACCACATGGAGCGAGTATTCTTCAAGACCGCACTGGTGGCAAGTTCCATCCGCGGTGAGGTAGTGGCGAGCCCGATGCTGGTTAGTGAGCAGGCCGTCATGAGCAAGGAGCCAAAGAAAGGAATGAACGTGTTGAGGGCCTTGCCAGTGCCAGATGGCTTGCCAAAAGCCAGTGTCGGCGACGTCTGCGTGATTCAACATCGAGGAGTACATGGAAGCGATAGTGAATTGTCCAGTGTCGGACAAACCCCAACAAATCGTATCTGGCCTTAGGTAGGGCTTCGGGGGAAACATTCCAGCGATCGATCGATAGATCGGCAACGGTAGACTGTCAAAGAATTCATCCCACTGCCAACTGTCGTTGATGTCAACAAAGTGGTGGACAGGGAGACCGCTAGTTTGAGTGGGAATGGGGCGGGTAGCGTGGTGAATAAGAGGGCCTATACCTGTAACCTAAGGATCCAACCAGAGCCGGGTTCTAGTGCCATCCCCAAGCTTCCAAGTCAAACCCTGGAGTACGAGGTGTCAAGTGGACTTTATACTCTTCCATACCATGGAACCACCCTTAGTGTCAATGGTGGTGGGGAGGGTAATGGGATCAAAGTTATATTTAGCTCAAAGAACTTGAACCCATAAGGCATAGACTGGTGGATCAGAGTCCATCCTAATTTAGCCAAGGCATCATTGGTTTCTCGAAGTCGGCAAATGCCAAAACCCCCCAGCGCTTTCGTTTTGCAGACTGCCTCCTATTTGATAAGAGGAATCCTCTTGGTGCCATTATCCGAACTCCACACAAATTGACTCATAATCTTCTTCAAGTCATCGCAGAGACGACGAGGCAGCCGGATCGTCTGTATAATATAGGCGGGCAGTGCCTTAAGGATGGATTGGGCCAGAGTGATCTGTCTTGTGAAGGATAAAAGCTTAGCAGACCAGCTCGTTAATCGGTGGTGAACTTTGTCGAGAATGTATTGATAAGTGTGCTTGGTGACACGCTCATGCAAGAGAGGAACTCCAAGGTACCGGCCGAGGTTATTAGTTTGTGAGAACCCTAATGTGTGACTTAAGCAATGAGCCAGAGATGGCGGAATATTTTTCGAAAAATAACACCAAGATTTAGCCTAGCTAACACGTTGTCTTGAGGCATTACAGAACGAATGGAGAATATCACAAATCACGTCGATTTGCGAGCGAGAGGCTTCAGAAAAAGGATGAGGCCGTCTGCAAAGAACAAATGGGAAAGAGGAGGCCCATTTATGCTTAATCTAGTAGGCTACTAGCGGTCTTGTGCCACAATTTGCGTGATAGACTGCCCTAAGCGTTCCATGCAGAGAACAAAGAGATAGGGCAATAAGGGGTCCCCCTGACAAATACCTCGAGAAGGGCTAAAGGCCTCACTAAGGTCACCGTGCCAACGAACTTAGAGGGAAACCGAGAAGATGCACTTCATTATGAGATTGATGAGAGAAGCAGGGAGGCCAACATCAAATAAGGTATCCTGGATGAAGTCCAAAGATAATCTTTGATACACTTTCTCAAGATCAACCTTGAGGGCCATAATGCCTTTGCGGCCGGTTTTCCATTTCATGATATGGATCACTTCTTAGGAAATTATGATATTATCGGTAATCAAGCGCCCGGGAACGAAGCTGCATTGGGTAGGAGCCACTAGATAGGCGAGATAAGGTTTAATCCGATTAACGAGAATCTTAGTACGAGCTTTGTAAATAACTGAACAAAGGACAATGGGCCTTATTGAGTGATAAAAGTAGGAGAGGGAATCTTCGGTATTAACACCAGAATGATACGGTTAAGCTCGGACTCCCAAACTTCATGACGAAAGATTTGCTGGAAGAAAGACGTCAACAAATGTTTCACTGTCTCCCATTCGGATTGGAAGAATAAAGCTAGGAGACCATCAAATCCAGGGGCCTTGTTAAGCACCATAGAGAAAAACATTGTTTTGATTTTCTCAGGATGGAGGGGGCGGTCCAACTCGTAGAGATTGGAAGGGGAAAGATGAGGAAATTGGCCATGCATCAACTGGATCGGAGACTGGGAGTGATCCTTGGTATAGAGCTTCGCAAGGAAATGCTGGGCCAGTCGGTGGATGTTCTGAGGGCCAAAGTGTAGAAACCCATTCTCATCTTTTAAGGAATTAACCCACGCTTGTCTCTGCTTGGACATGGTGATAGCATAATAACACTTGGTATTTCTGTGACCCTGGCTTAACCATTGACACTTGGAGCGTTGGTGCCAGTAAAGTTCTTCATGACATAGAACTTGTTCCATCTTAGCTCGAAGATGCTCCACGAGGTCCCGTAGAGAGCTCGAGTGTCTGCCTCAAGTTGTTTTTGAATACCTTTTAGACAAGCCAGTAAATGCTTCTTCCGAAGGAAAATGTTCCCAAAGATGTGGAAATTCCAATGCTGTAGACGATCGACGAAGGTTTTGAGCCCTTGGCTGAAAGCAGGACTGGAAGGGGACTAATTCTCGGCGACAAATGGACTGAAATCTGCATGAGTCAACCAAGCGGATTGAAATTGAAAGGAACGAACAGGCTGTAGAGAGAGCGGGTAGTGATTAAGAGTGACAAGAAGCGGTCGATGGTCCGACTTAAGGAAGGGTAAGTGTGTAACTGTGGTGTGGGAGAAGGCTGAATGCCAATCGTTCGAACAGAAAGCCCGGTCCAATTGTGCAAAGATCTGGCCTCTCCGCCAGGTGAACCAAGGCTCGAAGAAATCGAGGTCCTGTAACTGACAACTTTGTATGCAATCTCAAAAGTGGGTATTGACGATTAGTTGTAGACAGGACCCTCCGCGTTTATCCTATCGCTCTAACTTGGCATTAAAATCTCCCCCCAAGAGCCAAGGACTGTCGATAACCCTAGCAATAATCTGTAGATAATGCCACAAATAACTCTGGAGGGGATAAGTGGGGCTGGCATAAATGACCGTAAAATAAAAATAGGCTTGATCCCACCTAATTTTGGCGTGAATGAATTGACAATGAGCAATCTGAATGCAGACCTTTATATCAGATCGCCAGAGAAGCCAGATCCCGCCCGAGAAACCCTTAACTTCCACCTGGAAAGAGTGAGAATACCCCAAACTTCGAATGACAGATGTCGCTCTAGGACCACTAATATGAGGCTCCACTAAGACTAGAAGACGCGGGTTATGGGTCCAAATGTAGTTTTTAATAATAGGCTTGAAGGATCAACCTCCAACCCTTTGGCAGTTCCAGATGAAAATAGACATGGAAACCGAGAAAGGGGAATTTACTCAGCGAGCGAGATTATGGTGCTCGCGTCCAACCTGCAGTCCGGTGCGATCCTATGCTCCTGTGGAGACTCCATCATTAAAGCATCTGTTTCGACATTCATATCCGTAGCTAAAGGTGGATATTGGTCGGGGTTGGGTGGTTATGGAGGAGTTTTGGTGTGCAGATGGGACGACGACGTTGAATCCGAGTGGGGTTGGTCGTCCTGGTCCATTGCCCCGTTCTGTGGATCCACATTGGTGGGTAGAGGAAAGGAAGTATCCTAGATTATGATGTCAGCATGGGAGGGGATTGAAAGGGCTACGTGGTCCCGTTGGGGGCTGCGGAGGGCTGGTGGTGCGGGCCTGAGGGTAGATGGGGTCTGTACCAGTGGGCTTGGGCCTGCAGCTGGAAACAGTCTAGCTTGGCCATCGGATTGGGCCTGGCCAGTTTAGCCCCTGGCTTGGCCCTGAAGCAAGGCATCTGGAGCAGCTTCGTGGGCTTGGCGTGCGTGGCCTACATCTTGGCTCGAAGGAGGATGAGATGACGTCGTGTTCGAGTGGAGAGAAGCGTGCGTGGTTGGTTTATACGAGGCGGTGTTGGAGTTGCGTCTACTATGAGACGACACCCTTTTCAATCGGCCGGCTTTAATCATCATAGTAGCTAGGGATGGGGAGGTGAAGTGACGTTGGTGCAACGTCGGGTACGAGGAAGGACGTGTAGTCATTGCACTTGATTGAGGGGGGTTAGGGTCTTGTCTCAACGACTCTTTCTCTGGCAGAGCCAAGAAGCGCGAGCCTTTGGGTCCGTTCGGTGGGGAGGCGTTGGAACGGTCAAGACAGTGGGTCGTGGGAGTCGTGGGAGGGCGGCAGGTGTGGCAGGTCACCTGCATCCTAGAACCGAACTCATCCGCCCGTGGATCGCTTGAAGAAGCAGCGGGTTGGTTGTTGGGTCCGGTGGGTATTATCTAGTCTGTATTGGAGGGCTCTATGCCAAGAGTTGTCATCTGTTTCAGGGGAAAAGTTTTAGCACCGTGTCCCACACGCCTACAACCGAAGCAAATCTGAGGGAGGCCTTCGTAGGCGACCTTGATCAATATGGGCCGGAGCGGAGCGAAGAGATCAATATTCACCGCCACACGGGCAAATTTACCACATTGTGTGAGTTGCGTGTGATCATCTATTTTTACGGTGCGACCTACCAGGTTGCCGAGAGCATGTAGAATCGAAGGATGGTACCGCGCGACAGGGAGGTCAGGAAATCGCACCCATGCCACGACGTGCGTTACCTTACTTGAGGAGGGCCTGAAATCAGGGAACCATGGCTGAACTGACAAAGCTTGACCCGTGATGATCCAAGGTCCTTGGGTAAGCGTATTCATGTAATCCTCTTCCTTATGAAAGTTTACTAGGTAAAAATCATTCTTGATATCAAAGATCTTAATTGGTCCCGTGAGTTTCCACAGAGAAATCAGGCAAGATTTGAGCAAATTAAATCCAATAGTGCGACCTAGGAGTTTGATAATCACTGCTTTGGCCTAGAGCTTGTCCAATTTGCCTTTGAATGTGTCGGATAATGCAAGTCCCAAACCATATTTTCCTTGAATGACAAAGATGTCGCCCTCTGTGGGTTCTATAGGATCTTCTGCTGGCCAATTTATTAGTTTATCTCCGCGGCCAGGGTTGGTTAGTCCAGTGACTACTGCACTGTAGCTTGGAGGATTGTTCTGGGAAGCAATTGCAGTGGGAGGTGGATCTTCGTCCCTTTCACGTATGCGAACCTTCTTAGTTGCCTGGTGATCATGTTCAGTGGATGCCCACGCCGACGGGAAGAACTGGAGACGTAGCGATCACATTGGTAGTCATGGTTCGACCAGGGGAGCTAGCTGAGAATGGAACTGTAGCATTTGAGCGTTTTACTGTAGCAGAGAAAACTAAGTTTGACCTCTTTCCTTACACAAACTAGAAGAGTCTTCGTTATTTTCCTTACACAAACCCTATTTTAATGAGCACAAAAGAGAGTTTATTTTTTATTAATCGAAAAATATAGGGAAATATTTTTGCTGAATCAAGTGAGAACTATTTGGTTACATTTCTGGACTGGAATTGCTGAGGTTGTCAGTTCACTCGGTGACACCTTACGTGGCCAAATGAAATTGTTATTTACTTATTTTCATTTATAAAAATTTAACGGCTATAACCATAATGGCTTTGCTTTTGCTTTTATCAGGTAACTCCGTCGTAAAACTGTATTACGATAAAAAGAGGAAACTAGAAAAAATAAAATAAGAAATAAAATTTGAAAATTCAAGTTGCCGTCCGCTGCAACAGCAACAGCAAGTGATTTCCTTTGAGATCCAAGTTCAAATCAAATGTCGACGGGGACGGACTCCACTTGGGTGGGTAAGAAACCTCTCCGACGCATTGGTGGCATGTCCGATGCCCTCTCCATTGCCGCCGATCTCGGATTTTCTGTTGCCCATCCTCCCTCTCAGGTCTCTCTCTTTCTCCCTAACACACACGGTTATGTCTTTCTTCTGGGTTTTAAGGCTTTCAACGGTGTCGAATAATTTATGATGATCTTTGGTAAATTCTCGACATTCTTCTAAGTAATTCTGTTGCTTCCTGTTCGAAGAATGTATGGATTTCTGACCATAGATCTTGACTGATAAGAAGTACAGCTTTCTGATATCTGACTTATGTAGGGAGACTACCCACATGTTAACTATATATTTTCTCGGGTATATATGATACGGAATTGAAGGCCGTGCTTGAGAGTTTATCTAATTGACACTGAAAAGTCATCCATTCCTTTGTTTGTTTAGCGGCTTTGTTGAAAGAGTGTTGATCTGCGGTCATTGTCGTTGTGACAGGTTCACCTATAGTCATGAAACTGATTTCATTTTACTTTCCCCAAATGTAGGAAGAACTCCAGAACCTGTCTTCTACTACTAGTGAAAAAGGCGATGACCTGATCAGAGTTCTAAGAGAATTGACTGCTGTGCAAAGAAAAATTGCTGATCTACAAGTGGAACTTCAAGGTCGAAAGGTAAAGTATCCTGTTCCTTTAATATGAAGCTCCATGTCATGGTCTAAGTGCACGACATTTGACGGAATTCTCTTAACTTTGTTGATTGTTATTTTGCTTTATCAAATCTGTTCTCACTCCATGTGTATAACAGGATGATAAAAATGTTTCCCATTTGACACATGTGAGTGAAATGGAAAAGAAGATTGAGACTTTATCAAGGATTACAACTATCTTGAAAGATGTTATTCAGAATAAGGTAAATTATTTGGGATTTCAGTTATATGTATTATTATACAATAGTTGTCAACATACTGAATACTTTGATGTCTTATATACTAGTTTATTCTTGAAAACACGAATGATACAGCCATAAAGCACATGAATAAAAAATGACATGACTTGTGCTCACTCATTGTTGCTTCCTTTATAACCTATTAGGCTCTCCTGGGTTTTCCTTTGACAATATGTTTTCATAAGTGTCATTCGAGTGCATTGTATAATTTGGTTTCATTCTTATTACCATTGTGTAGTGCATGACAATTTGTTTGTCTGTGCCAATATTTGCTATATAGTCTTTCCTCCTAGGTTGACCACCCTTATCTTATTTTATGTTGTTGGGTTGGGGGGGACTTTTTGTTACAAGAAGATTCTAATGTAGCTTTACGTCTATATAAGTTTTCAAGAAAGCATGTTTTAAACTTGTGAATTTTATTTATTTTCTTTTCTAAATTTTAATATTTTGCAGCAATGTTTTTGGAAAAGATTAAGGGACTGTGTGCTCATTATAATTTACATAATTGTTGTCTTACTTCTATAATATTGGGTCTCAATTAGGACATCAAACATATGGATTTATTTTTCTTCATATGCTTTTGTTTCATTTTTGAGCTTCATGATGAATAGGCAAATATTTTGACCTTTCAAGAAATTTATAGTGTTAACATTTTCATAGACTATTATTCATTTAGAAGAAATGAATCAAGTTTAACCTCTCTATGACACTTGTTTGTGGAAATGATGTTGATTGCTTCCATAATTTTAATTTTTGTTATCATCTCATGCAGGATCGGATAATAGCACGTCTCCAACAACCATATTCGTTAGACTGCATTCCAGTAGAAGCTGAATATCAGGTAAGTCGTGCAACTAACAATAATCTGGATGGAAATTATTTTTTGGCCTTTCTTTCTACTACATACTTCAAATTATTGTGGATAAATCAAAGGTACCTGTACAAAGTGTTTGAAGTTGAATGATATATGCCAAATTGCATCCTTAATTTACATATGAAGTGTTGATATGCTGCATCCATCTTCATACATTAGCTTTCTAGTAAAGCAGGAGACTCCTTTTAGAAAACCTATTGAGATAATAGGATGAATAACTAGGATTCAAAGTAAAAACTTGACTTGGAAGTAAATGCTAACTCATTAATTTGATTGCAATCAATCATTTTAGAAGTGTGATAAAAGATAAGGGCTAAGAGGAGACATTTTCTTGCTTATTTCATTAATAACTTGATCTGGTAGTGCATATTAATGTTTTCTCCACTATCCTAGTACAAGACTATAGACAAGTGGACCTATCTTTTTTCAATAGTATAAAGATAAGTAGAGGTCAATTCCACAAGAAAATTGTAACTACTCACCCTCCTACTATTATCTAGTCGATAATATAGGATTTGTTAGATTAAAACTTAAACTGAATTAAACTAACGAGATTGAAATACCATTAGAAAAAATCAAACAAGTAATCAACAAGAAATTAAATAATAATATCTAGATTATAATTTCACTAGCATCATCTTGTATTTTTGATTAATTTGTTTAGAAGTTCTATTGTTTGGATCAACAAAGTTTAGTGGAATGAATTATCACCTTTCGATGTACCATTATCTATCCCTTGATTGATTAACTGATATATTTATCTGATTAACACATCTTAAGAATGCAATAAGTTCTATGAAGCTCCGTAAAGGGTCCTATTCCCAGAAGGGTCATGTAGGTCTATATCTAGTATCCTATTCAATCCTTAATATAAGTGCTTAGGTCAATTCACACATAGGTTATCTCATCAACGTCCACATGTAAATTAAAATAAAGCCTAAGCTTTCGCTTGTGTCTAACCAATGTTAAGATCAACACATATATTTCGCAAACAAATAATTCTTTATTATAAAGTTGAAATCAATCAATATAAAATCAACTAGGGTTCTATTTAATCTAGATATAACAAAATCTAGCCACGAATCATCCTTGAAATAACAAAAATAATCAAAAGAATAAAACTCATTGTAAAGGTATCTTTTGATGATGATCTTAATCTTCTGAACTGATCTACTTTCTTAGAATGATTCCAATCTCTAATCTTGTTGATGAGGGTTGCAAGATGTGTATTCTAGGGCTCTCTCTCTCTCTCTCTAAATGGATCTAACTCTAAGTATAAGATGGAAAGAAGTAAAGCTGACCTAAACACTAATCTTTTTAGGCTTTCCTCATCTCTTTAAAAAGGCCTTTCCATCATGAACATGGTCTGGAACACAGTTGTGTCCTAGGCCGCATATCACACTGTTTCTCCATAATCCTTTAAAGAGTGGAACATGAGCTCTGGCATGCTTGTGTTCTAGACCATGTTTCACACTATTTCTTCTCGTCATCCAATGTAGGCTTCAACCTGATCGTGTATGAAGTCTTGTATTCTTCACCAAAGTTTCAGTGCATAGCATGCCTTGGCACACGATTGTGTGCTAGACTATTTTTAATCTTCTAGTCATCTGTTTCTGTCCACTCCCTTGGAGTTTTCTTTATTTTTTGTCTTATAAAATCCTTCAATCTTCCAACATCATTTCCAAGCTATTTCTCTACAATTACTTAAAATATAAAATAAAACCAATTAAACTAAGGTAATTTGGATAGAAAACATGTTAAATTACTAATAAAAATATATGTAAATTACATCTACATCAAATACCCCCAAAATTGAATTTGCTTGTACTTAAGCAAATCAATCTCAATCACTATCAATCTAAATAAGCTCAATTCTAGGAAAGTTCAACAATTATGTCAAAGTAGCAAGATTTAGATCATTATCCACTTAATCACATCATGCATAAATTACATAGGATTCTAGTTACTTACACTAACATATAATTCAACTTTAACCCAACAATCTTTCAAATATCAACTCAGTTCAAACAATTGAACCTTATATATAACATGAACATATAAGGAGTAAGAAGCATAGACCCATAAGTACTTAACAAGCCATATTAAACACAAACCAATGCAATTATTATTAAAATTTGTTGGAGCATGATAAGTTTGTTGCAAATGTCATCTCAACCTTTTGATAAGATGGTAAACATTTTTTCATAAATATTTTTAGTTAGTTAGGTCACAATTTTAAATGAGTATTAACACTAGTCGTTTCTTACCCATTACTTGAATCAAAAGTAGCAGAATAAAATTGTTAATGATCAATATGGATCGATAAACTGCTTGTTAAGCTAAACTGTAAACTCAATTCATGTTCAAGTTTAAATGACACTGCTCATTAGTGATTATAACTGTTAACAAAAAATAGTTGAATCATTAAGTAATTTAAACTTCTAATGAATTACCTACTTTATTCTTCATTGTTTCTTTTCTCATAATTGTGACTGAGATAATTGCAATTGGATTGAATCATTACTAGTATGTTTCGTATTCAATCAATCAAAATAATCCCTCCACCCACACTTAAACCATAAAATTGTCCTTATTGGATGAACAATGAGCACAAAAATATATAAATAGTACGCAAAAGGTGGAGGTGAAAGAAGAAAATAAAGAATGAGAATTGGATTTATTCGGTATTCAATTTAAAGTCACCTGCTTTAACTTCATAATAAATGGATAACTCACAACGTTGATCATGCTAAACTTGACATTTTAAATATATGCTTTTCAGGGTTCATTATTTCTTAATTCCCTTCCATTCCCATCTGAAAAGGTTGAAAAAAAAAAGTTTGTTCTATATTTTGGGCTACTTGCAGAAGCAATTTTCAGAATTACTAATGAAGGCTGCTAGTGATTATGGTGCCTTGACGGCATCTGTAGCAGATTTCCGGTGGAGTCAGAATTTTAAGGAGTCTCCTTCAGTGTGGGGGGTAAGTTTATGAGATAACATTCGTCTTTTAGCTTCTCCCTGGTTCTTAATTTTGTGTACGCAATCATTTTAGCGCTCCTATTTCAACTGTGTTACTTTTTTAAAAGTTCTGTCTCTAATTCCACCATTCTGTGTGTCATCTTTTAACCAGTGTACTTTTTATCTATAGCTCCTTACTAAAATTCGATGTTTAGGAGTTTCAAATCTGTTGAACAAAAGAAGTAACCAATCACTTTGTAGAGCTTTCTAATAACATCTGAAAATTTCGTGTAATGCCAGTGGATAATAATTGTCAGAAATGCGATATTCGATGCTCTTTATCCAAAATTGATTTCATGATTGCTCTACAATTTTTTTGGAGAGATTTACCGCTTCAGAAAAGCATGAGGGCATAGTTGGTTTCAACTTTGTGTAATTTCAACCAACCGAGCTTATCCTTGATGAATAAAACAGATGGCACACTTGGTGCAAAGGTTGTTTCACGAGGTAATCTAGTTTTGTTTTTGTTGATGCAGGAAATGTTGCGTCCTATTCCTGTTGCTTTAGCATCTTGCACTAGATTCTTTGAAGCCATGTCTGCTATGAGAGATTCATTTGCTACGCTACAGAATTTGAGAGTTGATCATTCAGCTTCCTCTTTTCCTTCAACACCAGTGACAGATGCCTCCCAACGAATGAATTCAGATTATGTTACTCCTCCATGGAGAACGAAATCAAGCTTTGACGACTTAGCAGTCAAAAGCCTAAAGAGACAAGAAGTTGAGCAGCCAGAACCGGATCAAGAGAATGGGGAAGCCGCTGACTCTAATCAAATTGATGGCTCATGGCATAGGAGATTATCTTGGCCTCCATCCATCAACAAGGGTGGTGTATAGCCTCACGAACACATTGTGGTCTTTACCTAAACGTCAATAAGGACTTGGACCATTTGTATTTCAGTTACAAATTCTCCTCAATCCTATGCAATCATATTCTTAATCTTTTTTCTGTGCTTCAAATGGACTAGCATAATTTACTAGGCCTCTAGGCTACAATTCCATACTGAAGGGGATCAAGGAATGTTTACATTGGCATTTAGAGCATTTTCAGTCCATTGTATATGGTAAGAAAGCAACAAAAGATTGTTTGGAAATGAAGTAACCAATGTCGAAACCACAACCTAGAGTTGCTGCAATTACTAGATACCTCACAAGAACTATAAGTCCTAGAGTTGTCAACATGCGGATAGTTGCTTACGACTTTAATTTCTCTTATTATGTATCCTCTGTACTAGCTGTTCCTAGCCTCATTCCTTCTTTCTATATCTTCTGAGTTGTAATCTTTGATACACTTGGAGATTTTTAATAAAATTATTTATTAACTTAAAAAAAACTCTCCTTAGTAAACAAAAAAGTTTTTATAAATAATACATTTTTTCTTTGATTGGTTTGAAATTTTTTCTTAGGAAAACAAAATACAATATCCTTGAAAAATCTTTTATAATAATAACAAAATAAAAGCTTGAAAATTTACTTCAAAAGAAAAGTACTATAGAGAAACCATCCATTTTTGCAAAAACAAAAAGAAGATTAATTAGAAACTAAATATTGCCTAGTAAGATTAAAAATGTAAACAAAAACATGAATTAAAGAGATATTAAAAATATTATGTTAAAATAATTACACAAATACTAGTTACAGATTATAGGAAGTCAACTATTAAGGATATGAAAACCTTAAATCCTACTATTATTACAAAGAAGGATTCTATTAAAACTTCTGTATTTAAACCTTATGTAGTGTCTGGTAGTAACTTTAACTAGTTTAGGGGAAAAGATATTGAAGAATTTCTCCTAGCAATACAAATAAATTAAAAAGAATAAATAAAAATATTATCTTTCGTTCCCAAAATTCTTCCTCATCATTGACCCCAAATGCTTCAACATACATAAAAGCAATACGAGTGGAAGCCAAGTTAGAATAAAAACTAGTAATTCCCAAGAAGTAAATTCACAAATCCTTATTATGCTCAACAAAATAAGATAGTTTTTCAACCCATTTCATCAATAATTAAAAATTTTATTAAAAATTCACAACTATACCTTATTGTAGAAAAACCCATTTCCCCTCATATTAAAATTAATAATGAGCATAATATTTTACAGTAAACAAAAACTAATAGGTGGAATGTCTAAATATAATATACAAACACACTACAACAACTGACAACACTACCAACAACAATAATCCAGTGAAAGTCCCGCTGATAAGCAAGGTCTGGAGAAGTCCAGTGGTACGCAACCTTACTCCTAATAGGTAGAGAGGTTATTTTTGATAGATTCACATGAAAAAAAAGCATATGCATATGCATTTATATCTATTTTTAACTAGTGTTATTTTATTATTTTAATATGCATATGCATATTAAAATAATAAAATAACACTAGTTAAAAATAGATATAAAAGATAACAAAATAAAATAAATATGTCATAAAAGATATGTAATAAAATAAATAATATGATAAAAATATAACAAGGTAAAGCGTAAAAGATAAATTAAGTAAATTAAGTAAATAAATACACACAAAAGAAAAAAAACAAGAAAATAAATAAAGTAAATAAGTTATTACAAGAAAATATTTACGCTAAGTAAGGATATGTTTATGCTAAATCACTAAGAGGGAAGTACTCCTTATTTAAAAATTTAGGCTAAATATAAGAAGAAAATGTTTAAAGGACATATGAGAACGACAAGGATCTCTTTATGCGAGATCCTTTATCTGTATCCTGGTACACTACAACAAATGAAAATGACCACATATATGAAAAAATTTGGAACTTGTAATCATACTATAATTGACTTATTAATAGTCGATTTCTTAGGAAAACTAATACATTGGAGGAATTATCACCCAAATAAGTCAAAAAGATATGACATACTAAAAGCAATTAGAATATACAAGGAAGGGAAAACTATATCAGATGAAAATAATGAACCTATAGAAGATGTTGTCCTAACCTTAATATTAGCAAAATCACTATATTTCATAGGAGATCATTTTTATTTAAAAGATAGAAATGCATCATTAATATCAAATCTAAGATGTAAAAAACATTCAAAATTTAAATGTTATTGGTGTGAATTATAGTGTGTTTTCTAGGTACTAGAGTATCTTTAGTGTTCTCTTCGATGACAATTATTTAGAACTTAGACTTATGCTCTTGTAGTGTTTTTATGTGTGTTGCTTGATTGATTATTGTTTAAGGTAAGAATTTGACCTTAATTGTATATTTCAAGGGTTTGGTGATGGATGGAGACAGGAAAACATGAAGAAAACATGGATAAAAAGTTGGAGAATGATAAGAAGCAGTAGATTGGAAAGTCTCTGGCATGTACAATCATGCAAAAAGCTTTTCAACTCATGATTTTTTTATACTTTTAATATTTTGGGACTATTTTTGGAATATAAACATATGGGAAACCTAGATAAAATCCTAGAAGGCTCAAAAGTATATAAGGAAGAGAAAAACATCACTTAATGGCTAGAAAAACATAATAAGAGGAGATCAAAAGAGCAAAATCTTTAGAAAGAGTTACAATTTCTAGCTCGAGGAAAAAAGGAGAAGACATCTAGATTAAATTATTTACTCTTTTCTTATTTTCTTATTGTTCCTGAATATTAATGATGATTAAATTTGGATATATAGTTATATATATGGATTGCTAATATCCTTTTTAGGCATCACTCTTGATTTAATTGTTAAACTTTACATTTTTGATTTAATGAAATATGCTTGCGATGTTTATTACTTTATATTCAATTTGAATTAAGAGATTGGATTGAATCACTTGCATAGTGATGCACAGTGAGAGCGGGTACCTCAATAGACCTATAAATATCAAATTAATAAGCAATTAAAGAGATATCTTAATTGTTTATTAGTTAACCATATGATTGCTTCAAATCTAGTTACATACTTAGAAAGAGTTTTGATATATTAAGAGATCACAATTCAATTTATATCTATTTTAATTAGGATTACTTGACTAGATCTCGAGAGGGGGAAATCATAATTATTGGATATCTAGGATTAAGTAGGATTAAATCAAAAAGGTAAAGTGAAAACAAATAAGGATATAAGTAATTCCTAATTTTCATCATTGATCAATCAATTAAATTCATTGTTGCTTAATTCATTGTTTATTTATTAATTCATTGTTTATAGTTTAATTCTTAGTTATTCATCTTATTGTTTGCTTTAAACATAGTTTACAAGAATTATTGGGTAACTACTAAATCCTTGTGGAAGGATACTTTTTATACTATAAGTTACGATCTGTATACTTACACAGTAAAGAAAGTTTTTCATTTAAAACTTCAATAAACCTTCTAATAAGTGCTTAATTATTCATATTTTAGGTTATATTTAGTGTATTTTGTTTGCTTATTTAAGTGTTTTTATTATTTTTGGTGTTAAATTCGTTCATATTGTGTTTTTATGTTGTAGGTCACTTATTTGAAGAAAAAGGAACAAAATGGGACAAATTTGGGGCGATTTGGAGCTATTTTGACCAAGGTATAAAGATTTTGGAAATTAATATAGGCACCAACACTCTCGTGTTGATGCCCGTGTTTATAAACACAGCTATATTTCACGTAAAATAAATGGTTTTGGAGTTTCAAAAAATTTCATGGTCATCAACATATCCATATTAATGACTTTGTTCAAAATTTGAACCTTTGTTTGTCCTAAATTCATGGGTTTCATGATTTTTAATCATTACAACCTTTAACATAGCCATGTTGATGCCTGTGTACTACCCAAACACCTAATTTTCAAACAATAAAAGGCAAAATTGAGAGGAAAAGTGAGGAGCAAGCTTTGGAAACGTAAATTGATAGCCTAGGATGATATAAAGAACAAAGAACAAGCAAGGGAACAATTTCAAAGTGAATTTATTGAGGATTAAAAGGGATTTCATCATGTTTCTTTTGATTTTCTAAGTATCCTTAAGTTTGATGTTATGTCTTCTATGATTAGGAACTAAGATTTTGTTGGTACTTGGATTAGAAGAACCTCATAACAGACCTTGTAGTGATTTTTCAATTTAATTAATTATTTAGTTTCATTAAGATTAAATTATGTGTTTTTATTTATTCTTGAATTAATATTACCAGTATGTTGATTCATGTGTGATTTTGTACAATTAGGACTGAAAAATCCATTGTACGAATAGATCTAGCATAATTGAAAGTAGTTTCATGCAAACCTAGAGATATGTCAACAAACTTCACCACATTAGGGTCAAACCTAGTAGTGAAATTAACAAATTGATTAATGCAATTTTAGGGGTTTTAATTAGAAAGAGATTTTAATTAATCAACTTAAAGATAAATGTTAATAATCTTACAAAAGATAATAGCTTAGTTGAGAAATTTCCATCATCCAATGAACTATAAATTAAATTGAAGGGTGTAGTCCTAATTGCATGAGAAGACCTGAGGGGATTCGAAATGCAAGAATCATTCTCTTCTTTGATTGTTTCTTAGTTTAATCGTCATTCTAGTTAATCAATTGTGTTGATTTATTTTACTTTATTTTTTAATTTGGAATTTAATTAATCATCATTAGCATAATTTGTTAGACTAAATAATAGAAATATAGAAACTATAGTAATTCTAGACATCATAGGATTGACCAATATTTGCCAATACTAGCTGCAATTGCACAGTGCAGTTGCAATTAAAAATTTTAATCAAGTTTTTGACATTGTTTTTGGGGACTATAAGAATAGGAAATCCTTATTTTTATTAATCTAGTTATTTTTATATGTAGTTTTATCTTTTTATATTTTTCTTATAACTCTCTTTCTTAATCTTATGTTTGTGGCTTATTTGTAGGATTTGAGTATTCATCGTTAGAGCCACCAAACACAATGGAAGGATAGGGAGGACAATATTCTTAGGGGGATATAGTATGCCATCATGTATAGTAGCTCTGGAAGCTTGGAATGAGAGGGATAGTGACATGTATTTAGGTTTGGCAATTGGGCTCGGGCTCAGCTGGCTCGAAGTTTACAGGTCAGGCCTGGGTTGATCAATCTTTGAGTCTATTTTTGAGTTTGGGTTGCCCAGGTCCGAAGCCCTATGAGCAATAACTAGACATTTTTTGAAAACTGAAAAAATAAATCGGGCACGACAGCCCCAGGCTCAGCCTAACCTATTGCTATCCCTACATGTATTAGGAATCTCAATCGACATCTATATAATGTTGTGACATTTATAGGATAAACACCCTAATTATAAATGTCAAGAACTGGACTACATATGGAGCCCTCTAATTTGCATGGAGAACTGGCCTCAAGACACCTCATATGGGAATAATTATAATCTAGAGTGGAGATGTTATTAAGATGGAACAATTACGCTTTAACTAGATTTTCTACAACAATAGTAGCAAGAGGAGTATCAACATCTTGAAGATGTTCTTAAGAACTTTGTTGTTTCAACTAAGGCTACCATCCAAAAAAATGATTGGGCTAGGTGTTTTATTCGGATACACAAACTAGATTTGAGGGAATATGTGAATACCATAACATGGTGGGGTGGAGAGGAACTAGAGGTTGAAGAAAAGAGGATGATACTGTTTAAGAAGAGAAGGAAGAGCGATGGCGTATGTGGTGTGAAACAATGCCAAATGGGCCCTAGAAAGGTTTAGTAAAGTTTTAGAGCATTTTGGTGAATTTTATGTCTCAACGACACTAAGCAGGTTCTGAATGTGGGACAGGTTTCTAGGAAGATGGGTCTGGTGATAGAATTGAATTATCTTGTATTTTCTTATGTATTTTTATGTGATTTCAATCCTATTCTCAAGATAAAATATTTAATTTGTGTTCAATTTGTGTTGACTACTAGGTTGGATATGATGATATATTTGAGACCAAAAAGAGAAGATGTTCAAAGCAAATTGGAGCACATTTGTATTAAAAAAAATGTTTGGTGGCTGCGTTGCGTTTCACGCAGCAACGCAGCGTGAACGTCGTAGCGTGAACGTAGCAACGCTGCGTCTAAGGTGTTTCCATAAAATGGATAAGCAGCAGGTGTAGGAGCAAGTTTAAAAGGAGGGTTGCAAGGTTAATTCGTCTCGTCAATGAACAGTGGCGGCACAAAGACATAAAAGAAGAGCATAAAAGCTAGATGTGGGGACAGCTGCTAGAAGGGAGGCTGCGGCTTGGAGAATCACGACTAATCTAGAGCTGGTACGTATAAGACCTCTACATTTATTTGTCCCATCATAAATAGTGAACAGCAAAGGGAAGAGTTGAGAGTGCCGAAGCAATGAGAAATGTGGCTTGGGCTTGGAGCATGAAAATGAAGATGGAATGCTAGTTTTTCGATGCCGGTTCGGAGGCAACATCGATGTTGACGACCTGAGTTAAGTATTTATTATTATTTTGTTGTTTCTTCCTCTCATTAGGAATTGATTGTGTTATCCTATGTTAATTGATTTGGGTTTTGTGTATGGGTAATCGAATTTTCGTTATTGTTCGGTTATTTGTGTATGAATCCATTGGGTATTGTGAATTGATGGTTTTAATGCGTTCATTGAATCGTTAATTTCAAACTCATTGGTAGAATTTCAATATAATCCGTAATTGTTATGTTAAAATTCATATGTAGCGACTAATGATTTGTAATCATTAGGGATAACATGTCCTAGGTTAAATGACACATCGTATGTGGTTGTTGCCTTGATTAATCAGTTTTCCTAATTCGTAATGCTACTGCCTAA
>JANKOE010000004.1:29895027-29909321 GCA_026284465.1 Erythroxylum citrifolium
TAGTAATAATTAAATAATATATATTTAAATGATAGTAAATCAAATTATGAAAGAAAACAAAAACAGGAAACAAAAACCACTTTTTATGGTTTTCATAATTTTTGAAAACCGGAAGAAACTAAAACCAAAAACAGAAACTAAAAACTCAAACAAACAAGTTTTTTTACTAAATTTGAAAACAAAAACAAAAAACCAAAAATAAAAGTGGAAACAAACACCACCTAAGTTTATGATTGATATACTAAACACTGCAAAAAAAATACAAAAATCTTAACACAATTAGGTTTAGGATATTACTAGTACTATCTTGAAAATATTAAAGTGTATATGATACCATAGATAATACTAGGAACTAACGTAAAGTTTTTCAAGGAAATATTGGTAGGTAATTCAAACTTTTTGCCTTTTTATTACCAAACAATGTCATAATAATAATAAGTCTGTCAAATAAGGTGACTATTGGTCTATGATGTTAGGCCCACTCTAATATCTTGATTGTTCTCTCTCTCTCTCTCTATATATATATATATATTTCTAACATTTGTTATTAGAGCAACTATCTTGTTGTCAATATTGGAAGGTATACTCACCTTATATTGCAAGTTACAATCATGATTAAGGAAACTCAAGCTTAAGAAGTGAGGAAGGTGGAAGAAGCATAATGTAATCAAAACAAGGAAATGCAAAGGAAAATGTTAGAAGTTTAATTGTGCCTTCTTGATATCCAAGTTAAGTAAGGTCATAAGTTGGTAAAATTTAAAGAAATGTTTTAGCTATACTTATTTGTTACATGTAATGAATGGCGTACTTACATCACCCTTATAAGACAGGGCAAGGTGAAATTCCTCACGTTTAATGGCTCTCATGTACATATTTGGATTTCCAGGGCTAGACAATTCTTTAATCTAGATCAAACTCCAAAAGAGTGAGATAGAATTGCCAAAATCCATTGTTGAATGCAAAAACAAACTATTTGTTTTACTCTAAAAACTGTAAGTATATGGGTCTTTGCTTGTAATAAAAAGAGGATATCGTCTCACAGAGATTGTACTTAGGTACCACTTAATTCAGGTTGTGCTTGATTAAGACTCAAATTTGAATAATAAATTGAAAAATAAACTAAATCAAACAAACTAGCAACGAACAAATAATGTAACATAAGGACAGAAACTTTGATTTCAAGATTTGGAAAGCGAGAATTTCAATAAAACAGAATTAAACTGAGCAGACGCATGTCACAATGAAAATTTATCAAGAGAGTTAATCAAGTTATGAGAGAGGGGATTTTACTTATTATTAATGCTAATTTAGTCATTTACGTGTTACGGGTGTCGGTTTTAGACGATCGTAGGGTTGATTACTCTTTCTCGATTTATAACCATTAAACCCTAAATTGTAAACCCTAATCTAATTATGAAACTTGCAATCTCTCAATTCATAAATTACCCACAATTCTAAATAGTTCTAAAGCTCTCTAATAAATGATCAGGTCTCGCACAAGATCTCTCTCCATGAAATTACTGACTAGATTGATTAAGTGGTTAATTAGATCGCCTAACTCTCACTAATCCTATCTAATCATTTATCCGGCTCACCCTCTCGATTTATTACCGAAATATGCAAATATATTAATCAATCACAACACCTAAACCAATAAATACAAAAATAAGTAAATCAACATTAACTCAAAGTAAAATCTCGAAGGCGAGTTTAGAACATTGTCAATAACCCGAAATCCATTTCCATACAATCCATAATAACTTAATACATTTAAATGAAAAAGGACATGAAGAGAAAATAAAACTTAGGTTGGACAAATCGGGAAGGCAGCGGCGTCGGGATACCACCTGATCCGAGGAGCAACGGCATCAGGATCCACTTCTTCTTCCTCCCTCCTCGTCTTCTTCTCTCCCTCTCTCTTCTTTCTCTCTCTATCTAGGGTTTCCAAATGGAGGCTAATTGTAAAAGCTTCTTTCTAAGGTTACATCCTCAGGCTTATTTAGTCTTTTTCAATTAAGGTAACCCTAGTGTCTTTTCGGGGTATGAAATGTCTCTCGAAAACTAGAATTTGGAAGTGACCTCGCGTTTGTCTACGTGCAGGCCATGATCGTGGCCCTAGTGGCACAATCATAGTAAGCTTGTTTGCTCTATGTCACAATCATGGAAGATTCCCCATGATCGTGGCCCTGTGCTTGCGCTTCTGCAATAATCATGGCCCTGGGTTATTGCCCAGGTCTTCTCCAATTCTCCTCTGAAAGCCCTAAAACACTAACAAACTTATCAAGGCATCTCATCTATATAAAATTGAAGCTTAAATACATGTTCTCACCCAAAACACACTTAAAACATAAATATTTATGAACTAACACAATTCTGAACCTAAACACACACTAAACAATCAAATTAACCACTAAACACATACTAAACTACCTACAAAAAATACAATGCAATCTACACCTATTAACATCCCCACACTTAAACTTTTTCTTGTCCTCAAGAAAAAATCAAATACAACCAACAAAATTCTAACACTTCATTTTCATAAAGATTAAAGCATGCAATCCCTCAAGCTTTGGCCAACTCAAGTATCAAGCTACTACACACATCATCACTAGTTTTCGTTGGTGCATATAAGCAAACTCAACTTATGAAACCATCACTTAAAGATAAGTATAAACTCAAAATGGACCTTCCTTACGGATTTCACTCATTTGTCTCAAGTATTTGATGGTTAGTGCTTCGCTCAAACTTCCTATAGGAAACCACACTATCATAAGCTTACTAATACATCAATTTTCCTCCACAATGATTACATGTTAAGATAGATCAAAAGGACTTTGTTTCGAGTTGTAATGTGGTTAGGGTTAAGGTGGGTCAAAAAGGTTTTAGGGGTTTATCACAAGCATTTATAAAGTACTAAGTGTACAAAGGGATGAAAAAGATAAACTTCTGAGATATGCAAATGGATATGACTACTACTCCGCACTTATTGATACTACTACATGCTATTCCTTTTTTTCTTTCTTTTTCTCTTTTTTTGTTTGATTTTGTTCTTTTCTCTTTTTTATATAATAAAGAAATAAAGAACAGAAAACAACAACTATATGTAACGTGCTCTAAGAGTAGAAGTACTAAAATCTGCTCAAAGCATCTCAGAAAGAAAAAAATTGTAGCCAAAAAATTTCAAACTAAAGTCTCACTTAACACTCTATTAACTTGTGATTGGGCAAGCTAATAGGGTTTGTGGGTTTTAAAATGGGGTGATTTCAAGAAACAAAAGGATAAAAGCTCAACGAGGTTAGTAAGGGATAATAAAAGGGTAGGCCATCTAAGCCAAAGGTTAAAACAAACAGGGCCTTAATCATTTCTAACTAGCATGCATCTAGTATATTTAAACCAATTCAAAACAAGTTCTGAAGGTAATTATCTAAGGAAGCATCACATAAATAAGGAAATTAATTGACTATAGAATGGTGTCATAAAGGCTTAATTCCTCACATAGGCTCAAATGAAAATCCATTATGCTTCTATACACTACCTTATTACTCAAGTGTCAAGCTCTAAGTAAGCTTATGCAGCCAACTACTTGCATCACTCCACGTGGTTCACTCTCTACTCAAGTAGCCTAATCTAAGTCTACGCATGCATTTAATCTCATTCCAACTAGCATGATAGAATCTCATAGCAACACATTTGTCACAAAGATTCAAATGTAAGGGAAATGACACACCTCATACTAACAACCTAACATGCATCCTAAATGACATGCAAAAATGCAAACACAAATGCAAAGACTACCTCCCTATACTTAAACAACACATTATCTTCAATGTGAAAAGGAGAACACCCAAAACCAACATACAACATAATGAAAATCAAAACATAAAACATAAGAAGAATAATCGAAGAGATTAAGGGCAAGATGGGCTTATGGTGGTGGGGGCGATAGAGGTGGCATGTTTTTTCTCTTATCCTTTGGTCCTCCAACAATCTATGATGCACAACAAACCTACAAGTAACCTTAAAACACATCATTGAGCACCTAAACAATAAGAGGTCGAAGGGCGAAACAAGTTAAAACCCAATCAAAACCAAACTAAACACTACCAAATTAAAGAAAAACCACACTAACATAAAGACAAGCAAATGAAAGACAAACATGCTAAGTTAAGGTCATTAGTTGGACCATTCCATATGCAATCATGAAAGAGTGAGTGAAATTAAAGAAAGTACTTCATTTTCTTGTGAGAATGGCCCTCTAAAGTATTGCTTGCTTCTATGCACATTAACCTTAAAATTTTCACCCTTATCATTTTCCAACTCCAAAGTGCCATAGGGAAACACTTGAATAACCTTAAAGAGGCCACTCCATCTTAACTTGAGCTTTCCAAGAAATGACTGAAGTCGTGAATTGAACAAAAGCACTAAGTCCTCACTCTTGAATTCCTTCTTCTTGATATGGGCATCATGCCAATTCTTAGCCCTTTTCACCCGCTTGCTTCCAATCCATGTTTAATTTTCTAATTGCTCAATAGACTCTATGCTCTAACTCCAATGGTAAATCCCAAGCCTTGCCATACACAAGTCGATATGGTGTTTTACCTATAGGAGTTTTGAAAGCCATCCTGTAAGCCCACAATGTATCATCCATCTTCAAAACCCAATATTTTCTTGAAGTGGACACTACCTTCTCCAAAATCTTCTTCAACTCTTTATTCACCACCTCCACTTAGCCACTCGTTTGTGGGTGGTAAGGAGTTGTCACTCTATAATGAACATTATATCTCCTTAGAAGAGCCTCAAAGGGATTATTGCAAAATGGACTCCTTCCATCACTTATGATAACTCTATGCATCCCAAATCTAGTAAAGATCTTCTTGATGAATCGTTGCACCACCTTGCCATCATTTGTGGAGTAGCTATTGCTTCGACCCATAAAAAGTGTAAATTGTATCGTGTTTTAGGGCATAGTTGAGTAACCGGATCGACATTCATCAGAAGTGTTTGCCTCCGTCTAAAAAGACTAGTTTTATGTCCTTAAAGGAAAATCAAGAAAAAATGTTTTCAAATAAAAACCTATCTCTTTATCATATTTTCCTTATTGCTTCTTAAATGTTAGTCTTTTTAATTATAAACTAAATTGGGATATATATTTAGGTAGGATGATAAGATGTAATTAGATTTTGATTGATTCTTTAATTTAATGAGTATTTAGTTTTCTTGAGATTTATCCATATTTTTATAACTAATTAAATTGAAGGAGAAAAAGTGGAAGATTCAATTAAGATTTGAGAGATAAGATGTGTGCTTAGATCACAATAGAGGGCTAAGTTTGAGCAATTCGAAAAAAAAGTCATAAGATCTTCTTAAGTTAGGTAAAACCTGTTAAGAGAGTTCATAGAATGAATTAATACATTCTTAGGTTATCTTGATTGAAAAGGAATTTTGGTTAATTAATCTAAGAATAAGGTAAGGGTTATATATATTTAGAGAGAATATAATATAATTTAGGAACTTTTACTAGTTCTAGAAACTATAATCATTTAAGTTAAAGTGAAACTGAATATAATAATGTCATAGGGGAAATCCCACATAAATCTAATTTATTCATAGATTGATTTATTTTTTGATCATTGCCTTGTTTGTTATTTATTTATATTTATTTATTTATTTTCATTCTTCAACGAATCACAATTATTAGTCTAACTTGTTAAGTTTGTGAATAGTTAGTTGACCAATAATTTTGTAAGATCAACTTATAATAGCCAATGCTAGCTACAGTTACACGTGCACTTATAGTTAAAACATATAGAGTACATTGAATTTATGGTGTCATTATTGGGGACTTGGCGTATTAATATTAAAAAAATTATAAAGTGATTAGATGCCTTTTGTTTTGTTTTGTTTTGCTTTCATTATTTTTATTGAATTATTTTATCCTTTCTTTTTTATAGTCACTTCTTATATGTGCAAGTAAAATGATACTTAGAATCTTGTTGAACTAGAACTTGAGATAAAGAGAACCTTACGTATAAAAAGAAGACTTTAAAGGAGAATAGAAGCTGAGGAGGCAAAGATGACTATAAAGAAAATGAAGTCACAGAAATATTTTGTTGTACCTAATACTTATGGCATTAACTTGGGCATGACAAGCCCCAAAATTAAAGCTGCTAATTCCAACCTATACCTATTTATATTTGTGGAGTACTATGCTGTGCTAAAGCTCAGTGGTGTCTCCAGTGACGTAGCTACATGGAGCTACATGGGGGCATTGGGCCCCCCAAAGCTTTTTTAAAAAATTATTATATATATATATATATATATATATATATAGACATAGTTATTTAAGGGTTAGTGGGGTACTGGACCCCCAAAATTTTAAAAAATAAATATTTGGGTCCTCCTATATTAAATTCCTGGCTCCGTCACTGGGTGTCTCCTTTAATGTTATTAAGCTTAGACTATTCCCTTTATCTTTGAGGGATAAAACTAGATAGTAGCTGCAAACCTTACTAGTAGGATTGATCACCACTTAAGATTATCTCTCTAATGCTTTCCCAGCCAAATAATTCCCCAATGAAAGGCTATACAGATAAGGAACTAGATCACCACTTTTACTTACAGGGAAGGCAAGTCTTTATATGAGGCTTAGTAGGGGTATAAGAAGTTTTCGAGGTCGTGTCCTTATTATAGATCAGAGAAGTGACTGATAATTTAAACCTTCTATAATGGATGATCTATAACAAGAAGATCTCTGTAGATGCTATTGCTAATGGAGCTCTAATGAATAAATATAATCTGATTAAGGACATGGCTCAAAGCCATTATTATAGGTCAAGTGATAGAGCCAACCTTAAAGAAGGTTCCAAGTAAGTATGATCTAGATGCCTTAAATCTTCTATTTGCTAAGGTAGATGCTTCATCTTTGAAGTTGACCATATGAATGTCAACTCTGTTGGTGCTATTAACACGGTCAATGATATCTCTGGATCTTCAAAACATTTAGATGTAGGTTACCAATTGGGAAACTAATTCTTGAATGACCCTTCTCTTGAATAGTTTAACTTCATCAATAACCCTAACCATAAGTATGATCCATTCTCTAATATTTAAAATCCTAATTGGAAGAATCACGTAAATTTCTCCTATAGAAACAGGTTTAACCCAATACCTCAAAACAATAGGTAACCACTTGGTTTTTAAGCTAGACTAGTTAACCTCCTAAAAAACCCACCTTAGAGTCCCTTATTTTTTTGTACTTCAATTGAAGTTGTATATAAACATACCTCTCCTATTCATATACCTTAATTTGTAGGGGACTCCAAGAATGTAATAGCGTGTCGAGTTCTTTGTAGTAAATAAGCTATTATTAAAGTCACTTGTTTCCATTTAAGAAGAGTGCACTATATAATGATGCAACAAGCCAACAAAAAGATAAGATATAAAATATATGTAATTAAGTTAAGAAAATTACATGTTTGCATTTTATATTATTTATTGTTTTTAGGAAATAAAATTACAAATATTAATCTTATTATATCAATAGCAAATACACATTTATCATCTTATTTTATGAGTAGTTAAATATATAATAGAAAATAGTATGTGAATTTATTAATTTAATTTTGACATACGTTTTCATTTATTTTCACAAATAAATTAAAGAAAGTCCAAATATTCCTGGTAATTCAATCATTTCGGAAAGATTCAATAATCCAACTTATACTTATGCTGGATTAATTCCCGAAATAAAGAATCATATCATTTATTTGTTTTATATCAAACACTTGAAAGATAGAAGAATCATCGGATTTTAATAAAAAGAAAGATAAATTTAGGGCTAATGTTATATTATCCGTTTTATCCTTATCCATTATTTGCTTGCTTGTTTTTAATGATAATTAGATTAATTTAAAATTAGGTTAAACTAATCAATCTCTTAATTACTAATTAAATAATAGTAAAAAGAACTTTGTCCTTGTAGTGTACTTATTACTACACTATTGCAAAGTGCAATATGATAAGTCCAGTTGTAATCTTGAATTAAGATAACAAGAAACACCAGAGTCGCCACTGAATCAAAATCTGTTTGCCTTTGTCTCTGTCACTATTGGCAGCATCGGATTGGTGCCGTCAGAAACAGTTCAGGAAAAGTCGTCTGATGCATTCCACTTCTGAAATGAGATTATAACTTCACTACATTTTGAAACAACATGCCGTCACGGGGTTCTGCAGCTTAATAATAATGGAGGAAATAGAGACGTTCCAAAATGAATTCAAGTTCTGAGAGGGAAGCCACAACAACTGAAAGGGAAAATGTTCCTCATGAAATGGGGTCAACAATCATCTCCATATGCTCGGAAACTATAACGTTCTTGATACGGACCATTGAAAAAGAGGTCAGCCTCAAACCACTTGGGGTAACGAACAAGGTCTCCGGTCGTAAAGCTCATGTAACGTTGGCTGCCCTCAGGCACCACTCTAACTTCCCCTTCTTCTATGTAAACAAGCTGATCAACCTGCCAGTCCCATGGCAACTTACACTTCCCAGTCTTCCACACAGACCACCTTGAAACTCCAAGCTCTGCCAGTCGCTGTGATGAGACTCTCCTTTCAACCCTCACATTGTACAATTCCTCAAGAGGTTTCTCCATTTGCATTGCTTTTACACTGTCACATTGCCCAACAGTAGATTTTAATCGTTGATGGTTTCTAGTGGTCCTGTTGACACAGGAGCAGCTAAAGGTTGCCGATGCCACCACACTTGCTATAGCCATGCTCAACTGATGCCTCCTCAAAATGGCCAAAATATCTGTTCTCTAAAAAGAAATTTTAGAACATCCACAATAGACAATCAACGTCAAGTAGTCTATATCCTAGATTATGTGCAGAGGATGTTCCAAGTTCCAACAACCAAGATGGAGTAAATCATTAGAAGTTTTAACACAATCCCAAGTAACAGCAGCCAATTTTATGTTAATCTTCTTCCACAAGAAATTTAAATATTCACTTGAGCATTTATTCAGCTTACAAAAGCAGTAATCTTCTTGAGAATTTGGCCCATAGCTATATTCAGCGCAAAGACTCAGTTTTCCATCTTCTTTTGATAAGTCTACTTAAATCCGTTTTCCCACGAAAGAACTGTAGATATATCCATTACATCTCATAACAAAAAACATTTGTGGGAGACACAATCAGATGATTGAATTAACTGAAGAGAAGCCCCAAAACTCACCCTAACCTTTCCAGCTAGGTTCAGAAAGGACTAACTCAAGAAGAACGGTGAAGCAAGTGATGATAGCTTAGACCAACTAAATTTGGCCTTCAAACTGCATTTGCCAAAACAAACAAAAAAGGAGTCTCTGTTTCATTTCCTTTGTTTACCCTCATGACTGAGTAAACAAAATTTATAAGTAATGAATTCAAAGAACGTTAAAGAAATATAATCAACGAATAAGGAGGACAAGAAGAATAAACGATGTCTTACATGTTAGTAGGCGTATACCCCAACTCGAAAGCCAAACTAATGTGTGTCTAAGAACCCTACCACAGCAGCTTGAGGCTTATCTTGTAACCGCTTTAATCCTCAGGACAGAGGTTAGTGATGTGACTACTTACCGGACACCGGATCTTCCAGTCACGCTTTTACGGATAATGAAATTAAAAAAAGAAAAAGATAAGAAAGTATGAGACAGCTTTGGCCGTTAACGTGTCCTCTTCTCGTCAAATTTCGTTGGAGATTGACGATATACTGAAAGGAACGAAAACGGAGCGGAAGATCAACTGAAAGCTTTTGGGTTTGGTTTAGTATGACGATTCTTCAACTTGGAATATCTAACGGGTTGCTTAACAACCCGAAGGTAAGACCGTTGGTACAGAGAAGAAAGGAGACGGCCCGAAGGAGAATGTTCTTGTTAGCACAAGCCATTCCATCTAGAACCCAGGCAAGGTTTTACACCTCATATGGTGCGCAAGTGTGTGTTTGACAATGTGAATTGATGTTCTTCTATTCTTGTAGAGAATAATGGAGAGCATTTCATTGAGTAGTGAAGTTGGTGGTGCTGGCGGCGCATATTCATATGATGCTCTAAAAAGGTTGGACAGCATTTGGTCAAGTATTTGTTCTGCTAAAAAATGTAAGAGTTCATCTCATTAACGAGAAAAATAAATCCAAAAGGAAACATTTGCTATTCTGAAAAATGAATTGATACAAAATTTTTCCATCAACTCTGATACATTCTTTTCTTGGACATTCCGACAAGTAATTCCATGTCTTATACACCTTGAAATTTACATTAACTTTTAATACAGTTCCTCAAGAACCTCAGCAGGTTGTTTCAAGTTTCCCAGGGAAGTCAAGCCAGAATACTGTTATGATAGACAAAGATGTTGTGAAGTACGATGTGGTAGTTTGTGGGGGTACTTTGGGAATCTTTGTCGCCACAGCTTTGCGTATCAAAGGTCTTCAAGTAGCCATCGTGGAGAGAAATGTGCTGAAAGGGGTATAAGCTAATGTCAGTTCATGCAAGAGACAATGTCAGTTAATGGCTTTTAATGGATGAATTGTTCTAAATATTAGAGGGACCAAGAATGGAATATCTCAAGGAAAGAACTTTTGGAGCTCGTTGAAGTTGGAGTCTTATCTGAGGATGAGATTGGACAAGCTACCGCTGTGAAGTTCAATCCTGTGAGTTCTTGACTTGAATTGAAAACTATTTCTTAGTTAGCACAAACAAATACATAATGCAATTTGCATATGTTATGAAACATATGGCTGAATTGCAAAACAAATAATTCAAACACAGTAGTGAGCTTAAATTTATTTGTTGTTGTGGTGCTTATGAGCATCTGACCTATAACCTTACCCATTTTATGCGGATTATTGTGCTGATTCTTCTCATTAGGATATGATTTGTTTGATTGAATAGCCTTTAGTTGCTCATTAGAAACCTGGTACCCTTGCCATATCAACAATGCAATTGTCCATTTAAAACTATTCACTACGAAGATATGCTATGCATTGAACATTGGAAAACAAGAAAAAAGGTTCCAATTTTTTAATCATGTTCTGGTGTCTGTTGATTCTATTTATTGCCCTTCTATGTAAATTTCTAAAGTACTTTGCTATTCAATACAAAATTTACTGGAAGTTTGAGTGACACAATTGGTCAAGTAAGAACATTTGAATATTTAAAAGAATATACAGTAATCAAATTTATGTTCTTATGACAATGGAGTACTGTGCCTTTGATGTGATCAGCGAACACAATTTTTCAATCACACCAAGTGCAAGCTAGTTTTACCAATTAAACTTCCCAATCTCGTACTTGAAAATCCTTTGCAAGGTTGCATAATTTGACTGACAAAATCCTATTGTCAAAGCTGTCCTATTGTCAAAGCTGCCTTTAAGTCACCTACATTTACTAATGCTCTCATACTAAAATAATCTTGAATTTTGTTAACTGTGTAGAATAGATGTGGATTTGAGGGTAAAGGTGAAATCTGGGTGGAAGACATTCTCAATCTTGGTGTTTCGTAAGTAATCTTATTATTTTAGTGAATGCACTTTGTCCACTTCAGTTCAAAATGCAAAATATTACTATTTTTTGTCAGATTCAAACAAAAACTTCACCTAAGACCTATCTCAGGGGTTATAAAACCTATGTATCCATTTTGTTCATACCATGCTAATGAATGAAAAAGGGCCAAAATTTACTATACTATTTGTGACATAGATATTCAACAAGAAGTTGATGCACTTTTTGGGTGATATGAAGCTTCATTCCTTTGTTTTGTCATAAAGAAAGCATAACTTTTCTCAATTCATACGCTTTTGGTTTTTCTTTCAGTACACACAATATTTTGGTCTCAAATTTTAAATACATATGCACATGAGAACTGAACTTAACTTTTGTAAAATAGAGAATGAATTGTTTCTCTCTCTCTTGATAATCAAATCAAATTTTGGAGATAAGGATATATATATACACATTTGCAGGACTAATTTAGGGAATATAATCTCTATGATCAAGGGATTATAATCCCTGTAATGAATAATACATTTAATGCTCAGTCTATAACACTCTCCCTCAACTTGGAGCACATATACTAATCATGCCCAACTTGTTTCAAATGTAATTGATTTGGGTATCATTTAGGCCTTTTGTAAATACGTCTCTGAGTTGCTCTTCACTTTTAACATATTCTGTTGAAATCAAGTTGTGTTGTACTTTTTTCGTGAATTAAGTGGTATTCACTTTAATATGTTTAGTTCTTTCATAAAACACGAGATTAAAAGCAACATGTGAGTTGCTCTTCACTTTTAACATATTCTGTTGAAATCAAGTTGTGTTGTACTTTTTTCGCGAATTAAGTGATATTCAATTTAATATGTTTAGTTCTTTCATAAAACACAAGATTAAAAGCAACATGTAGTGTAGCCTGATTATCACATCATAATTTTGCCGGTATTTAGGCTTTAAATCCAATTTTAGATAATAGTTGATATATCCACGTTGCTTGTGTTATAGCTCTGCATTTACATTCTGTAGTGAATCTAAATAGAACATTTTGCAGTGTTTTTCTCTCTTGATATTCAATGTATACATATAAGTGTCAAAATTTGAATAACAGTTGTATTTTTTTATACATATCTCTAAAATTTACAACAAGTATTTGAAGAAAGAAGTAATATTTTTTCTTATTTTGCACAAGTGCCTTTGAATATATACACAAGTCCTAGCTTATTTTAGGTAACTAAAATATTTCCTATTTACAGCAATATCCCTTATTTATAGCAATTTCCTAAAGTAAATATCCATGATATCCTCTTGTTTCCTATTTTATGATTAGGAAATAATTTCTCTAAATCATTGTTCTGATTTTCATCACTCCCCCCCAAGTTGGTAGGTGCATAGATGTCTTGGATTCCCAGCTTGCTTATAACATCTTGAAATTGTGCATTTGCCAACCCTGTATTCAATACGTCTGCCACTGTTTGGCAGTGGGAACGTATGGGGTGCAAATAAGCCCACTTTCCAAATTTTCTTTAATGAAGTGCCTATCAATCTTAATGTGTTTAGTTCTATTATGCTGTACTGGGTTGTGAGCAATACTAATAGTTGACTTATTATCACAGTAGAGCTTCATAAGTCCTTGCCACCTAACTTTCAAATCATTCAAGATGATACGAATCCACAAGAGTTCACATATACCGTGAGCCATAGCCCTAAAATCTGCCTCAGCACTTGATCTAGCCACAACTGATTGCTTCTTACTTCTTTAAGTGATAAGTTTGCCCAAAAACATAGTGCAGTACCCAGTTGTTGACCTTCTATCAATGCTTGAACCTGCCCAGTCTGCATCTGTATAAGCTCCAACTGTTTTATTGTCATTTTTCTTAAACATAATCCCTCTGCTAGGGGTAGTTTTAAGGTACCTTAATACCCTATACACTACTTGAAGATGGACATTTTTAGGGACATGCATTAACTGACTAATTACACTTACTGCGTATGCTATGTTAGGCCTGGTATGTGACAAATAAATCAGTCTTCCCACTAGTCTTTGATACCTCCTCCTGTCATCATCTTTGGCCTTGCTTGGTCTATGATTCTATTCTATAGGTGTATCAATCGTTTTGCACCCCATCATTCCAGTTTCTTCTAGAAGATCCAAAATATACTTGGGTTGGGATAGAAAAGTTCCCTCTTTCAAACGAGCTACTTCTATGCCCAAAACATATTTCATCTTCCCCAAATCTTTGATTTCAAACTCTTGGGCAAGTTTAAATTTGAGGTGTTTTATCTCTTCAAGATCATTATCTCTTACTATGATGTCATCCACATAGACAATGAGGGTCGTCATTTTGTTTTTTGCAGCAAATTTAATAAATAAAATGTGATCTCCTTGACTTTGCTTATACTTCATTTCCAGCATAGCCTTTGTGAATCTCCCAAATCATGCCCAAGTCGATTGTTTAAGGCCATACAAGGCTTTCTTTATACTATATTCCCAAACTTATCTTCAAATCTAGGAGGGGTTGTAATGTACATTTCTTCATTTAGATTATCATGTAAAAAGGCATTCTTTACATCAAATTGCTACACAGGCCAATCAAAATTAGCTGCCAAGGATAACAACATACGTATGGTGTTCATTTTTGATACTAGGGCAAAAGTTTCAAGATAATCAACCCTATAAGTTTGAGTACACCCCTTAGCTACCAGCCTTGCTTTATATCTTTCCAATGAACCATCTGCTTTATATTTAATTGTGAATACCCATTTACATCC
>JANKOE010000004.1:29913817-29932194 GCA_026284465.1 Erythroxylum citrifolium
TTATACTAACTCACTCTTACGTCAGCCATGCAACTAACTCACATATTCTCTCCCCTTCCCACATGCACGTAGTACCCAGCTATAACAGAAAGTGGTACATTACTCTGTGACCCTTTCCTTCCCTCTTCTAGAATAAACCTTGGTAATAGGGGGTTTAACACAATCATTATACATGATTTTTCCATAATAAGGATATATACACTTTTACAAAACTAATTTAGGGAATGTAATCCTTATGATCAAGGGATTATAATCCCTGTAATGAATAATACAATCAATGCTCAATTTGTAACGGATGTTGAAGCTGCAACGATTTTTAAGTAATTTTCTTCTTGTAATAGATTGTATTATTTGACAATTGTGACTTGCAAAAATTTTTAAGAGATCAAATTCAGCTATCAATGTTTAAGAGTGTGCGAGATGCACATTGTACAGTGCTATCATCATATGCACATATGTCCAGGGAAATAAGAACTAGTATGAATATGCTATTAACTTCTGAATATTTACTGTTGGTGCTGGATCATTCTTGATGCAGCTTCTAATCTTTTTAATATGGTGATTAGGGATGTTGATTGGCAGGAAAAACTTTTGAATATGGTGACTAAGAGATAAAATGATCTCTAAATGATTTATTGTATCATTGCAGCCCGGCAAAGCTCATTGAGATCGTTAAAAATCGGTTTATTTCTCTTGGAGGAGTCATTTTAGAAGGCTACAGGGTGCTCAAAGTTTCAGTGTATGATGATGCAGCAGTAATTCTTTCAACTCTTGGAATTGCAACATGTAACATAATGGGGCATTTCAGATTCTATTATAACAATTGTTAATTTTTTCCATAGGTATTGCAACTTGCAAAGGATAAGACCTTGTCATCACGTCTCATCATTGATGCTATGGGGAACTTTTCACCTATCGTAACACAGGTTAGATTCCTTTTTTGTTTCTTATTTGTGTGCATATCTTCATATACAATGGCACACTTCATTGTTGTGCATATTAGTTTTTAGGTATATCCTTGGGTATTGGACATTGAGCATGATTATAGTCACTATCTGTGGTAATTCTAGTGGTTTTGTTAGGTTTCATTAAATTAAAATGGAATGTGGCTAAAAGATTTTCAAAAGAACATTTTGTGAGTTTGTTTATAGATGTTTAAATATTCCTACTATTAGAAAAAAAATGTAGAAATATTAAAAAAGATGTAAAAATGAGATAAGTAAACAAATTATGTAATTTGTGCATGTGTTTGTATTATGCATTTGAATTGGCTAACTATATGCTTTACAGATAAGAAGAGGAAGAAAGCCTGATGGCGTTTGCCTTGTTGTTGGCTCTTGTGCTCGCGGTTTTCAAGATAACTCTACAAGTGATGTCATATACAGTAGTTCATCAGTGAACAGAGTTGGAAAATCACAAGTACATTACTTCTGGGAGGTGAATGCCTTTGTGGATAACATATTCTCCAGTTAGACATTCATTATGGTTTTCAAGCCATTTTACCATTTAACAGGCATTTCCAGCAGGCTCTGGCCCTACTGATCGTACCACATATATGTTCACATATGTCAACCCTCAGCCAGGGTCACCGAAATTGGAGGAATTGCTGGAAGATTACTGGCAGTTGATGCAAGAGTATCAGGTTTAGATTTAAGATTTCTTAAGAAGTTTATTGAGAGTTTTATTTTCCCTAAAAACTTATTCAAATGACTACTCTAGTTGGGTATTTAAGCAAAACCTTAGGGCATTCCTCATGGTTCTTAAAAGTGAAATCAGTCAAGATTATCTCACTTGATTAGAAGGAGATTTTCCTCAATTGAATAACAATAACCTGCCTTTAACTAAGGAGGTTTAAACAGAAAAGAAAATACTTAAGAATCTGCTCCTAATAATAGAAGGATCTTGTAGAGATCCTGACTTATTCTTTCCAACTTTCCACACTCCCCCTCAAGTTGGGTTATGTTAACAACTCACCTTCTACTTAGCCCATACCAACTAAGCCCATTAAAACTTATACTCGTAGGAACAAATTAGCAAAGGGGAGCGTGTCAGCTGCCATGTAGGCAAGTTTGTTAAAAGGCAGAGCTGGAGTATGCCTTGCTCAATTTTTTCTTTGGTAAAATGTCGATCAATCTTGACATGCTTGGCTCTATCATGATAAACTGAATTCTTTGCTATCTCAATGACAGCTTTGTATCAAGTTGTCAAAATTGTATTTGGGTAATGTTTTTGTAAATATATCTGTTATTTGCTACTTAGTAGGAACATAGCAAAGCTGGAGTATGCCTTGCTCTCTTTTTTTTTTTTTGGATAAAATGTCAGTCAATCTCGACATGCTTGGTTCTATCATGATAAACTGGATTCTTTGCCATTTCAATGGCAGCTTTGTTGTCACTCTTCAAAGTTATTGGAATTGGATCAACTATTTTCAGTTCATCTAGCATCCTCCTAAGCCAAATTCCTTCACTAGTCCCATGACACATTGCTCTTAATTCTGCCTTAGCGCTACTTCTTGCAACTACAGCCTGTTTTTTACTTCTCCATGTAACCATATTACCCCAGACATATGTGTAGAACCGTTTAGTAGATCTATAAATTGTTAGTGAACCTGCCCAGTCTGCATCGGTGTAAATAGTTACTCCTCAATCTGTTGATTTCCCAAAGAAAAGACCTTTCCTTGGACTTTGTTTTAGGTATCTTTAGGATGTGAAAAACAACCTCCAAATGTTTCTCTGTTGGCTGATTCACGTACCTGCTTACCATTCCTGCAGCAAAACATATATCAGATCTAGTATGTCAGAGGTAGATTAGTTTTCCCTCTAGTCTTTGTTATCTCCATTTATCTATCAAATTTCCTTCTTCATCCATCGAGTGCTTCACCGTAGGGTCTGTAGGAGTGAGAGCTGGTTTGCAATCTAACATACCTGTCTCTTTCAGTGTTATATCAAATCGATTTATGCTTCCATCTGTGCTATACTTGACTGCAAATACCCACTTGCAATCAACTACTTTCTTTCCAGTGGGTAGTTTTGTATAGTCCCAAGTTTGTTTCTTCTTTAGAGCATTTACTTCCTTCATAACTGCTTCCTTCCACCCAGGTTGTTATTTTTAGGAATCTATATTTCACTCAAAGAAGTAGTGCATGCCCTGTAGTTAGGAGTCAAATTGTCATAAGACACAAAGTTTCCAAGCAGATATAAAGTACATGCTCGTTTTTCTTTCCTTAGAGCAATAGGCAGGTCCAGATCATTCAAATCATTTGCACAATTTGATGTGGCAGAATCATTACCTATGTGGTGCTGTGGGCTTGGGCTGGCTTTTTGACAATGTTGTGGACGAGTGTCATGATCAGTCTCCTTTTGTTCTTTATGCCTTCTGGAATAGACAATTAGCTCCTTCTCTTTTGTATTCTTTTGGACATCAGGAACATAAGGATTAGAGCTGGGTATATCAGGGACTAGAATTAAACTTGGAGCAGGACTGGGTACAATTGGAGCAACTGGACTGGGCATATTAGGATCCATAGATCAAATCTGATATTCCTCTATAGAGCTCTCCCCCTGAATATTGGATTTGGAGTAGAATGGGTGCTCTTCAAAGAATGTAACATCCATAGTGTTGTAGAATCCTTTTGTGACTGGAGAATGGTAGTATCTAATTAGTTGATTGAAATATTCTGTGACTGATGAATCAAGTTGTCTCAGCTCCCCTAGAATTCCTTTCATTTTGAACACGCAAAAGTATTGTCTTTATCTGAATTTGTGTCATGGGCTGCTTTCTAGTATTCTTTCGCTGTTTTGTATTACATAAAATTTTCACCTGTTTCATTGGTCATGGAATTTAGCAGCCAGGACATCGCTAGATTATTTTCCACCTTCCAGATTTGATATTCAGGGCTGTTTTCCCCCAGTTGAATTGCAGCACTTCTAAGATATTTTTCCTTTCCTTTTCAACATAGGAAAATCATCACTGATTTAAACCACAAGCTGAAATTTTGGCCATAAGTTTATGCCCATTAATTGGCATCAAACTACTTTCAGAAACATTGGTAGAATCACTAGATATAGCCATTTGGCTAGAATTTGGGTTGGATGTGCCACTTTCAGATTCACTTGCCATGGCGGATTTGATGACTTTTGTCATCGATATACGATAATAAAAATGGAATAGGGATTGGTTCAGATCTACTCTGATACCATGCAGAAGTTTATTGAGAGTTTTATTTTCTCTAAAACTTATTCAAATGAGTACTATAGTTGGGAATTTAAGCAGAATCTTGAGGCATTCCTCATGGTTCTTAAAAGATACACCTAAATCAGTCATTATCTCCTTGATTACAAAGAGATTTTCCTGAACTGAATTACAATAACCTGCCTTTATCTAAGGAAGTTTAGGCAGAAAAAATAAAATTCTTAAGAATCTGCTCCTAATAACAGAAGGATATTGTGAAGATCCTGACTTATTCATTCCAGCTTTTCCGCAATCTCTTATCTGCAAATTCTTTTATATCCTTCAACTTATAAACTTCTACTGTCTGATTATATGATATCGTTTTCATTATAAACTAACAATTAGCATCAAATGAATAAGGCAAAAGTTTTTGTTATTTTATGACTATTAAATACTTTCTTTTAGATCGATCTTCTCTACTTTCCCAGTCAGTATCTTTTTCTTATTTCTTTTCAAAGCGACACATAAAATGCACATAACTTGCACAATTACAGTGCTAACAGAGTACTGCAGTGGATGTCTTCTTTATATTACTTTTTTTGGCAAATTAAGGTTGACATAGAAGTGGCTAAGGATAGAAGCAATACTAGGTAAAGGCTGGAAGAGAACAGTACTTGACATGTTGTTCAAGTACAGCTCATGTTGTTTAAAGATATATAATGGCCTCTGAAAGAAGATTGAGGCCTTAAGTTCAATTTGGGTTTATATTTACATTTTACCACTGATGCTCATAACACTAATGGCTTAATTGTGGTGCTATATGATTCATCTGCTATTGATGTCTATTCTAAATTCTCATCTGATCAGTTAATGGATCTTGAAATGGTGTTTAAAGATTCAGGTAAATCAATTCTGGTTTCTTTCATTTATGCTCACAACAGTTCATATCAGAGAATTTTTTGTGGATCAACTCATAATGGTGGCTAACAATTCTTCCCTCCCCTGGATTTTAGTTGGGGATTTTAATGCTTTTCTGAGCACAAATGAAGCAGATAATATTAGATCAATTGGCAATCCATTCTTGGATCTAAGACAATGCCTAGCTGATATTCAGCTTACTGATATTCCATTTGGTGGATGCTTTTACACTTTGTACAACAAGCAAAGTGGAGTTAATTTGATTAGGAAGAAGCTTGACAGGAGTTTGGGGGATTATGCTTGGTTCTCTACTTTCCCAAACAGCTTCTCCTACTTCACAAATAATATTCTTTTGGATCACTCTGCCTTTGCGACTCGTTTGTCTGCTAGCAACTCTTTGCGCCCATTTAGATTTAATAACTTCCTCACTGATTTACCAAAATTTGATAGATGTATTTTGAATGCCTTGGACACTAACATCAGGGTTCTCATCAGTATATATATTGCCGAAAAATTGGGCTTTTAAAGCAGTCTAATGTAGAAAATACTCATCACCTTCTCAAGACTACTAGAGATGCTTTAAAAAATATCCAGATTGAGGTTCAAGTGAATCCCTCTTCGGAATCTGTTACGTTCCCGACTCATGGATCGTGTCACAGGGCAATTCACACAAAAATCGAAATCAAGCAAATAATCTTTGTTCTTGCCTTTACTCGAATTCTTGCGTCAACCTATTTTGATAAGTAATTCGGCTCGTCAAAGGGAACCCGAAACCTCTGAATTCATTAGAGAGAACTCAAATCTCAATTGGGATAATTTTTCTTGTTACTTTCTATTCCTCCGTAAAGCCATAAATAGGCAACGTTTTACAAGCAATAGAAGTCCTATCATAGTAAGTTTCTAGAATAAGTAATGCTTATCTCGTAATATCAATTGCCAAATCACAATTGATATTTTATTGAAATAAAATCTAACTAGATAACTTCTAAATTGGCAAGGCCTTTTATTGAAATAAAATCTAACTAAATAACTTCCAAATCAGCAAGGCTTCAATGCTCCTTCCGCTTGTAAGACTGACGAACGAACGTGTCCATAACAGAATCTCTTCTAATCAAAGAAATGACAGCTATACAGTAGTTTGCTAAGGCTCTTATGTGATCACTCACTTATGAGACAAAGATCAAGATTGCAATGGTTGAAGTTTGGTAAGTTGTGGTTTCCAGGAGTAACAACAGGATTGTTTCCTTGCAACACAATAATCAGAATCTAGATATTCTATCCTCATTGTTGCAAGGTGCTCATGACTACTCTAAGTTAATGAACACTCCTACAAAATTCCTCTTGCACGCTATTAAAAGAAATCATGAGAGAGTGCATTACTCCATAAGAAGTTGATTCTCTTTGCAAACCTATCACCATACAAGACATTGAGAGTTCTTTAAGATCTCTCAATCGCCAGAAAGCTCCTGGACCTGACGGCTTTATCCTCTACTTCTTCAACAACTCCTAGAATCTCACTAAGCATCTAGTCAACAATGTTGTTCTTGAATTCTTTAACAATGGGGGGCCTCTGTCAGAGATTAACAACACTTTCATAACTCTCATTCTTAAAACTGGTGAGCTGTCTTCTTTCTCTGATTATCGACAAATATATTGTTGCAACACTGTGTACAAGATTATTGCAAAGATACTGGCTCAAATACTGAAATTCGTTCTCCACAAATACATTGGTGTGCCACAAGGGCCTTACATTTCAGGTAGGATCATGGGGGATAACATATTGCTACTTCAAGAATTGGTTAAAACGTATGCCCTAAAGAGTAGCAAGAATTGCCTGCTGAACGTATTGGATCAACCATTTATCCATTCCCAAAAGTATCCTTAAGGAAATCAATAGGAGGCTTAGGGATTTCTTGTGAAACTGCTCAAACAAGGCAGAAGCAAAGCAAAGATTAGTTGGGACAAAATTTGTAGACCTAAGCAACATGGGGGATTGGGCATCCATTCTACAAGGATGAACCATAAGGTGAGTAGGGGGTGGAATTTGTGGTGGTTATGTGGTAGAACCAGGACATTAATTCACTAATATAAATATACATATATAGTAAATATATATATATACATACGCATGTGTTCTGTTATTTGGGGAAGGGGGGCTGACAACCTCATGTTTGGTTGTCAGCTAACCGAATCTGTTAGGAATAACAGATTATAGTATAAATAAGCGATAGACGAGGAGAGAGGGCAGCGATTGAATATACTGATTGAGTGAGTGTTGAGCCTAAGGCTGGAGGTTTCTGGTCCTCGAAACCAGATTGTTCTTGTTCTCATTTACAGAAATCAATAGCAATTTCATATATTTCCTTACCTGTTTCTTGGAACCTATCATTATGTTACAAAAAGGAGGATTTATGAGTGAAATGGATACACAATGGATTCATTAAGCACAAGAGTATCTGGATCTTACAGCCAAGGCAGAATATCTCAAGTACTCTCAAAGAAATTCTAAAAACTAAATAGTGGATGCAGAGCCAGGTATTCCATAGGATCGGAAATGGAGAAAGCACAACTTTTTGGTATGATAATTGGCACTGTAAAGGTCCTTTATATAAAATGGAGGAGGTACAGGGCTTGAAATTGGTGGTGAATCCAACTTCCAAAGTAAGTATGCTTATTCGAAATAATCAGTGGATATAGCCCTTCCACAATATTAGGAGTGCCAGTTTCATCATGGAAGAGTTACCTTGATGTCTGGAAGGAGAGCGGGATGAAATTCAGTGACTAGCAGATAACTCAAGGAAGTTCAACACAAAAGCCTATAAAACACTATTACAGGCCACACAGAGCACAAGGCAGGAGTGGGTAGCATTAGTATGGGATAGTGATCTTAACCTAGCCCACTCATTCATTTTATAGATGGGAATCAATGGAGGATTGCTTACAAGGCATAAGATCAAGTTTTACGTTAGCAATCTGAATTGTGAGTTATGTAATGCAAAATTGGAAAGTTTGTGACACCTCATGATTATATGCAGATATACTAGACAAGTCTAGGATCGGTTGCAAAATATACTCGTGGACCGACCAACAGATTCTTGGAGTGAAACTATTGCTTGGCTGGGAAAAATTAGAGTGCATAATGCGGCAGATCTCAAAGCTATCAGGTTAAGTTGGGCAACTTTGGTGTACTACATATGGAAATAGCGCAATTGCAGAGTTTTTAAACAAGTAGAAGCAGTGAGATGGTTTTTCAGGACATCTTCCTACATTGTAGATTGGTCATGTTAGCCAGAGGAATAGTTGCAAATCTGACAAGTAACATGAAGAGCAGATGGGGATTGAATACTAGACTAAGTGATCTCTCAAGTTCCCTCGATCTCAAGATGTAGACAATTACTAGGAACCATAAATCTCCGTAATCTAGATTCTATGGATTATACTAGTTTTGTCCTTTAGATTGAATATATTTTCTTATAATGAAATCTATTAATTTTTGGAAAAAAAAAAGAATTGCCTCCTGAAAGTGGACTTGAAAAAAGCTTATGATAGTGTGGATTGGAATTTCATTTTAAACAGTTTACATGCTTTGGAATTTCCTTATATATTTATACAATGGATCTTACAGTGCATTTCTACTTCTTCCTTGAAAGTTTTGGTGAATGGACAACCTTATATGTCGTTTAAGAGCTGCAAAGAGATTCGCAAAGGCGATCCAATCTCACCTTATCTCTTTGCTCTGGTAATGGGGGTGTTTAATAGGACTTTCAGCAGAATTGTGGAGAGAACTAGACATTTTAGATTTCATTCTAGATGCAACAAGTTGAGGATTGCTAATGTTTGCTTTGTAGATGATCTTTTCTTTTATCCAAAGCTGATCAAGTTTCTATTCTTGCACCCATGAAAGCCTTAAAGATTTTTAAAAGGCTCTCAGGTCTAGAGATTAATTGTTCCAAGAGTGGTTTTTTTTCTTGTTCAAGTCTGTTATGGCAAAAGAACATGTAGCAAGCTAAAGTACCAATTTCATATTGCAATCACTTCCTGTGAATAAGAGCTGATTTTCTCTATATTCCATTACTTAGTGAATGCAGTAAATATATACACGAATAGGAGTACAGAATAGGCTAGATAATCTATACAGATAATCCTAGAATATCTCTAAGATACTGATATCTAATCTATAGAATCTGATTACAATCAGATTGTAATATTATGAGATAATACATATCTTGACCACACTCCCCCTCAAGCTGGATCATAGATATCAATCATGTCCAACGTGCTGATACATTCTTCAAACGCTTGTCTTTGAAGTCCTTTGGTAAATACGTCACTTGTATGCTTCTTTGTTGGGACATAAGTTAGGCATATTGTTCCATCTTCTATCTTTTCCTTGATAAAATGTCGATCAACTTCAACATGCTTTGTTCTCTCATGGTGGAATGGATTGTGTGCCATGCTTAGGGCTACCTTGTTATCACAATAATGTTTTATAGGTGTCTCAAAATCGATTCCCAATTCTGTCAACACTCTCTTTAACCAGAGACTTCACAAATCCCTTTTGCAACAGCTCTTAGTTCAGCTTCAACACTACTCTTAGCTAACACCTTTTGCTTCTCCCTTTGCCACGTGACCAAATTTCTCCACACAAAAGTGTAATACCTAGTAGTTGATCATCTATCCTCTTCTAAACTTGCCCAATCTGAATCAGTATATATTTCAATTATTCTTTGATCCTCCTTTTTGAATAATAATCCTTTTCCAAAAGTATCCTTTTCTAAAAGTACCCTTTAAATACTGTAGGATCTTATAAACTGCCTCAAAATGCTTCCTCCTTAGTGAATGCATGTATCGACTTACAACACTCACGGCAAAAGCAATATCTAGTCTAGTATGAGACAAATAAATCAATCTTCCCACTAGTATTTGATATTCTCAAGTTTATCCTCTTCATCCTCAAACTTTGTATTGTCAATAGGAGTAGTACTTGGTTTACATCCTAACATTCCAGTCTCTCTCAAGAGATCAAGAACATACTTCCTTCGTGAGATGTAAATCTCTTTCTTTGATCTTGCTACTTCCATGCCCAGAAAATACTTCATTTCTCCTAAATCTTTAACTTCAAATTCTTTCCTCAAGGTTGTCTTGAGTCTTGCAACTGAAGGGGAATCACCATTTGCTACCTTAACCTTTTCATGCCCAACACCAGGAAAATATGAATGTAACAGGTTATAATCATTTGTCATATAGTCTGATGCTCCAGAATCAACTATCCATTTCTTCCTACCGCATGAAGATAAAAACGCTTTTATGATATTACCTCTCATAGTAACATTAGCAACTGTGCTTGCCTTCTGTTGGTTGCTGTCATTTTGGAGATTCTTTAGTACTTCCAATAGTTTCCCTAGTGAAATATTCAGTTCACCTCCTTGTTGTTTCTGACTATCTTCAAATTTTTCTGTTCCCCCTTCACTAGATACTTGGTAGCCTCGATTTCCCCCTTTTTTGGTTTCCAGTCTTGAGGGTTTCCATGGATGTCCCAGCATGTGTAACTTCTTATGACCCAATATTCTGTAACTTCTCTGTCACCTTGCTTCATTTTCCACAGCTTTGTTTTTATCTCGTAGATTTGTGATGCCTCCTTTCCATCAGACTATGATTGTCGCACCCCTTCCTAGATTTCTTGGGTTGTTGGTAGAAACATAAAGGTGCATTTGATCGGTGGAATCATGGCATTGATAAGTCATGATGAGACCATGGAGTTATCTATCTCCCACTGTCGTGCAACTTGCAAGTTTGTTGGGTCTGGAACGTTCTCATCTCCGACAATAAAGCTCAGCTTACCGCGTCCTCCAATGGCGAGTTTCATAGCTTGAGCCCACTCCCGATAGTTTGTCCCATTCAGTTTATGACACAACGGAAGTAGTTAGGTAGAGATTTTAGGTTAATCTTGGAACCAAATCCAAGCATAAAACTTAGGATTTAATCAACAAGAGAAGGATACTCTCTCTTAGGAAAATTTCCTGCAGAAACTTTATTAAAATAATGTTTTCCAGCTTCCTAAAACATCTGTTAACCCTCCCTTTCATATCCCTAACGTGGTACATAAGAATCCTAATTCTTTTCTTGCTGGACAAGAAAACCTTCATAACTAGGAAACTTAAAATAATATAAAATAGAAACAAATCCTTATCCTAATGGGTATATGACAACATAACAAATCCTTATGGGTTCAGTCCTTTGCTAGTCCCCTCCACTTGAAAAGAACTCGACCTCGAGTTGTCATTCGGATAGAGCTCTTCTTCTCCATGAAAATCATAGATATCAGCAACATTAAAAGTCTTTGAAATTCCCATCTCCTCAGGCAGATTGATAACATAAGCATTGTCGTTGATTTTATGTAGTATCTCATAAGGACCATATTTCTTTGACTTCAATTTGTTGTAGGTACCAACAAGGAATCTTTCTTTCCTTAAGAAAATCTCACTTTGTCACCTTCTTGGAAATTTTTAGACTTCCTGTGTTTGTCGGCTTGTTCTTTATATTTGGCATTAGTCCTTTCAAGTCTCTCTCGAACCTCCTCTTGCACATTCTTCACTTGTTTGGCCATATTTTCAGCTGCTATGCTTAAGTTTGGTAACTTCGGAAGTTTTATCAGATCAACAGTATTCTTTGGAACTTTCAAGTATACCAAGGAAAATGGTGATCTACCAATAGCACTATGGACAACACTATTGTAGGCAAACTCAGCTTGAGCTAGAGCTAAATCCCATTGCTTAGGCTTGTCTCCACAAATACTCCTCAATAGATTTCCAAGAGTCCTATTAAGTGACTCAGTCTGACCATCTGTTTGTGGATGAGCAGTGCTACTAAAGTTTAAAGAAGTATCAAACATCCTCCACAAAGTTCTCCAAAAGTGACTAAGAAACTTCGAATCTCGGTCAGATGTAATGGATTTAGGAATTCCATGCAATCTTACCACTTCTTTAAAGAATAGTCTAGCCACATTAGATGCATCGACAGTCTTCCTACATGCAATGAAATGCGCCATCTTGGAAAATCTATCAACTACTATAAAAATATAGTCAACTCCCCTTTGTGTTCTAGGTAGTCCAAGGACAAAGTCCATAGACAAGTCCTCCCAAATATCTTCCGGGATAGGGAGTGGCATATACAACCCCGTATTCTGGGATCTTCCTTTAGCAATCTGACAAACATAGCACCTTGTCACAAAGTTCCTAACATCTTTCTTCAACTGAGGCCAGTAGAACCTTTCTTCAAGACTAGTAATGGTCTTGTCCCTTCCCATGTGACCGGCTAATCCTCCACTATGCACATCACGAATCAACTTTTCTCTAAGAGAAGTATGAGGAACACAAAGTTGGTTACCATGGAAAAGAAAACTATTAGTGATATGGAACTCACCAGTAGGTTGCTTCTTAATACACTTTAACCACATGTCCTTGAAGTCTTCATCTTCCTCATAAAGCTCCTTTAAAACTTCAAATCCAACTACCTCTTGGGACACAGTAGAAAGCAATACTATCCTCCTACTAAGTGCATCAGCCATCTTGTTAGTCACATTAGACTTATGTTTAATAACAAAAGAAAACTTTTGTAAGAAAGTAGTCCATCTGGCATGCATATTCCTCAAGTGCTTTTGACTGTTCAGAAACTTTAAAGCTTGATGGTTAGTGTAAAGAATGACCTCTCTTTGAATCAGATAATGTTCCCAATGCTTCAGTGTTCTCACAATCGCATAAAATTCCTGATCATAGGTACTCCATCTTTTCTTTGTGTCATTAAACTTCTTACTAAAGAAAGCTACAGGTCGGCCTTCTTGAGATAGAACAGCTCCAATACCTACTCCACATGCATCAAACTCAACCTTAAAAAGCTTGTCAAAGTTCGGTAAGGCTATGATAGGAGCAATGCTGAGTTTTTCCTTAATCAAAGCAAAATTTTTCTCAGCTTCATCATTCCAACCAAACTTACCCTTCTTCATACATTCTGTGATAGGGGCTATAATTGAATTGAAGTTTCTAATGAACAGCCTGTAGAAAGTAGCTAGCCCATGGAAAGATCTAACCTCATTAACATTCTTAGGGGCCGGCAATTCGTGATTGCCTTCACCTTTTCTTCATCCACATGAATTCCTTCAGAACTATCCACATACCCCAAGAACAGTAACTTGCTAGTCAAGAAACTTCATTTCTTCAAGTTCAGGTAAAGCTTATTATATTGTAAAAAAGACAAGACTCTCCTCAAATGTTCTAGATGCTCTTCAACTGTTTTGCTATAGACAAGGATATCATCAAAATAAACAACCACGAACTTTCCATTAAAAGGTCTAAGCACTTGGTTCATAAGTCTCATAAATGTGCTAGGGGCATTGGACAACCCAAAGGGCATGACTAGCCACCCATACAACCCATCTTTCGTTTTAAATGCAGTCTTTCACTCATCCCCAGGTCTGATCCGTTTTGGTGATAACCACTTTTCAAGTCAAGTTTAGGGAACACCTGAGAACCACAAAGTTGATCAAGCATGTTATTCAATCTGGGAATAGGAAATTGATATCTCACGGTAATTTTGTTAATGGCTCTACTGCAACACACATTCTCCGCGATTCTTCCTTCTTGGGTGTCAAAAGTGCAAGAACAACACAAGGACTCCTACTTTCTCGAATTAAGGCCTTTTTCATCAATTCTTCCACTTGTTATCTTAGAATATCAGCTTCTTTAGGGTTCATTCTATAATGGGGTAGATTAGGAAGCTTAGCTCCAAGTACTAGATCCATGTGATGTTGAAATATCTCTCACAGGAGGCAATTCATTAGGTAATTCAGACTGGACCAAATCTGAAAACTCCTCCAAAAGCGGCTGGATCATATTTGAATTAGTTCCATTCTCCTCTCTCCTCCAATAATTCGTTCTTTACCACCAAGACATGAACCTCTCGAGTCTCCTTAACTTCCCTCTCAAAATCTTGCCCACTAAGGGTCGGCAACGTCTTTCCCTCCACTCTGAAAGTCTTTGGCCTATCAAAGGCTGCATTTGTGGGTAGCATGGTCACCCATTGGAATGAGACTGTGTTATCTCTTCCCCTATAAGTAATATCCACGTCAAATTGCCATGGCCTTCTTAGGAGTATGTGACCTGCATTCATGTCCACCACATCACAATAAACAGTAGCCTTGTAAGATTTTCCTATAGAAATAGAAACTTGACACATTTCAGTTACTCTCAAGGCTGGCCCATCAGTAAGCCAACCAATGGTGTAGGGATGAGGATGTTTCTCAATAGGAAACTTCATGTGATCCACCAACTTTCTTGCCACTAAACTCTCTGTCGGTGGGATATTATGACTAATATTCCTCTCAAGATACTATACAGCTGTAACTAGATTATATTGAGATATAGATAGGCTATATATAGTTGATATATAATAAGTTCTAAATCCCTTAAGGGTTTAGATTAGATTAAATAGATCTGGATAACTTTCCAGATTTAAACTTCTACTTGTAATAGCCTATATATGGTTGTATACTTTCTATTCAAGTGATTATTGCCCACTTTGTTGACCTAAAAAGTTACAAAAAGGTATTTGACTTAGGAGAGGGGTATGTTAAAGCTCATGTTCCCCTATAGAGAGTATTAAGAAGTTACACAACCTGGAATACAATTGTTTACCAGACCATATCTCGGGCGGTTTTAATTTAAAAAATATCTTGTCATTCTTTTCTATTATAAACCTATGGTTAGCTGCAAGGAGGTGCAAAAACCCTCAAGAGATCATTTCTAAAGTTTTTTTTAATATATTTTGGATTGCTTATTAACGAAATGTACACTTACTTTAGGTTGTGAGTAAATATTTTGTGAAAGGAAATATTTAGTAATAAAAACCAACAAGTGATAATGACATTGTAATTTTTCAAATTCATGTTACTTTTTGTACAATATATGAAACCTTATTCAAAGGATTTTCAAGCGTATGAGTAGGAAAATTGAGATGGACACAATGAAAATCCTGACTTCTTTCTTGTATTTGAAATCAAATAAATGACGAAGGGCTTCTTCATCAATTAGGAAAAGTACACCAAAAAAAGCTATCAAACATTTTAGGAAGGATCAAGCCAAGCCATTGGGAACACCCTTATGTATCATAAGTAAGTTCAACAAGGATGAAGAGGGAAATCCAATTTATTAAAGTTCTACTAATGTATGATTAGCAATTTACTTTGTCACATCACTAGTAGGCTCGATATCATGTTTAGTGTATGTGTATGTGTTAGATTTCAATCAAGTCCTAAAGAGTCTCATCTTTTAGCCATTAAATGCTTATTAGATATTTGTGTGGTACCATGTCATTAAGAATTTGACTTCTTGATCATACATTCTTTGATTTGGTTGACTATTCAGATATAACTTATATTAGTAGTCTTTTAGATAGAAAGATCACATATAATACTTGTCAATTCATAAGCAATTCAATAGTATCACAATTTAGTAAGAAACAAAATTCGATTGTATTTTTAATCGCGAAGATTGAATATGTGGTGGCTAGTAATTATTGTGCACCAATTATTTGGCTTAGGTAACTAAACCAATAAGAAAAATTTTATATCTTTAAGAGAGTATTAGGAATCATTGATGGGAGTCTATTCAATTAGGATCTCTTTTGATGCTTAAATTAGTTCTTGATTGATATTTCTTTGATCTATTAAATGTTTTAGTATTTTAATATTAGTTTGGATGATTTTTAAATTAGAATTTATGATTTTAGATCACACTAGTTGACTAGAACTTTTTGGCTACTCCTATATATTAAATGTTTAGTCAATTACATCAGTCTACCGACACATTATATTGATCTACTAATGCAATTAAAGGTTTGACCAATATAGTCATTTTTAAACACATTTCCTGTAAGAAAATACCTTCATCTATGGGTCTGAAAATCGCCATGATTCATTATACCATTTCCATCACTCTAATCTCTCCATTTTGACCTATTACTATCTCCTTTATATTCATTCAACTTTTCAAAATTTAACGGTGGGTCAGTACGTGTTGTTGGTCCTCTATTTCATAACTTTTTTTTCCTTCTTTAACATTTATCGTCTCTAGCAAGAGTTAGTCGGCATATAAAGAATAAATGGACTCTTTTACACCTTTAGAACCATATTCCATTAACACATGTCTGCATTGCATCCAATTCATTATGGGTTAAAACTCCAACCCTTTTATAAATTATAGAATTGTAAGCTTTTTCTTAAATAATTAATTTCCATTGTTTTTATTATCTATAAACTACTTATGCATTCAATTTCATGAAAATCAATTTAGATTGTATTAAATTGGAAATCCCATTAATGTAGAATTTGAAATAGGAGATTTCTTGATTCCTTGAAAATTTTGATTGAATTATTCTAATTGATATTCTTTGGTGAAATTGAAAGTTTAATTAAGCTTTTAGCTGCCAATTGCATATGTTAAACATTAACTTTGATTAAAATTGATATTTAGGCACTTTTATGATTAATTTTTGGGATTTTTAATATTTGAAATTATCTATATAACTTTTGTAAAATTGATGTTATTTAATGCAATTATAAGCATATTTGAAGTATTCTCATACTTATTTTTGTCTAAGTTTGTTCACTCATGTTATAAATTGAAATCTTTAACTTTAGCACACCGGTAAAATTGAGGATTTTTTTAATCAAATTGAACATATTTAGCATTTGTTTTGTAATAATTAAGGTTCAATTAAACTCTTTGTTGCCTAAGTTTATTTATTTTGAACATTTCATCTTAAATTAATCCCATTTTAACTTCTTAGAAAACTTTGCATGGTTTTTTGACATTTTAAATTAAAAATTTTCATTAGTGAAGTAGATTTTTTAGATTGACAGTGGATTGGAGTTAAGGGCGTTAGTATTTTAAAATTTATCGAGGTGACTTTTCATGTAGGTCGGTCTTTGATCCTTTATAAATATTGGAATCCAAACTTTATAAACAACATTTCTACCCGAAACTTTAAATGATTATGCAATAACATAATTTTTAAAAGTAATAATAAAATATACAAATTTTTAATTTGTAGTAAAAACTAACTCACGTTTGATCTTACGGTTAATAATAATATTCTTCCCTTGACAATGTGGTATTATGATGTGGCAAATATTTATAAGTTAAAATTATTTTTAAAAGACCAATCTCAACCAAGGATCTTTTGCCATCTGTTCAACTGATTCTTGATGTGCGGTCATTATTAAGAGACGAAGATAATTGAAAATGTACAAAGAGGTCATATGAATAGCCCCGTCAACAACCCTACCTTTTAGACAACGACATATGCGTGATCAACTAATTTTTTACAGCAACATATGCATGGAGATCCAAGGAACCGTTCCAACTCAAGCAAACAGAGGCTCGTTCAGTCAAGATAAGACGACCAATCTCATTGAGTCTACTGTAAATCGTCTCTAAGTTACTAGCTTCACGTTGAATACTAGGATCTGGAGGTGGAGCTTGAGGAAGCTTCCGTCGATGAGCTCATAGTCTTATTCTAAACGCTGTGTATAATCTAACGACTATTCCAGATCTTCTGCGTTTTGTGCTTATGCTCCTTCATCTTCAACAATCTCCGCAACACAGACTCTATACTACACTCGCGCACAGGTCTTCTAAGGTCGGGATTTACAGAGTGGTATGGCGGCTCCAGCGGTGCCATTTTCTTCTTCTTTATCGTTATTTCTACAACGAGACATCTACAAAAGCAGCCTATCTTTTCAGCACAAACCGCCGCGAAACATCTCCGTTCGCGCCTCTTCCTCGTCTATTGATTCCGGTTCGTGCCTCTCTCTCTGTCATTTACCATTTTCAATTTAACCTTAGTTTTTGTTCTCTTTCCCTTCATTTATTGTTCACTAATTTATTTTGTAGTTGTTACTTTACTTGACTACGGCGACCGCAATGTGTGCAGCGTGAGAAATGCAATTCACTATCTGGGTTTCCACATCAAAATCGTAAGTTTTTGGTTTTCTCTTACCTTTTGTCATATGATTATTCACATACCCCTATATTTGCGATCAGGTGCATTCGCCAACGGATATTTTAAATGCGAGCCGTCTGATTGTCCCTGGTGTCGGGGTTTTTGAAGCTGCTACGAGCAGGTTCATAGAGGATCGGTTGCTTCGCTTTTGGTATGTGTTTCGATCTGTGCATATGTATTGGTTCGTGAATGTGGAGGACATGGTATTTCATATACTCGGGAAAGAAGGATAT
>JANKOE010000004.1:29948934-29965354 GCA_026284465.1 Erythroxylum citrifolium
AAATATATATGTGAAAGAACTGTACAAGTAAAAAGCTACTATCTGTTTACAAACTAATTAAAACGACAACACTTTAGAAAGCAATAAACAAAATAAACGTTTATCTTAACATCCCCCCTCAAGTTGGAGGTTGGTGAACATCAACCAAACCCAACTTGGACAAAAGTGAAGCAAAAAGAGGGGCTGCCAAAGCTTTGGTAAACAAATCAGCCAATTGATCCTTAGACGAAACATGAGCCGGAGCAATAAAACCCAACTTGTATTGATCACGAACCACATGACAATCAATATCAAGATGTTTAGTGCGTTCATGAAATACCGAATTAGCAGTGATATGAAGAGCAGCCTTGTTATCACACCACAAAGGAATCGGAGAAGAAAAGGAAATCTACAAATCTCTCAAAATATATGAAATCCATAACAACTCACAAACCGTAGAGGCCATACTACGATACTCAGCTTCAGCCGACGAACAAGAAACCGTAGGCTATTTCTTAGTCTTCCAAGAAACCAAAGAAGCACCCAGAAACACACAAAACCCCGAAATAGACCGTTGAGTCGTCAAACAAGAACCCCAATCAGCATCACAATAAGCAAGAAGAGAACAAGCAAAAGATAGAGCAGGCATAGAAGAAACAGATGCAGCAGGAAAAAACAATCCCTGAGAAGGACAACCCTTCAAGTATTTTAACAAATGCATAGTAGCATCCTAATGAGCATGACAAGGAGCAGTAACAAATTGGCTCAACTGCTGAACAGCATAAGTAATATCTGGTCTAGTAAATCCCAAATATAATAGTCAACCAACCAATCGACGATATGGGCCAACATCAGCCAAGAGTGAACCAGAAGCATCAGTAAGCTTCAATCCCTTACGTAAGGGAGTAGAAACTGGTTTAGCACCATTCAAACCCACATTAGACAAAAGATCCAACACATACTTATGTTGATTAAGATATAAACCAGCAGAAGATCGAGCAATCACCAAACCCAAAAAATACTTGGCCGAACCAAGATTCTTAACCGAAAAAACAGAACCCAAAAAATGTGTAACATCAGCCAAAACATCCACAGAAGGCCCAGTCAACAAAATATCATCCACATAGATAAGAAGAGCCACAAAAGTAGATCCAGAAGACTTAACAAACAAACAATGATCATGCTTGGATTGAACAAAGCCATAAGAAAGCAGAACCTTAGTAAATTCACAATTCCACTAACGGGATGCCTGCTTCAACCCATACAAAGAGCGATTAAGCTTGTAAACTTGATGAGGACTAGCTTTAGTATACCCATCCGGAGGCAACATATACACTTCCTCATCAAGAAAACCATACAAAAAAGCATTATTGAGATCTAAGTGATGAACAGGCCAAGAAAAATGAGCCGCAACAGCCAATAACAAACGTACGGTGACAGTTTTAGCAACAGGAGAAAAACTATCAGTAAAATCAACACCCTCCACTTGATGATAGCCTTTGGCTACCAACCGAGCCTTATACCTATCAACAGTCCCATTAGGCCGAAGTTTGACCTTAAAAACCCACCGAGAACCGATAGCCTTCTTACCAGGTGGTAAAGAGGTTAAAACCCAAGCATTATGGGATTCCAAAGCAACCAACTCCTGCTGCATAACCTGGACCCAATGATCATGAAACCTAGCCTGATGATAAGACTGAGGCTCCTGAATAGTAGAAACATTAGCCAAAAATGACATGTATGTGGAAGAAAGATGAGGTGTAGGAATAAAAGGAAAAGTAGGAAGAATGTAACGGGAAGAACAAGAAACAGAAGGTTGAAGAGGAGAAGTAGTGGTATGAGAAACAAAATCTTTGAGCCAAGCTGGTTTAGTGGAAAGTCTAGTACTTCTACGCAAAGTGGGAGCAGGGATAATGGAACAAGGTAAAGAAGAAGAAGAAGAATCAAGGGAAATAGTATCAGTATTGTTAGGATCATTAGAGGATAGGAAGAATAAGCAGAGGGTAGGGGAGTAATTGGTAGACCTTCGGGAGAGAGAGAAAGAATTATTCTAGAATAAGAGTTAGTTATAACCGTATGTACTAGGGAGATTATAAAAGGAGTAAGAGAAGAATGGAAGGATAGGCTGAATATTTGTGAGAAAATTATGACAGAAGGATCATCACCTTCTGAGGAGCATCTGCTCTGGTTAGGGAGGAGCTTATTCAGCACTGGTTAGAAAGGAATACTGTATTCCGATACGGTAGTGATATACACACTACCATTATACTGCAATAATATAGCTAATTTCTAGTATTCTAAGGGGTAGTGTCCTAACAGTGGTCCGACCTGCCAGATTCCAACTGAGGGAGAGACAACCCGTGGTTTAGGAGACCAGCGAAGTTTTAGTAACTCACCTTGATGCCACCGAAGATGTCCGACAGGGTAGATGTCTTGGAATCTCGTATGGCTAGCTTGGAGGCAGGATTGGAGGAAATCCAGGCGTCCATGCGCATGGCGATGGGGGAAATGCAACGAAATCTGCTGCTGGAAATGAGTAAGGTGTTGGGTAAGAGGCCGGAGGAAGGACAAGGGAGTGGCGATGCGTCCGGAAGGGGGCCTAATGCTGCGGGGGAGAGGAACCCAGGCCGTGGGCAAACACATCCGGTGGAACACTCATATGACACCATGGAAGAATACAGGATGTCCGTCCGCAAGGTGGAGCTACCCATGTTCGATGGGTCCGACCCAGTGGGATGGATCACTAGAGCTGAAGTGTACTTCGAAGTTCACAATACTTCGGATGAAGTCCGAATCAAACTAGCTCTCCTAAGCATGGAGGGTCCAACCATCCACTGGTTCAATCTTTTGAGGGAGACGGAGAGAAACCTGTGTTGGGAGACTTTTAAGAAGGCATTAGTCGATCGCTTCGGAGGAAGGAGATTTGAGAACCCATTTGAGGAGCTCTCTGATTTGCAGCAAACGGAGTCGGTGGAGGAGTATATTGCGGCTTTTGAGTTTATTTCGTCGCAAGTGGGAAGGCTACCCGAAGAGCAGCTCATGGGGTATTTCATGAGTGGGTTGAGGGCAGATATACGTCGACGGGTGCGGACGTTTGGGCCGGTGAATCGACACCAGTTGATGAAGATAGCTAGGGCAGTGGAGGATGAGATGAACGGCGAGGTCGGGGGGGTCGAGGGCAATGGCTCTCGCATGCGTCTGTGGTCTTCACACCGAAGGAGCCCTTTAAGGGGTAATTTCCGGGTCAACCCGACCCAGCCTGACCCGGAGCCGCCCGACCCAATGGGTCGAGGGCGATTTGAGGCAGGCGCCGACTCAGGGAGAGATCGCAACCTCTCTGGGACTCCACCGGAGTTCCTAGTGCAGCGGAGGATGGGTGCTCCATCCTTCGCGACTTCCACCCAACGCACAGAGGGTGACAGACGAGGACTGATGGAGAGAAACCGAGGAATGCGACATCTGTCGTACCAGGAACTCTTGGACAGGAAACAGAGAGGGCTATGCTTCCGTTGTGGAGAGCGGTTCCATCCCCTTCATCAGTGTCCGGAGAAGCAGCTGAGGCTCCTAATTTTGGATGACAATGAAACGCTGACAGAGGATGGGGAAATAATTGCACTGGAAGCAGAAGCTGCAGAGGGGAACGGTATAGCTTGCAGAAGCTGCAAAGGGGACCGGTATAGTTGTGGATTGCCGCACCATGGTTCATCCCTTCAGCCTTGAGGACAAGGCTGCTCTTCAAGGAGGCGGCAATGTTAGGATCTTTAGATAATAGGAAGAATAAACAGAGGGCAGAGGAGTAAGAGGTAGGGGAGTACGATATTCTGTATTCGGGTAGTTAGTTAGCTAAATGGTACTGACAACAATCATTGGGTTGTGCAAGGCTGGTTGGTTGGTGGTGCTCTTAGTGGTGGCAATAGTGAGGGTCCCAAGTGACCCAAATTTCAAAGTTCTGTCCCTGGGAAGAACTTAATATGAAGATGAAAACTAAGACTTCTAATCACTAGCAAGAATGAAAGCTGAAAATTCAAATAGCCAAAGATTGACTCTAAAAAGGAGGAAAGGTCTTGATTTCTGGATATATTAGTATATAGTTACATATATATACTGGTAAAAAGAAACTAATTAGTGAATTAGATCCCTGCAATCAAGCATATAATCAGGCCTTGAATGTTTTAATTGCTGCATATTCTTATCCATACAATCTGTAACCAAGACTGTTTTCTTCACTTTCTACTCTGAGACAGTGGTAACCCACATAAAGCTCTAGCTTTTCTTCAGATAACCTCCCAAAAGGATGCTCTTTTGAATTCAGTAACAATAAAAGAAACAATGTAGATGTTAATCTAGGCCTGTGACCGTTAAAATGACTTTGAACTTGTCGAGATCTCCAGGAACTTATTCGAAAGACCCATCATTGCAATTATTGTGTACTTAATACCCATCTCGTTTCCATGTATGCCATGAGTGGAAACTCCGTGAATTCTCTTTGTGTGTTAAGATTTTACTTATGTGGAATGCAATTATTAGTAGGTTTACTAATTATGTGACATTGTTACTTTTCCTTGTGTCATTAAGAGTTGCAGTATGCCTATGAATGGTAGCTTGGGGAGGTTGTTCATGGAATGGTGATAAAGATGGCTTTATTTTTTATGTGTTTGTGGGTAATGTATTAAGCACAATGTATGGGAAATATCATTTTGTTGAGGAAGCATCAAAAGTTTTCCTTTATATGTTAGATAGGAACTTGGTTTTATGGAATTCAATGTTTTGGGGATTTGTTGACAAATTTTTTTCATGAGAGAGTTTTAACATATTGACAAAGATGTTGGAGGAAGAGGATGGATTGTTGCCAAATGTCGCTACATTGGTAACTATAGAATTAAAAGTTGAAATAGAAAGGGGGTTTCATTGTTTTGTTGTTGATGAAGAAGAAGCGCATGTAACTTTTCCAAATATCAGTCTTCACATGCTCTGTTGGCCACATCAACAAAATGTCAACAAAGATAGCATCTTGAACTGAGTTTTATGACTGTTAAAAGTTTTGACACTTAATTAAAAATTTTAAAAAGTTGGATATTGAAGTGAAAAAATCAAAAAGTTTAGACACTTCAATTCATTATTCCTTACTAATTGAATTGCTACCTATTCGCCTCTTTTTTTGTACCCCTTTCCATTTCCTGATCAACAAAATGTGTAACTTCTTCAGAGGCTGGGGGATCCAGTTTTAAGACCATTTCTTCAGGTTATTTTCAGTTAACCATCAGTTGACTACTACATAAAACTGCTATAGTATAATGTATTAGAACTTCATCATTGTTTTATATCTGATGACAGGATGTTATACAATTTGGGACTCTTGCTAAGACGTTAGGCCTTGTCATGTTAACGAAACCTCAAATCATTCCTTCAATATTTAAGAAGGTACGAAATCATGTTTATCTTTCCTCTATTTCATCTGAACTCTCTTTAAAGAACTGATGCTCATCTCAGATGAGAGATTGAAATATGTTATTCTGGGTTTTATTCCTCAATTCTATTACACTGCATTCTGTTTTAATTTAAAATTCTTGGCATAACCTTCCCTTAATTTTATGCTTAAAATATGTAAATAGCTATTCGGACTGCATCTTATAGACTCTGTAAATCAAAGGTGACCAAAGTTATCAATTTGGATCGTTATAAAAAATCTGGCATGTGCATCAGAAGCCAGATGTATCGATCACCAGTTTCAATTTAAGAATTTGGCATAATTTACAGTTTTATGGTTTGAGTGTGCAACAAACAATTGTAGAATTATTAGGGAATGAGTTAATAAGTTTGTTAATCGTTCAGGTTGGTATACCTGTGCTTCTTGACTGGTCTGTGCACTTTTTTATGCTGGGTTATTACACCCTTCTCTCCACTTTCGCTGATCCAGTGATAAGGTAGAATAACAGAGCTCATTTCTCATCTTTCAGGTTTAAATTATATTAACTAATTCCTTATCATGCACTAGTCCAACATTGAATAAGCTGAGAACATGCCTGTTATGTTGAAGAAAAGACTTACCAGGTTTACTAACATTTCATTCTATTCCCTGCAAGACCATTATTAAATTCATTTCCATCCAAGTTGAAGTATGAGTGGAAGCGGCGCCTTGAGGCTTGGAAGTATGGCTCCGGTTTAGACTTCAAGCTATAGCTCTCATCCATTCAAACATCACCAGCAGCTCAATGGCCGTAATGAATTTTGAGGATCTCTGTGTGTTATTACAAACTACGAACCTTAACTGACACACTCATCTTGAATATTTGGTTCGCCTTATTTTAACATTGGATGAAGAATTAGTTGTTGTAACAATTTAGTAGATTTTATCCCTGAATCTTGATAAACTTATATCTGAAATCTATCCCGTATTCCTTATTTTATCATCAACTTCCATCAAATCCAAATTGACATCAGGTAATTCTAATGAAACGAGGATAGAGCCTAGTTAAACATAAGTTGATGCAGGCAATACAATGTATTCCGGGGATTGAGAATCATAATTTAGGTAGAAACACAAGAAGAGAAGTTAGAGAGAAGAGACCGTTAATTGCCTGGTTAAAACTGTTATTTAGCAGCCTTCAAGAATTCTTTTGTAGTTGTTAACCAGTGAAATTTTGATATATATTCCTCCTAACATAGCTCATTATCTATCCGACTACATTTTATTTATGTTCAGCTACCATTAACACTACGTCATCGCTTTCTTTCGTCATCTTTACTCCTTCAGCTAAGATGTTGTTTGAACATGCCTACTCCCTTTCTCGTCAGATTGCATCCTTCGTGGCCTTTTTCATCTCATTTTTATCCAACTCGTATCATTATCCCTTCTTTCAATAACCTTGTTCACAAGGTTTACATCACGAAAACATTGTTATAATTCATATAAATTCTTCCAAGTTTACAAACTACCCATTGAACTAATACTTTAGGGGGAAAAAAACTCTGTTGTGCTTTTTAACAAAATTTTTATCCATATTTTTCCAAGGAAATTTTTTTCAACTGAATCTGAAATATTAGCAAAAGTCAATGTAACATTAGCATCTTTCTTGAGCTGGGAAACATGGAATGTGGGACTCCAATTTATAAGTAACCTTACTAATCCTCCTAAATACCTTTTATATAGACCATAGGATAATGGAATTAGTTTGTGCTACTATCATTGTTAAAAATTGTGTTGATGATATAGTTGAAATTTCCAAAAAAAAAAAACCAAATATCAACTATAAACTTGTGATAAATTTGATGCTTATCTATCGTTTGCTTTGTCCAAACAAGTTGTTGGTTTATACCTTACAAACAATCGGTTCATTGAAGTTAGTCATATAATTATTTATAGGCATTCTTTATCTTTTACGTATTTAAACATATATGATATAATATATGAGATAAATTACATTGCGATCATAATTATGAGATTTATATTGCATTTATATATTAACCTTAATAAGTGATTAACTGACTATATATTTACTCCCTAATTCTTAGTGATTAATATTATGTTGTGTTTAGAATACTTATTCTGGTTCGTATTTTGTTTTAGGTACAAGTTGGAGGAATAAGAACCAAAATGAGCTGAAAACATAACATTGGATTCATTATATCGATGTTCGATCTTATTTTCCTTCATAGAGTAAAAAGGAGACGAATTAGGGTGAAGATGAGACAAAGAATGCAAGAAATGAAGTTATTGCAACTTACATGACTGTGTATGAGACCTTCACAACCTACATAGTCATGTGTGGACTTACATGATCATGTTAGTGAGCTACACGGCTATGTAAATGGTTGTATAACTCACTATGAACGTATAAGTTCACAAATTTTGGAGAAAATGACATATACAATCACTTACACGCTCATGTAGCTGACCATATATTATGATGCACCCTAATTTTTAGTACAAAAGGACATTTATGAGGCCAAATGAGGCACGAAGCGATTAGAGACAAAAAAAGAAGAGCCATATTCTTTCCTTTTGAGAGATATGAGGAGCTAAACTTATATTGAGGACAATAAACATGTTTGGGCATTGATTAATCTAGTGATTCTATTTTTAACTCTCTTTTGTAATTGATTAAGTTACTATATGATTAATGGTTAAAAGAGCAACATGAACTCTAAAGTTTACATTGGTGTCTAAAATGGACCATAACATTTCAGAGTGTTCAAAATGAACCCTGACATTTACAAAATGTTCAAATTCAACCCTAACGTGTGGAAAATGTTCAAATTGAACATTGACCACTAATGATGTTAAGCTACCCTCAATTATCTACTAATGTGGTGAAACTTTTATTGACGTAGATTTTTTAATTTTTTGAAGTGGGACCCATCATTAGATGATGTGGAATATTTTTAAAGGAGGTGAATACTATATTAATTTATAACGCTGCATTTTTGGGGGTGCTACGTTTAAATGGAGGTGCGTCCCACCTCTATTTAAACGCACCATTCTGTTCTCTTCATTAAGCAGCAACACGCAACATTTGCTTCTTAAATGCTGCGTATGAAATTTTTAGTCATAAACATAGCGTTTCCTTCTTAAATGCAACGCTCTGCTTTCTTTTGATTCTTAAACACAGTGTATACAAAGCTAGAGAAGCACCGTTTTGAAGAACCAGCAATACGCAACATTTGCTTCTTCCTCAGACAATCCCTAATTTGCATTCTTCTTCACTGTCACATAATCCCTAATTTGTTAACTTCAATCCCTAGTTGTGTTCTTCCTCAGATGATTTTAGTTGCACCGTAATTATTTCTTATTGTTGCACACATCATTTCCTATGTAACTCAACTCTCACGCTCTTTGGGTTTCTGAACAAAAAGTCAACATTTATTGTGGTAGGTCCATTATTGTCTAGCTTTTATGTTTTTATATGTATGGTCTCCTAAATCTGCTTGTTTGTGTGCTTGGTTGTTTATGATTGGATGAAGTGGCACCCTATGCTTATTGAGGTGTTGGATGTAAGTTATGGTCCCCTATGCATATGAAGACTAGATGTTAGTAGTGAATGTGTTGGTTTTCTATGATACAATTTCATCTACCTTACACATTTCGATCAAACTTTCACCCAACTAACTTGGAATAATAAATGTGGTGCCTACAAATTGATGATTCTTATATATATATATAGCTGGTGACTGCTCTGCGTCTACACGTATCTTATTCATTTATATATATAGCTGGTGACTGCTCTGCCTCTACACGTATCTTATTCATGCACAAGGTAAGAAACTCATGTAGAAGGGATTAATAACAGCCTAAATGAGTTCTGAACTATACCAAGAGTCAAACTTCTAGTAGTAGTATCTTCCCATATATTTTCATTAGATTTTGGTGAAAAAGACATATTGGAAGCATACAACATTGCTCTTTTATAGAGGTTAAATATCGCTTTGTTGCTACAGTTGTAGTTGAACTCATTTGGTTGTGTTATCTCTTGTTTGATCTTGATCTCCCTCTTCCTCACACGTCTACCATTTATTGCAATAATGTTATGCTACATATTTGGGTTCAAATCATGTGTTCCATTTAAGAGTGTAACATGTTATCATTGATTTTCACTTCATGCGAGATCAAGTTTAATCTGGCGCTCTTCATCTGGCTCACAGTTCCTCTATTAATTACTTACAAAATCATTAATCTATTTTTAGTTTTAGTCTTTTAAAGTCAAGACTGATTACATAATAAGATTTTGTAAGTTATACCCTTAATTTTAGGTGATGAGAGTGTAATTTACATATAATAGACATGTATCTTTAATATAAGATGTCCAATAATCTAAATGTTCAATTATAGGAAGTAAACTTATTTTTAGAAGTTAAATGAGATGTATATTACATTAAGACCTGAATATATATTGTGTTTCTCAACTATGCAAGCCTATCAATACTAAACAGTACACTCAATAAGATGCCACCTTGCATCTGAAGTCCAAATGCAGTAAGCTTTGAACATTAAGAGCATAAAGTTTTTGCTAGCGGAGTATAGAGAATGAGTTTGTCAATTATACACTCAATGGATATTATACATCACTTAAGGTTGTTTATTGTTCTTGGATAGTCCCTTATGTCATTCCTTTAGTATGTAGGTAGTTAAGACATAAGCTAATGTTGATAATAAGAAGATGAACTAGAAAAGGAAAAAAGTTGTTGATAATCTATTCCTATCATGTTACCATGCATGATTTATAGTAGTTTAAGTTATTTATGATGCATGATTACTAGCTTAAGTTTTTTGGGATTATTTTATCAAATTTGAAATGTTTAAGTGCTTATGTTATCCTCTAATTGTATAATTATGCATGTAGTATCCATTATAGTGTTGAAAATATCATTTAAATCTACGTTTTTTAGTGATACACTTGCCTTTATATATTTGTTGTAAATAAGTATGATGGTTGAATTTGGAAGTATAAGGTTGATTTATGATGGCAAGTTCATTGTAGAGCCAGAGTTGAAATATGTTGATGGGAAATCAAGTATTTTTGATAAAGTAGACCTATATTTTGTTAGCTATCGGCAAATATATGAGATGAGGAAGGAGTTAGGATACTTTCAATTCAATAAGGCCTATTACAGGGTACCCAACTTTGAATTGAATCAAATGAAAGTTTTCAAAGGTTCATTAATCTGATGAAAATCCACCAAATGATTGATGTATATGTAACTCATATGTTATACACCCCATCATTTGTACCAAACATATTGCCTATATCTAGAGGAAAGGATCAAGATAGGGAGGGTGAGGAGGGAAGTTGTGGATTTACTAAAGGTGTTATTACTGAAGGTGTTAGTGAAGGAGTTGGTTTAGGAGTTGACGAAGAGGAGGAGGATGATGTGCATGACGAGGGTTTTATATAAGTTGAGATTTCTGATGACCGCCAACTAGTTGAAATTAAACTGACTAATTCTAGTAGTTTCATTAGCAGTGATGAATACCAAGCATAGAAGAGCTTAGTGAATCGTTATGAAGACCTAGTAGTGGTATTAGGCATAATCCATCTGATGCTAAAGCAAATTGTAGATTGGGGATGGAGTTTGGCTCTACAAAAGAATTTAGAGTGCTTGTTGTGGATTACGCAATGCGGGCAAACTAAAAAATCATAGGATAAAAGTGAGAAGTATTGAGAGATGCCCATGGGAGTTGTATATTGTTTTTGAGAAGCATGAACGACACTTTAAAGTGGTGATAGACAATGTTGAGTATAGGTATTTTACGACCACCCAACCTAAATTGGTTTACGCTAAGTTCCTAATGAGAAATTTTAAAGAAAGGATACTTGAGAAGCCTAATATCTTGATGACGAAAATTGTTGAAGAATTCAATATATTTGTCAACTCAAGTATGTGTAGAACTGTAAAGAGGAGATTGAGAAAAGAAAGGGCAAGTGATTAGATGACTGAATATGTGAAGCTATAAGGATACATTCATGAGTTGAGGATTAGTAATCCTAGATCAACAATTGTGTTAAAGCTAGCTAGGAATGAAGAAACTAGTTTGTTATAGGTATGCAAAATTAAGTTTTACATTTTATTGATAATGGTAATTATAACATTTATTTATTCATTTATTCATACATCTTTATCTCTTTTTTTATGCTATAAAAAGAGGATAGAGGCATTTGAGCTCAATTTTTGGTATTGATGACCGTTTTTTGAAAATTGAATTCCAAAGTTAACTATTGAGTGCAGTTAGGGGGGATGGTAATGGAGGGATGTCTCCATTAGCTTGGGTCGTTGTAAAGGTAGAGAACACTAATTATTAGACCTAGTTTATAAGTTTGCTGGCTTCAGACTTAGAATTGGGTAGTGGTGAAGGACTAACAATAATATCAAATATGCAAAAGGCATTTTTTTATTCATTGATAAATAGTTAGATGTTGTATCAATTATATATTAACTTAATCTATTATATTGTTATAGGGATTGATTAAAGCTGTGGAAGAGACAATACCATATGCCATTCATTGGATGTGTGCTAGACACATATACCATAATTGGCATATGAATTGGAAGGGAAAAGATTTGCGAAAACAATTTTGGAATTGTTCTTGGTCAACGTATATAGAATATTTTAACGAGCAGTTGAAAAGATTGGATAAAATCAAACCTGAATGTGCACCATCATTGCATTGCTTGAATATCAGAATGAGAGATGGGCAAGATGTTACCATCCTTTGAATCGAAATGCCCAATTTTTGATAACAACATGAGTGAAACATTCAATGGATGGATCTTACCAGCTAAAGATAGGCCAATTATAAGCATGCTTAAAACGATTAGAATCATGGTGATTAAAATATATCCAGATAGGAGAGAATTTGTGCATGGCTGGAAGTCAGATGTTACACCCAGGATTATGAAGAAATTAGAGAAGAATAAGAAAGATGCTATGCAGTGGAGAATAGTTTGGAATGGTGATGGAGCATATGAAGTCTCCAAAGGTGATGACAAGCATATTGTAAGGATTGGTAGACACCAATCATGTAGTTGTCAGGCATGAAAGCTATATGGATATCCTTACAAGCATGCTATAAGTGTTGTTCACCATTCTAAACAATGGTCGAAGGCATATGTGGATGAGTGCTATAAGAAGTCCAAATTCATGGCATTGTATGAGCATGTGTTACAATCTATTAAAGGTCCAATTTTCTAGCCTACTGTTGATACAAAACTAATAAAATCCCCAACTAAAAAAGTTATGCCAGGAAGACCTAAAACAATTAGAAGGAGGGGAGTAAAAGAGCTATTAAATTGAAAAATCCAAACAAATTTACTCGAAAGGATCAAGTACAAAAATGTGAAAATGTGGCAATTCTAGTCACAATGTCAAAAAATGTAAGAATTAAGGCTCAACTCAACCAGCTCAGCAATCTCCACATGTATGTAACATTATTTGATTACTATGTATTGCTTCATATACTAATGATCATTTATGACAAGCTTTGATTCATATTTATTAGATCATCCCCAAAGTCTCTTCACAAGTTAAACATGTTGTTGTAGCAACTCAACACAACAATATTATGAGCATATTACCATAAATAACATTATTGAATACTTTCAAGATTCCATACTATTAACATGTTTATTTGTAGGTTGGTAGCTCTTCGCAAAGTAATAAACGGAAGTTTGGAAAAGTTGATCCACATTCATTCAAAATGTATTTCGAACCAAGAGGTCTAAGGTTCAAAGGACAACTTAGCATAACTTCTCAACAGTTACAAACTGACACAGTGAGGAGGAGATCATCAATGAATCAACTAGTACATGGTCAACCTTCTCAATCAAGTGCAAATGAGGGAAGCATTATGGTTTATTCATAGATTTTACACTAATGTTGTCTATATGTTGTTCAAACATTAGTTAATACATCCTTATAAATTCTTTTGTATATGGATGGATATATAACATAACTTTTGTATAAAAACGCATTATGATATAATCACTTTACTGATATAATCACTTTTATATATACTGCTCCAATTATTTATTATTATATAATCACAATTGTACATACTGCTCTAATTGTTTATTCTGATATCACTTTTGTATTTAATTATTCATAAGTTTAACAATTATTAATTAGGCATCATTAAGGCAACTTCATGAATAACAAAACAATTAATACAAAACATAGTGTAGAACATATTAATCCTAATAAGGATTTTTCATTCTTCATAATTCAAGTTTTATAAAAAAAAAGTACAATTTAATTCTACTAGCCCACAACAAACTATATTATAAAACTTATCATAACTATAAAAGCCCATATTGCAATAATCGATACAATAAATATAAACTCAATTTTCTCTTTTGTCAGTAAAACGATGTCTTCTTTCATTAGCTTTCTTTGCTCCTCAATTTTCAACATTCAAAGTGATTCAATTGTGGTTCGTTGAGCCTCCTGCTTCAAACTATCTACTTCTTTCTTTAGGTTATAAATTACTTCAATAGCTCTCTCGCTAAATTTATCATCGTACCACTTAAAAAATTCACATCTACCAACTTGAAAGATAATTAATAATTAAAACAAAAACATTAAACATATATACAAACAATTTTAACTTATCAAAAAATTAACTTACACAATATTTGGGGAATAAATAAAATCTTCTTCATAGGTTTTTAACACTCCATTAAGTGCTTAACGGAGCTCTTAAACCACAATAATACACTAGATAATCATTATTTGAATTTAATGTAGTGTTAGTTGAAGAAGTCACATCAATATCTTTAGATAGTCGCTACAAAATTATATTAATACTTTTAGTTCTTCTAATCAAAGGTGGAAACAATTTGTCAACAATCTCAAATGACATCTTTTTAGGGGTGGAAACAATATGTCAAGAATCTCAAATAAAAGCCAATAGTTACAAGGCCAATCTGTGGTTTTTATGGGAAGAAATGGAGTATAATTTCTAACCATTAGCAAAAATTTAATAGTAGGATAGTTCTTGTTTTACTATGATAATGTACAAATTCTTCATTCTTTGTTCATAAATCATCCAATCCATCTAACCATCATAATCTCAACGTGTCTTATTCTCGTTAGTTCATTTATCATATTTGATGCAAGTTTAGTATTTCAAAGAAATTCCTTATGAACGAATTCACAATAGATACATATGAGCAATCAAAGTCTTTAAATTGTTCTGGGTGATTTTAATACCATAAGATTTACTTATAAGAATAAAGGTAGAAGGTTGGACCATAGACATTTGAATGATGGTTTAAGAACTAGTACTAGCCAAATTAAGAGTATTGGCTCATAATTTTAAGGGTAATTCTTCACCTACACAAATTTTTAAAAAAAGGTGATTGGCTAATAAAAAAAAGCTAGACTAAGCAATGATTAATTCAGATTAAATGAGCAACTTTCCTTTAAGCTTATCTCCTTCAAGTAATTTGTCCATAACTTCAATTGCTCCTTAAGTAAAAAATTCAACGTGAGCAATCAAAGTGTTTAAATTGTTTTCGGTGATTTTAATAGCACAAGATTTACTTATAAGGCTAAAGGTAGAAACATTGAACCATAAACATTTGAATGAACCATAACCATATTAGGATTATTGACTTATAACTTTAAGGGTAATTCTTCACCTACATAAATTAAAAAAAATGGTGATCGGCTAATAAGAAAAAAGCTGGACTAAGCAATAATTGATATAGATTGGATGAGCAAATTACCTTCAATCTTAGCTCCTTCCAATATAGTTTTCAACAACCAAAAACATAATATTGTTACAGGTAACTTGATGGTGAGAGAAAGATAGAAAATTCAAACCAACTTTAACCCATATCAAGATATGCAATGTAGTGCTTCATGAAGGCAGATGAAATAAATGCAAGTAATACTGATGCTAAATTCACTCCAATTGATTATGAATTTCATTCTTTAACTAAAATGTTCATTATTTCTCAAAAAATAACAGTAAATTGGATAGTCATGTTCCTCCCCTTTACTGGCACAAGGTGCAAATAGATTCATCAACAAAATTCACATTCACATTCCATGCTCACACTAATCATCAAATTCAAGTTCCATGCTCAAACCAATCATAGGCATTCACAAATTCAACTTGTAACATCCCATTCCCATACTAAGGGTTAGAACCCTAAAATTTGATACATGTGAGATCAAAGAGAGATTAAGAAAAATGCATTTCATCCTCATTCATAATGTCAGCATATACATATGCGAATTTGATTATTGCACACATTAAAATAATTGTTCATGCACTCAATTGATATTTTAGGGTATAAATGGTTGTTTTAATGTAAATATGATGTGAATTATGGTTTTGTATCTTAAAAATTGAGTGGGAATGTATAAGTAGCGAATTAGAATTTTTGGTGAAAATTTGATAATTTTATGAAATTTAAGGATATTTTTGGACTAGGAAGAATGTCAAGGAACAATTGATGAATAGTAAAAATAAGGGTCAAATGGCAATGGAAATTTTTATAAATGATGTAGGGATTTATTAACAAGTGCCATTGAAAATTGGGAGATAACTAGAGTAGAAATTGAAATTGATTGGACTAGTTAAATAAGAGAACTAGTTTAAATCCTTGGGAATTTGGACATGTGGCAAGTGACAAGTGTCACTTGCCAAACCATGTATTAAGTCATTATTTTTTTTTAAGTTTAAAGACCCTCCTTATTGCCTCCCACGATGCTATCATGTATTTGAAAGACAATTAAAAGGTCTTGTGTTTTTGCTTTCTTCTTCTCCATTTTGGTGGTTTTCTCCTTCTCCTTCTCCATGATTTTTGTTGCCAATCTCCACTCAAATTGAGCCTAGCTCTCTCTCATCTTTCACTTGCCACTTCCTCCATAATTTCTTCTTCTTTTCCACAAGAAAAACCTAGCCGACCCACCTTCAAGATGAAGATCGTAGGATGCTTG
>JANKOE010000004.1:29967718-29987527 GCA_026284465.1 Erythroxylum citrifolium
ATAAGGCATATATGGAAGGGCATAATGGTCATTTTGCATTCATTAATGGGAAGAAGAGTGGGCTGTCGTTTAAGAAGAAGAGAAATACGAAAATTAAAAGAGAGAAAGAAGAAGGAAAGAAAGAAGAAGAGAGAAGAATGAGTTTTCATATGGAGAAAAAGAAGAAAGAAAAGAAGGAGGTTAGGGTTTCGATTTTGTTAGATTTTAAGAGGATTTTTACGTTGCTTCAAGAGGGAAAAAGTTGGAAGAAGATGAGAGCTCCAACATGAGCTAAGAAATTTTGAATTTGGGTGAATATTAAGATAAGAGAAAAATTTTAGTTGTTAGATTATGATAGAATTATAACTTAGATAGCTTGAGAATGGAATGGGTTTGTGATTGCTATAGTTAATTTTGGTGATTATGCCTTATATGATGTTCAATTTTTGGATGGTTATTAATTAGGATTTTTGTCATGAATTAGGAAAAATTAAGTGAGGCTTTGGAGAAATTGAAGCTTTGGACAAGTTTCAAGCATTTAATTAAGGTGGGTACCATGTTTATATTTTGAATTATAAGTTAATTATGTGTTTTCGAAAAGTTGAAAAGTTTGAGAAATAAGCATTTATGAATGATTTGAAAAATTGAGGATTTTTTAGAAATAAACATTTGATGTTTTCCTACCATGAGATTTCTGTAAACTAGAAATGAGTTTTGTTTTTGAAAATATTTTTGCTTATATTTCAGTTATAAACATGTTATCCACGAGTTGTAAAGCTCACCCCCTCTCCTTTCATCCCTATCTCCAAGTATCGAACAGGAGATCGGATGAAAGAAAGTCAAGGCATTTGTTCGATTATGCATATGTTGTGTTTTTAAGTTAATTTGTTGTAAGATTTAGATCTTAGTCATGTTGAGAATTTTGGGACATTTATGTCATGTGTATTTTTGAAGTTGTATCTTTATATTTGGATTCGAATTTTGGGATAGATGTTGTATTGTTCGTAATGTATTTATTTTGGAATGTAAATAATGAGTTATGTATTTGTGTTTTGAATTGAGGTATGAATGTGACTTGGATATGGATGAATGTGATTGAATATGATATGGGTTCCGGATAGGAGGTCCTATGAATTTGAGGATTGAGAATTATTGAAGTGCTTTTGTTTATCGTTTGAATTGGTGATATATAAACATGTGTGCGTCTTGATGGCAAAAGAAAAATAAGTTTTTGTTTAAATTGATGGTTATGATTTGCATATGAGGGATAAAAGGAATTGAAGTTATGGAATTGATGATTTCAAAAGGGGAAATTGTTTTTGCTTGATTAAAGAATGAAAAAAAATTATATCGATTTGGATTGGTTTAGACCGAGATTGTCTTATAATTTCCAATGCGACACGTTTGTTTGTTTAAAAAAAAAGTTTGCGTTCTCGGATGTCGGAATTTGCCCTTAAGTTTGATTGAATTGTTCTGGTTTCTTTGATTATGAGATTTTGTAAATCCGTTCCTTCGATTCCTCGTCCGTTCTTTTGTTATTTCATTTTGCTTTTGACCCTTCGTTTTCGCTTTTTGATTCCTATTTGTGTTTCGCATTTGTTTTGGCCCACTTTCAGTTTTAGGATTCTGTTCTTTTGTTTCGTTTTTCATTTTCATTTTTCGTTTTTCCAGTTGGGGTTGGGGTCCGGTTCCAAAATCGGGTCCCAACACGTTCTAATTGCGATAGATATATTCATAAACAAGATTTCTCAATCTCTATGTATAAAATCAGGTTATGATATAATATTCTGGATCTATTAGAGCATAAATAAAAGATGTAATCAGATCATAATATATCAATCAATCAATTGCATTAATAAAAGAATAAAATCATATTAAAGTATCAACATAAGGTTCATCTAACCTAAAGACTAACAACATCATGTTTAGTTACACATGCTTGAATACGAAATCAAAAATACACAGAAGTAAAAACGAAATGAAAACAATCAGATTATAATTCTAAATCTTTCTGGTTGTCTTCTATCGAGCATTCTTGCGATGTAGAGGGTTGATCTTGTACTCCAATGGACATTTCAATGAATTCCTCGTGTTTTCTTCTCCTCTAGATCAAAATCGCCTCTTAAGCTGCCTTTGAGAGTTTCAACATGTCCCTGTATGTATTCGTCTTCAATTTGCTTCCAAAAACCTCTTTTATATTAAATTCTATGGTTTTGGCTAGCATTAAACTGTGCATAACCAAAATATCTAGAAATCATGAATCTACATAGCCTGGGAGACATGCACTAGTAGATGAATGACCGTATATCCCTTCTATATATCGAATCTTTATTTTATGTCGTGTTTTCTTCCGAATTCTTCTCCTTTAAGTCCGTGAAGAAACTTATTCTTTGTAAACACACTTAGAATGAATTAAATACTAAATATACGATAAAAGTATAAAATATTAAGCAAAAATACATTAAATATGAGTTATAAATATGATCAATTACGTATCTATCAAATATCTCCACACTTAAACTTTTGTTTGTCCTCAAGCAAACCATAATCAAAATTATCAATCTTACACATCAGTCCCTTATCAATTTCGATTTATTTATTCATATTATATATATCATCATATCCTATTGAATCAAATTAATATACAAGTATAATCAAATTATCCTAAAATTAACTTTTCTAAGCAATATTAATAGTAATCACACTATAATCTTATTTAAGTCAAAAGCAATAATCTTTACACCTTCACTCAGATTTCACTTAATGCACTCAAGTATTTAGGGTGAAAAATATCAAGACTCTTCATTAATGCATAGTAGATTTATTATATAGGCTTGCAAAATAAAATTACATTTCCACCACTTATGTATAAATTATATAAAAAAATCTGAAGGTCTTTATACAAGTTGTAATAAGACTTAGGTAAGATATGATTGGGATAATAAAAAAGTACTATACAATATATTTCAAGACTTGTTTACAAATACACACATAGGTTATTTCATCGCAACTCTATTGGTATTGTAAACTTATTCACAATTTTATTAATTTTTTAATCATCAAACCGAACATTCAGTGTCATAATTCAAGAAATATTGGACCTTCCAAGAATTTCAAGTTTTAATAAGTAAATAATATAAATAACCTTTAAGGTTCAAAACAATAAAAAAAATCTTTAAAGAAAAAAAGGATAACTATTAATACATGGATTTAATCAATGAAAAATGTTAATGCTCAACTTGATTATTCTTAAAAGTAAATTTAAGGATATAGTAATTTTCAAAGAAATAAGCTTAAATAAGTTGTTGAATCTAAGCAACTTTATCATATTAATGTTTCTAGTTCAAAAAATATAATTTCAATATGTATAATAAAAACAAGTTCTAAAATTATTTAAATAAGATAGTATCATATTTAAAGATGTCAAAATCTACCCAGCTTGGCCTGATTTTGGCCTGGATTGACAGGATCACTGGCAGGCTATGATCCCCCTGATGATCGAATCGTTACTTAAAATGTGACGTTTTTGAAAATTTTATAAAAAACCCGACCTGCCAGTGGCTCGTCGGGCCACGAGTCGATCATCCCGTGATCGGGCCTGGCCACGGACCTACCCATCCCAGCCTATCGGCCCACAGGTCACCATGGCCAAGAGTCGGGCAGGGCCAGGCCAGGAGCAGCCTGGGCCCTGTCCGGCCCGGCCCATTGAAGTATGGAAAAGGGACAGAAGGAACAGGCCCAGGCCCAGATAAGATAAATTGTAAGAAACACAGACAAACCGACTTGCTTTCCTTCCATCGTTAAATACGACGAGTCTCTATTCTCACACAGTTAGCAAAGAAATCCAAGTCCGATTCAACAAAGACACCCTATCAGATCGTAATCGCGTAAAAATGGACTTTGAACTTCGTAGGGCCAGTGAAAAGCTTAAGAAGGAACAGGGGGAGAGGAAAGAGAAAGCAAGATTAAGGCAAGAGAAGGAGCGCAAGGCTAAAGAAGAGGCTTATAAACAGAGAGAGGCCGTTGAAGCCGTTTTGAGATCTCGAAGGCTCGATGCCATTGATTGCCAGCTCAAGGTCTAATCTTCTTATTTTTCATTCGGTTAGGGAGTCTGAATTTGCTTGATTTTGCTGATTCATATTGTTATGATTGGGGCATCGATCATTATGGGCCAATATTTTTATTTATCATCGTCAAAACTCGATGAAAATTTGCTGACTATTATTTGTGTTACTATTTCCTTTATTTTAGTGATTGTAAAAGGGATTGCACTTATAAACTTATACATACATGTAGATTGAGTCTTTTGTTTCCCAAACGATTTCTTTGTATACTTGTGGATTGAGTGTGCATTTTAGTTATGTTGATGTTTCAAGGTATTAAGTTATTTAATCCTTTCGACATTTGTGCTTGTTTATGATTTTTTGAACTTTGTAAGAGACGGTGAATATCCACATCGATTGAGTTTAATGCGATGCATCGTTGATTTTGTCACTTTCAATCATGGTAGTTGTACTTTAGTGTTGCAAATTTTTTCCTTCAAGGGCTGTGTGAAATATTTGCCTCATATGTAGTAGTCAAACAAACTTTTGGCAGGTTAAGAAGTTTGAACTATTAATGTTTTTAAAAGAAGGCCTTATTTGCCTCCAAGAAAGGATCTTTTAATGCATGCGGGTATAATTTCTTTAATATCTAAAAGGTTTTATTAACTTGAACTTTTCGGTGTGTTTAATGGCATTAGAGAGTCAAATGGCATCACCAACCATTTATAAAGTCCTTTCGTCTTGAAAGTTGTTTTTCCATTCATCTCCAGGTCCGATTCTAATTTGATGGTACCCACTTTGTAAATCTTCTAATTTGATGGTACCCATATCATAAATCTATCTTGGTATAGATAGTAGCTCCGGTCAACATATCTAACATGTTGTCAAGGCGAGGTATATACTTGGTTGTGATCTTATTTATCGCGCAACAATCAATAAACATTCGTCAACTTACATCTTTTTAAGGAGTCAAAAGTGTTGGAACTCCACATGGACTAAGACTTTCTTAGATCAATCCTTTTCAACAACTGTTATACTTGTCTCTTCAGCTCTTTATTCTTAATAGGATCCAAGCGAAAGGTTGGAAGATTTGGCATAGTAGATCCAGGTACTACGTCAATAGCATACTGAATATCTCATAAATGAGGCAATTCACTTAGTAAATCATCGGGTGTAAGGGCTGAAAAATCAGCCAGCAGTTCACCCATTCTTTTGGTAAGGCAAGGGGTGTTTCCGGTGCTATTTCTATTGCTTTCCTCACTACCATTGCAAACAAATTTCCTTCGCCTTGCTAACAACTTCAAATTCTCTCTCCTTGAGGATATCAAGAGGCTTTTTCTTAGCATTTATGGCTGCCTTGTTACTTCTCTTTGCTTTTTTAGCTTGTCTACCTTCATACGCTTTATTTTTTTTTCTTTCCATGAAATATAAACTGATAGGTGTTAGTTTTTCCGAAGTGTTGCATATCTCGATCACAAAGCAACGGTCGCTCAATTAAAATGTGCGATACTTTCATAAGAATGGCATCACACCAAATAGAGTACTCATATATTCGTAATTTAAAAGACATGAAGCACCTTCGTGCTATTATCCACCCAAGCTACTTTGTAGAGATTTAGATGTTTCCTCGTGAGTAAATTTAATCGCTTTACCATGTTTTCCGATACCACATTCATAGCACTTCCTTTCTACATAAGCTTGCACGTTTTTTCTCCGCATCTTAACTTGAGTGAGGAAAATAGTAGTACAAAGCCATTCTTCTTATTTTTCCGCTTTAAGGGTTGTAAGTACGCTTCTCTCTATATTAAGATTTGTAGGACTAGTTAGTTCATCAGTAGAGTCTCCTTTCAACTCCTCCCCAACTTCTTGGTCACAAACATACTCATCAAAATTTTCCTCTTCTTCTCCCATCATGTGAAAACCTTTATTAGGACATTCATAAGCAAAATGACCACTGCCATTGCATCGGAAGCACTTTTTGTCACTGCTGCCTCCTTTTGTTCTAGTCTCAGCTATGGCTTTGCCTTTAAGTTCAGCTACTTAAGAAGTTTTATAGTTATTTTGTAGTCCAGATTTTAATACATTAGGTGCTGGTATAAAGTTTTGCACTGTTATAGTTCTCTTCATGTTGAACTCCTCTACTTTACTTCGAAACTTCTTATTACTTATCGTCCTAAGTATTATTCGGCTCTTAAAGTGATATGCATCTTCAAGGTTATAAATCCTTTGCATTATCAGCTTCTTGTGAGTTTTTGCCCTTAAGCCATTTTTATAGTGGGATATAAGTTGTCGTTCTGACTCCATCCCTTCATATCGGATGGAAAATTCATCAAATATTTTTGTGAACTCAATTACGGACATATTCTCTTGTTTAAGGGTTGTGAGTTGATCTTGGAGATTTTCTTATAGTGAAATGATAAGTATTTTTTCGATAACTTCAATTTCATCTCTTCCTATGGCTGACCTATTGCTCGAAGTCTACCCTCTACCAATCTCTAATAGATTTTAGTAGTGTTTCTAACTAGCTTCATCGTTGCGACTTGAACTTTTCGATCTTCCAACATTTGGTACTAGTCTAAAAAATCTTCCATTATTGTGTCAGTCTAAGAACTGTGTGGATCCATCTTTTCGGCAAAATTATGAGCTTCAACACGAGCTTTCTTAGTATTGTCATCGAGTTTGTTGTGTGTTTCAACTCTATCATAGCCTCTAAAGGCGTACATGCACTCTCCTTGTGATGCTGATTGGGTTCTTTGTCTTGGATCTTTAGTAAACGTTGATTTCTTAACCCATTCACTGTTGATTAGATTCAGCCTCATCATCTTGGATTTCACTTTCCACCCTTACCATTAAGTATGTTGTATAATATTGTTTTTGGTTCTTGGGCACCTTTTGATCGAGGGTTATTAAGGTCCAATCTTTCCATAACTCATAGAAGTATTTTATCTCACTCCTAATCGCTGAATATTCCTCTATATGCCCTTCCGCTACGTGTTGATATTGTGAACTAAATCTCTGATACCAAACTGATGTAAGATAAATAGAAGTATTAACTAGTAGCTAAAAATAAAAAAATTAGGAAATTAGGCTATTAGAATATCAAGTTTCAGGGCTAGATTTTGGCTAAGAATGCTGAAATTTTAGATTTTTTATAGCTAAAATTTTAAGGTTTGATTGTTGGAAATTTAGGCTTAGGCGTAGGATTTGACATAGCTGGAATTCAGGTTTAATATGGTTAGAATTTAGGGTTAGTGTTGTTGGAATTTGGTGAAGAGCACAAACAAGGGAGGGTAGGAAGCTAGTAATTACTCCTAGGTCTAAGAATTACTCTTAGAAGAAAGCAATATACATTTTAGTTGAAACTTCGGTTTGTAGAAAAATTTTAGATTACTTGTTATTGAAGGGCTAAATACACAATATTTATAGAGAAATTTTTAGAACCTTTAGGAAAAGATTCCTAACAAATTTAAATCCTATTTTATAAAAATTTTATAAATCATAAACAACTAAAATAACATATTTAAAATAGAATAATATATTTAACTTACTACTTCCTATCTAATCAAGATTTTTAACAATTTAAATTTTAGCTCTTATCTTTGACGTTAACTAAATTCTCAATCCTCAATCCTCATCCTACCAAATTAAGGCTTGTGGTTGACTAATTTTTTCTCTTTTATTTTTTCTGTATGTTTTAAGCTCTTTGTATTAGATATGAAGGAAAATGAAACACAAAGAACAATACTAAAAAAATCACATAGGCAAGTGTAGCTATTGCTTCTTTCTAGGTAAGTCAAGTGTTGATTGCACAAAGATTGGAATTATTTGTATTGAACATCTTTCTATTATTTATTCTAATAAAGCGAATGGTTGATTTAAAGGAAATAAATAAACCAAATCTAAATCACCAATTTAAAGCAATTGACAAGATTAAACAACTAATAAATAAACTAGATCTAGGTAAAAATTTCCCTAGAACATTTCCCATGCTTTGAATCTTTTTTGACTTAATGATTAATCCTATCTCCTTAAACTATAAGAAATTTCTATGTTGCAACTATAATCTCTCTCAAGTCACACAATTGCTATCCTTAAATTGATTTGACCAAGATCTCTTTTTAATCAAAATAACCAAAGACCTAACTCGATTTGTGAATTTTCATGATATGTTTCACCCTAACCTAGGAAGATTGTGTAATTCCATCTCTAGTAACTTATTCAATCCTAATAATTCATGTTGTGATTTATTCATATATATCATTTCTCAATATCAATATATGAATTTGAATATTAAATCTTCAACTCCCATTCTTTCAATTTAACACAATATAAAAATATGAACAATTGTCAAGAAATCTAGAATATGTCCTTAAATCAAGAAATCAATTTAAAAAATAAATTCTTAGAGTTCATCTCCTCTAGATCTATATCACAATTAGTTCATGATTAAACAAGAAAAAATCCACAATAAGTGATAAAGAACAAAAGACTAAAGAAAACATCATCATAATTCTTGAATCTGTGAAGTTTTTGATGAATCTTGATAGATTTCTTGTTTTTTCTCCTAAGGTTGCTCTTCTCTTAATTCCTTCTGATCAATTAATTTTTCAATAAAATTTTATCCCTGTCTACCTTCATTTGCCTATTTTAAAGATGCAAAGCCCTACTTTTCACCTATCATGCCCCAAACATTGGATCGTGTTGGGTTCTCGTGTTGCTTAAATCGCCTCTCTAGAACTTTTACTTAACAAATCACTGTTAACATAGGTTAGGAAACAGGTCTGTCTTAGCATCGTGTTGGAGAACATGGGTTGAGCACAATAGGATGCAATAGATGCTTGGAGAAATAGAATAATTCCTATCTTGAATGTGGCTTGAGCACAAAGGGTGTGCGTTGTTGCCGTGTTAATCAAGTAAAGATCTCATTAGAAGCATAATAAGATGTATTGGAACACAGGAAGCAACTTTTTAATTGTGTTGGTATTGTGTTACGAGTCCTCTTAGTCTACCAAAATAACTCCAAATTGACTCAAATTTACCATATTTATAAGGCCACACATTAACTTGATCAACTCCTTTTTAAGTTGAATTTTTTTATGGTCCTGGCGTTTGTGAGGTGGTAATTCCTTAGGTTTTGCAAAGATGGATACGTGCTTAGCCACAAATACTTATTGTTGTTGCTTCTCCAAATTAGTGTCATTAATAGATAGCTCATGGAATTGTTGTTCTATTGACTATTGAAGTCTTAACATGTATAATTGGCTAGTTATTTGAGGCTTAGCTTGTAACTTTTCGAACCTCTTGGTATTAACCTGCTTCAGATTACTTGGTAAACTCCCTTTTAGAAGTGCCTGCTTCCTTTCCCAATTGAACTGTATGGTTTGTTTACCAAGGTAGCAAAGCATCTCATCAAGGGTGGAAAGCCATTGGACCGTTATAACCATGTAACAGCCTCCCGATGGTAATGCTAAGCATTGGTAACACATTGAAAGCCTTGTAATTGCCATTTGAATTCTTCACACTGCTACATATAGGGTTAGTGAAAATCCCACCCACATTCACCCTTATGTTCTCTATTGGTATCAGCTTGTAAACCCCTTTTTATACGAATGCAACATCTACAAAATTGTGAGTGCTACTATTGCTTATTAGGATATGAATTACCTTATCTTTATGTGATTCCACTACTCTCATTTGTTTGAATTCTCCCATCAACACTCTTGATATGGCTTGTACAGAAATAATAGGTGTTTCTGCAGTGATTACTTCATTTACATTCTCTAATTCTATAGCTGACTCCTCATCATCCTCTGCCAAAAATATGTTCCACTACTACTTACATTTATGTCCTGGAACATATTTGTCATCATGCCAAAAACAGATAACTTTTACCCTTTTATCTTTGAATTCTTTACTATTCAGTTGTCTTCGCCATCTTCATAAGGGTTTATTAGAAATATTCTTTTGAGTAGTGGTTGGGCAAGGGGAAGAGTTTGTGGTTGGTTGGTTTGTTTTAAAGGGGCTCTCTGGGTGGGATTCGTGTTAGGTGACTGAGTTTGTGATTGGTGTTCATTGATAAACATATACTGTTGAAACATCTATTGAGTTTTGCCATCTCCTAACCTTATTTCACTTGTGTATCACGAAGTTGGGTTCGCACTTCGAACATCTCCTACATTTCCTTAATTCGATTGTACAATGATTGTTCCATTTTTTGCATCTCCTGAGCTCTAGTTCCATTGGCCATGGTTGAGTAGTTGAGTTTTGTGAGCGGAGGTTCTGATTCAAGAAACAAGATTGTTGCCCTGATAACAGTTGATATGAACAAATTGCAAACAGTAGAGGGTTTTAGAGAGAGAAAATAGATGGAAAAGAAGAAGATTAGAGAGAGAGAATAATCTTTTTTGTTATGATATGCTCGTTACCATGGGAGAAATATAGATGGCCATTAGGATACAATGGTAATAACAGTAGCTTAATAAGGGCCAGTTACAATCTGCCAACTGTAATAAAGTTTTTAATAGCTACACCATCATTCTTTACATTTATTCATACTAGCTTATTTGTGCATTGGCATGGTCATCTCTTTGTTATTCTTTCATGAATTTGGTTTTCTATACAGGCTGATGAGAAAATGCAAGAAAATTTACTTGCTGGGAGAGGAATATCTTTTTTGCGAATCTTGGAGGCTGTACCTTTTCAGGGTGATGGAGATAAGATCAAATTGCCACCATCCTGCGTCACAGCATTGTCTGATGAAGGTGCTTTTGATAAGGGACCTCTATATTTCCAGTTATTAGTGGTTCATCATGAAGGTCCTTCAGAGATGACCTCTAGTGACTCAAAGCAGAAAACAACTCATTCTGGTGTTCTCGAGTTTACTGCAGAGGAAGGATCTGTTGGACTACCTCCTCACGTATGGAATAACCTGTTTTCTGCAGATGCACCAAAGGCTCCTTTGGTTGAGGTTCGTTATGTCTGGCTGCCCAAGGGAACATATGCAAAACTTCAACCTGATGTTGTTGGCTTTTCAGATTTACCCAATCACAAGGCTATCCTTGAAACTAGCCTTCGACAGCATGCAACTCTTTCAGTAGGTGATGTGATCACTGTCAACCATGGGATACTGATATACAAGTTACGGGTTCTTGAGTTGAAACCTTCAACAAGTATCTCTGTCCTTGAAACAGACATTGAGGCTGATGTTGTTGGTTCAGAATCAGCTGTTGAGAGTGCTAATCAGCATAGCCTGAAGCCACTCAATTTTGGGGCTGTAGAATCAGGAATGGTTGAAGAAGGGAGCTATAGGTACTATAAATTCTCCGTTGATGATGATTCTTGGAGGAGAATTGCTTCAGGAGAAGTCAGAGTTGAAATAAAATTAGAGGTTGAGACTGTTAGTGGTGATACTGACCTTTACATATCCAAGCATCCTCTAATATTCCCAGCTCGACACCAGCATATTTGGTCATCCCATGATGTGGGCTCAAAATCTTTGATCCTTAGCCATACGGATGAGAACTTTGGTAAAGGTACATATACTATTGGTGTTTATGGCTTCCAAGGGACAACAAAGTACAAGGTGTCAGTCTGTGTTCAGAACATTAGCAACCTTATGGTGAGTAAACAAGCTGGATTTTCATCATCACTAGAGGTTGATTCTGTAGAGTGTAGGAACTGCAAACATCTGATACCAAGTAAGAGTATAGTATTGCATGAAGCATATTGCACCAGGCATAACATTGTATGTCAGCATTCTGGTTGCGGAATTGTTCTACGAAATGAAGAGGCAAGAAATCATTTACATTGTGAGAAGTGTGGGCAAGCATTCCATCAAGAAGAAATGCAGAAGCACATGGAAGTGTTCCATGAGCCCCTTCAGTGCCCATGTGGTATATTTCTTGAGAAGGAACAAATGGTGAGTCATGGAAATGCTGATGCTGCTTGTTCTTCTTTATCTTTGTCTTCTTTGTACCCAATTGTTCCTCAAATATCTATGGAAATTTCTTTCATCAGTGCTACATTTGTGTCCTATAGCGCCTACTGTTTTTGGGATACTGTTTTTGGCTATATTGGAATATGACTTGTTCTGTCACTAATTTTGCAATTTTAGCCTATCATCTAAATCCATTGTTTCCTAATCATTCAAGTTTGTTTGTAGATTTGGATGTTGTAGTTATTAACCGATTTATGTTGCATTTACTCTCTTTTTGTCAAGGATTAAACGTAACTTCTATGAGACTTTAATTCTACAAGTCGAATCTGTTATAAATTCCTATTGTATTGCAATGAGATAAGTTCAATGTTCAAGTTGTCTTCTTTACGATTTCATTAATATAATTCCTCCTTTGTGTTGTCCAACTTGCATTTAATTCACTTTTTTGGTCGTATTACTTTGGCAGGTGCAACACCAGGCTTCAGATTGTCCACTCCGTCTTATAACTTGCCAGTTTTGTGGTGATACAGTTGCGGCTGGGAGTTCAGCTATGGATTTAAGAGACCGATTGAGAGGACTTTCTCAGCATGAAAGTATATGCGGGTCTCGAACTGCTCCATGTGACTCTTGCGGACGATCTGTCATGTTGAAAGAGATGGATATCCACTATGTTGCTGTTCACCAAAAAAGTTGATCCTGTCACACGAAAGTCTCTTATAGGCACAAAGAGGCTGTCATGAGCTGTTGCCAGATAGATTCATGTTGTTATTTGTAAAATACTTGAGGTATCTCCATCGGAATGGGGTGGGTTTGTTGGCCTTGAAACGGGCGGTGCAACAGTAGCGGCTAGTGTTGATCGTATGATCGTAAATATAATTGATGTTGCTTTCCACCTGTGTTTAATTTGGAACTTGTTTCCTATTTCATAGTATATAACAATTAAGCACATGTTTCTCCGTGTCAAATATATGTATAATATGTTAATAATGCCCTTCTTTGAGCCCTAAGGGGTATTTATGGGATTGAAGGTCTTGTATTTGATTCCTACTTCTGTTAATACCGTTTACAGGAACTGTCTTTCTACGTTTTTTCTGCACCAACCTGCTTGCCCCTTTTCCTTGAATAGCTACTGTTTCTCCAGTTTTTGTGTAGGCTGATGCCCCATATCCTAGCAGACTTTCCCCCAGTACCCTGTCTCTCCTCATCTCAAACAAGCCTAGAAACTCCCATCATTCTATGCCCTAGCTCCCTCTCCATCAAACCAACCCGCTCAAGATCTGGTGCCACTAACTTCATACTCTTCTTCATTGAAACCATTTAACTAGGAAGAAGTGCTTGGTAACGCCTCTGGTACTTGTCGCCGGTACATTCCACCCGCCATTAGGGATGGTTTAGCCATTGTTTTTCCCTGATGTCTTAAAGCAAGATGTAAGTTTACGGGAGTTTACACTAATTGGTTTCTTTCTTGGAAACAGATTAGCCTTCCCGGTGATGAAACCATAGGCTTTGAAACGGTGGATACTTAGAGGCCTGCAAGAGGAGTTGCTAAGTGAGGATCATCTCTTCCTTTTCATGTTCATCTCAAAAGAAAAGACCTTGAAAGTCATAGAAGAGGGACCATGACACTTGAATGATTTGCCAATCTTTCTCCGGATGGAATATTGATCCACTAAGGGCTAACTCTCCTTCCAAGTTTTATAGGCAATCCATTATACATGGATGAGGCAACTTCATCAACAAAACGCATAGGATACAAAAGAATCAACATAAATGTTGACATGGATTATAACCCACCCAAAGAGGTTCCATTGATGAGATTGGGAGCGAAGGATAAGTTTGTGGGGAACAACATTAAAGTACCTAACCAATGAAGGTCATCTCTAGCTCAACAACGGAAGAAATGGCTATCAACAGGTAACGTTTTCAAAACTAGTTTTTATAATGAATTGATACAATTGGAAAATGTTGAATCCACATTACCTAGAATAGATGTCTCTGAGAATTTAGGTGTGGCTCATGGTTCCTTTGACCATAATATTCAAGAACTTAATCAGAAGATGAAACCTCCTAGATCAAATAATGTGCCTACTCCCTCTCCCATTCAATGCCAACAGGATAATTCAATAGAACCCGTTGATAATGTTCTAATTCAAAGAGCTGGTGAATTACAGCAACATCCTACTATCCCTCTAGCTAGTGATGATGCTGCTCAGGAAGCTTTTATATCCATTGAAAGGAACAAATCTATGCAAAAAGCTATGTATAGATACAATATTTCCTCGAAGAACTAATGATGAATTTGTTTCCGCGGAATTTTAGGGCTTTTAATGATCCCAAAAAACAACAACAATGGTAATTGTTTATATCAAGGCAATAAGACAAAACTTGTTTGATCTTTTGGAAAAAAAATGAAGAGGGAGAAATGTCTAAGTTTATGGCTATTTAACTCATTGAAAGCTCACTTCTAACCCCGATAGATAGGCACCATAGAGGAATGAGTATCGTAGCACATAATCAGAATAAATTTTTGGTGTTGAGTTACCAAGGCACTAACTAATGCGTTCATCTTTTAGCTCAAATTGAAGGTATTAGAAAGGCCTTATTCATTTTTGTCTCTGCATCCAATTTTTCATTCTAAAAAGATATATTGTGGAATTATTTGGTATAATACAAGAATATGGTGAATGATCCATAGCTCATCATTGGTTACTTTAATTGTACACAGTTAGGTTTGGAATCTAAGGGCCAAAGATTCTTAGGGAAACCTTACGGGGAATTCAAAACCTATCTTTTGAATCTAGAAGTCACTAATCTTAGACATAATGGAGGATTCTTTACATGTTCCAATAATTAGGATTGTCAGTGGTAATTAAGGAGAAAATTTAATAGGGTTTAGTTACTTATTGTGGTTCAAAAAAATCAATTTAAGCATAGCTCATTTTAATAACAATCTTTACTCAAATCATTCCCCCGTGTAAACTCATTTATGAAAAGGTAAGGTGGGTCCTTCTTCATTTAGATTCTTTTAACTACCTTAGTGATATGTATGGGTTCCAGGAAGTTATATCTAAGGGACTAGATTATCAAGTGAATGGTTGTGGTCTTACCAATTCCACAAGAACCTGATAGGAATAAAATAGGGGCTCGAATCCTTTTAGACAATACGCATAGGGACACTTTTGAGGTTATAAAGTGAGCCAAAGAAGCACTAATACAATGCCAGGATAAACTCTATGATTATACCTATGATGGCCCTCTCAAGATCAAGGAAAAGCAAACCTTGGACAATTATATGAGTGCTATAGAAGCACATTGTTCCATTCTCATGCAAAAATCAAGGGTGTTATGGCTGAAGGATGGAGACTCCAATTCCTAGTACTTCCATAGATCACTGCTTACTAGGAAGAATCATAATCGAATATCTAAGTTATTCACTGATGAGGATAGAATTATCATTCACTAGAATGACCTCAAAATCCATACCAAAGATTTAAATGCTTAAGCTAAAGGCCCTCATACACCTACTTATCAAATACAAGGTAGGGAATTGAAGAGATACATGGCTATGATATGAAAATTGAAGTATAGTTGGCCCTATTCATCTTCTCCCTAACTTTGCTAGCCTTAAATTTTATTCCATGCAAATGCAAATGTTGGTAGTTTTATTGGAAATGGAATATAATATTGTGACAATAGAGGTGAACAATTCTTTCAAGGTTGCTTTCCCCGAAATTCACCTAGACTTGTAATTATAGGATAAGGTAATTTTTCTTAAGCATCCTTCTGGCTTCTTTACAAATAAGTCTTGTATGGTTATGACTAAGAACTAGGCAATGACTGTATATAATTGTTGTCTTGTGTGGAATAAGCTTCTTATCCTAAGATTCTCATTTACTTTTTTGCTTGCAATTAAAGAAAAGCTCACTACCTTTGACAGAACTAGAGGCACCAATAATTAGAATTATATGTTGTGTTTGTTAGATTAAGAAACCAATGCACATATTCTATTTAGTTGCCTTTAATCATATATGGTTTGTAGGGATGCTATTAGACTTTATAACTTGGATTTGCAAGTCAGAGGCATATAGGGAATAATTCAGTGGCTATATCCCTTTTCCAGGGGTCATAAAGATGAAAAGTTACTATATAGCTTATTCTTAGTAGCATAATTTATGGTGTTTGGTAGGAAATGAACCAAAGGATATAAAAGGGCAAGTTCAATTCTCTAAATCATGTAACTAAATGCAACAATAGACATATCAAGGAACTAATTATAACTAGCGAAAAAATGCTTACACTTTCTCCACTTTTGAAATTAAATTGTTCCCTCTAGTGACTCCTAATGAGTTGCCGTACTCCTAACATGTTACACCTGTGGTGCCTTAATGAGCTTTAATATTCTTGAATTGTACCTGATGTTTTGTTTTTTACATTCCATATAAACTCTAGTTAGTTATTAACGCAATTTATTTACTTTTTAAAACAATGAAAGAAAATTTTATTTTACAAGAAAGAACAAACTGTGCAAGACAATGGAGGAGGAGCACATGACCATATTGAAATATGTAAATCGGTCACTTAGAGGGATGAACTAGTATAACATGACTAGAAATCAATGTTCACTACTTTGGTGTCAAGTTTAATGTGATTAAAATGTTGTAAAAGTATGTTTAGTTTGATGGATTATCATTTGTGATAAATCTATTTAAATTCTTTGACTATTAAGTAGTAAGAGAAGGATCCAAACCATTTTAGTTTTCTTGTGGAATTGACACTTTATTTATTGCTTTTTTTTTTGAAAAATCAAAAAATTTCATTGCTTGTAAACTATGGAATATGCACGAGGCATATACAAGGCTAATAAGCTCATGTCCACCCAACAAAATATATAATTAAAGACACTTACGCATGATAAATGTATTGTTTCACACGCGTACAACTCTGATTATTTTTCATTGTTACATTATGTCTAGAAATTTCAGCAATCATCATGAAGTTGTTTAACTCCATTGGATGTGCTTGATCATCCTAGCCTTTAATTATTGTATCTTCTTGTTTCTGTTCTAAGCTAGTCAAGGTATGTATTAAGATATTTCAACCTCTTTTAGTAGTTGATGTCAACCTTGTACAATGCATAAGATGATCTAGGTACTTTCCAGTTGCTATGTTGAATTAGTTAATATGCCAATAGGTGGTCAATGCATGCGAGAGTTACATTGTATGCTTAAGTAGATAGATATGCTCTCTTATCTTATTGTGGAGCTTTCCTCCCATATGATGTGAATTTAATAGGATAGAGCTAAATAAAAGCACTAGGTTGTTGACTTTTTTGTTTGAATAATATTGGCACCCCATTGGATTATCTTTTTCTAATAATTTGGTGGATCACCAACCTAACATCAACTTAGTATCCACTTCCATGGTTCATTCATGAACTCACATTGAAAGAATGTGGGAGAGATGCTTTATCTATTTAATTTTACTATTCATTATATCAAATCCTTTGATAATAGTCTTGCAGATATTCTAACCAGAGAATGGAAGCAGCCATAATGAGTCTCAAAGAATCAATAACCAAAAAGGAAGCAAAATTAGTAGATTTACAACATCAAGTTGGACTCGTTACCAAAGAAATCAACCAACTTCGATCTACCATTACTAAACAGATTACACCTAAATCCATTCCACCAAACACCTAAGCTTCTATACAACAATTACTCTATAACAAATTACTCAGCATTCTATTTCCAAACCCCCTGAACATTTACCTATCTCTCAACGCAAAGAAGATGCCAAAGAACAAAAGGTTTATGTCATTTATAATGGACCTACGGCAGGCAGTTATGATGAATGGCATAAAGCAACAATACACATTACTGGCAAGTCTTATGTTTTACATAAAAGCTTTGCAACCAGATCAGAAGTAGAACAAGCATTAGTTGATTTCCGAAACCCAGTTTTAAAACCACAGTATAGACAGGTTTTGAAAAAACCAGTATCAGATATAAAAATGAAATCATTAGGAAAACCCATAAATATGGACCGCGTCAATTTATTACCTACCAAAGCACTTCAAAAAGAAATGAGAAAAATCACTTCCGAAATGTTTTGTGATTGTTTCCAATCACTTAACGAATGGACCGAAGAACAAAAAATTTCCCAATATTATCCTTAAAATCGTGAACGTTATAGACCCAAAGTAATTATCTTCCCAGAAGCAGATCCTTTGACCACCTATCTGTTCTTTCAAAGTGGACTTATTGATACAATTTATTTAACCAAATTACATATTCTCTCAGAATTTCCTATAGGTTTCATTCAAGCAGTTAAGAACTATAAGAATCGTTTTGCCAAGGAAAGAGAATTTTTTATTAAAATCTTTCGCATCTATCCTATTTTTAAGGAAACAGACACCATCAAGGATGCAGAAATATGAGTATCTAGAGTTGCTTTTCTTCATATTGGAATCAGCAATGGCATGTACCCCCCAATTGATGAACCACCAAAGCATACCATTACTTGGGAACTTATCAATCAATTCAATCTCCATTGTCTTGATGGAGTATATTCACAATGTTTAAGAATTAATGAAGAATCAACCATCAAAGTCAATTACAAAGGACCCAATATGATCATGGTTTTTACAGCTATGTTGAGGATGGTCTCGAAGTTGATTACAAATAGCATACTTCCATGAGGCAGAAAAATCTATAAAGATTCCTTCGATCTTTGAAAATGTTAATTCAAATTGTCTGATTATTTGCAAAGCGTCTGGGCTGATGGCTGCATTATAGGCTGAAAGTTATTATAAACTTATCAAACAAACCAATCTACTTTTTTATTATGATACTGAAGAAAACTTTATCGATTATATCTATAGCCTTTTTTAATAATCTCTTTTCAGCCATAATGCCTGTCTGTAAGCGTTGTAGAGCTACTTGGCAATTTATTCAACTTACTGAAAACAAAGTTCAACTTACCCGACAATTACTCAACCATTTTAAGTAACTAGCAACCACTCTTCAAACTCTTGACGCACCTACAGATCAACAAGCAAATTGTAACACAAGGATTCAAGATTATCAGAATCTTTTAGATATTGAAGAAAGAGAATTAAAACAGTTTTGTGAACTATTCAAAAATCATTATATCAAAACTCATATTGAACCATGTATTCAAACCCGTAGATCACAATAATTTTTTTTAATGTCTCGACATTCTTCTTGTTCTCATTGTAAAAAAAGCTCTACTTTCATTCATCTTACTACTGAAAAAGCAAATATTAGTAAACAAATTATTCAATATTGGCAAATTGAACGAATTCAATTATTACAATCTCCCAATTCCCTTTCTACTGAATTAAACAATTGTCAAGAAAGAATAAATCAAAATACTAGTATTCATCAATTAGAATTACAAGAACTTCAAGCTTTACATCTACAATTGTTGGACCCCGGCCCCGGAGCCCGACTGTCCCGGGAGGTGAGCCATGCTGAGGCCCATTCTCGAGACATCTTGACCTGCCTTGACCTCATGGACACCTTAAACTCGACATTTATTAAAATCTCACTTTGGTGGTGAGCTTACATTGATTAAGGCTTTAATCTTGGCTACTCTTAAAAATGTGAACTTTAAAGCCATGTCCATTAAACAGACATATGTGTCCGTTAAATGGACATGAAGTGCCAAAATGACACTATTCCTCCCGAGGCTGTCCGTTTAACGGACACGAGGCCACTTGGTACACTATTTCACCCGAATGTGTCCGTTAAATGGACAGGTGTGTCCGTCTAACGGACATGATGCTTAAACTTGGTACTATTCAACCCGAGGCTGTCCGTTAAACGGACA
>JANKOE010000004.1:29987627-30005865 GCA_026284465.1 Erythroxylum citrifolium
TCCGATTCCCAATCTCTAGTTCGCTCCCTTGCTGATCCGGATTTGACTGATATGTCAGAATTCGGCTTGATTGTTGAGGAGTGCTTTTCTTTGCTTCGCACTCGCCCAGACATTTATATTCGATGGGTTCGTCGCTCTAGCAATCCGATAGCTCATCGTTTAGCTAGGAATTCCATTTCGTTTTCTTCTTTCTTGGTTTGGAACAATCTTCCTGATTGTATTCGCTCTTTTTTTGCTTAAATGAATTAGTATTTTCCCTAAAAAAATCATTAGGGATAATGTAACATAGGTTAAATGACCTGAGTTTGTGTGATTGTTGCCTAGATTGATCTGTTTTTCTTCTTCATAATGTGGATGTCTAATTAAATCTCGAAAGCTTACTTTAGATTGTTCAATAGTTAGGTTTAGTTAAAGAGTCTATTTTGATTAAACATAATCTAAGGAAAATTTGAGGCTAACATAACTTTTTTTTTGAAAAATTAAAATTGAATATATTAAATAATAGATTTAAGAACATTGCAACATTAGGAGAGTAGGAATACTCTTCTGGGACAAAATGGCGACGCAAGAGATATACCAATTAAAACATTGACAGACCAGAGAAACACCAAGAAACATTAGACAAAGTTACCAACATAAAGTGCATGACAACGTTTCAAGAATCAAAAAGGGAATTGGACGATAAAAAGGGTAAGGACTCCTACTCCTCGGTAAAAACGATGTTTAAATTTTTCCTAATTACGGTTTGAGCATTCAACGACGATAGTGGCTGCTTGTCATTACAGTCAAGCCATTGGTGAGAAAACTTTCATTGGATGCTACTTTCCTCGCTCAAACTACATATAATCGATTATTACATGTCTTCTCAGGACAGATTTGCAGAAGCGCTATAAGTAGAAAGGTCGTGGGTCAAGCTCAGTCCAGGTAAGAGTTGAAATCTTGTTCTTTTCTCATTTATGCACATTCTATTTCCCAAGTTATTATCTGTTCTCTTACATTCCTTATAATCATTTGCATCATAACTTCTGTTGAATGTCTCGGGTCAAGTTCTATTATGTTCTTTACATCATAATAGAACTTAATGTTAATCTATAATCAATAGTTTTCAAGAGAGGTGTGAAAATAATAACATAATGAAGGATGTTTAAATGTGTATAGACTAAAGATTGACCCAAGAATCAAATTCTAAAATCATTCATCAATTTTCTCACTTTTATTGCTGTTTAATTTGATTTGCTTCCATTAGTTCAATTTACTTAGTTTTCTTAATTGCATCAAACCAAATCCTCTTTTATATCCTAAACATTGATTCTTTCATTGCAAAAGTTGCACGAATGCTTTCTGTAGATACGATCTTTACTCAGTACTGTTATAAAATGGTTGTGCAAAGTTACGTTTATTTTCTGATATATTTTACACACATAAGTTTATTTTAGAAGCTAAGTTAATACTAAGGAGGCTTGAGTTCTTTGCCAAGCCTCCTTTACCATTCTAATGTACACCTAAGGCGAATATATTGTTCTATTATAGTTTTATAGTACTATAGGTCTAAATTATGAGGAATCAGTACAAAAATTAAGCCCATTCTTCTTACTATTATTCAATTAACAAAAAAAATTGTATGGTTTATTGAATCAAGGAGGTTGGAATCCATATTACGGATAAAACGATTTTATTCTACTCAATAGTTGATCTTAATCAAATTTATGGTGTTAAATTGTTTATATCAACTTAAACGTGTCTTCTCTTCTTTTTTTGTTTGTTTGTTTGTTTGTTGTGCTAGATCTCCGTCAATACATTATGCTTTTCTAAGATTCATAATTTATCATGTTTCATTGTTTCCTGTAAATCACTATTGACTTATAGTCCATTGTCGGGCATTTTAAATGCCTTAGGTCAGGTCCTAAGTACTTAAGATTTGGTTCCGTCGTAAGAAAGTAACTGTCTATCAACCAACCATAGTTGGTGTGAGTGGTTCAACATTCTTATCCATTAACTAGAAGTCTCGAATTCGAGTTCTGAGAATAGAGAAAATTGTTTGCCCAATACTTTACCTCTTACGAGCTAACCTGGTGCGAGCGGAGATTAGTTTAGGTGTGGATGACTTAAAGGCGCCTTCCTACAATTAGGATCTTTTTAGGATACCTTTTGGATAAACCAAAAAAAAATAAAGAAAGCAACTGTAGCCTACAAGAACAACTTCTTTGTGGACATGGACAATCACTGCGCCAAATGTGCTCTTGGGCCCACTGGTAACAGTCAAATTAGTAAACATCTCGGATGACGACCAACCTACACGAGAAAGTTAATGCCGGGATCAATGGCAAATCCCAAGCTTCTGTACTTGGAAAGAAAGATTTCTTCAAAGCCCAGATATACCACAAAGCTTGCTGATACAAGGGCCTATATTATATGACTATGAGGCTGTTGAAGCCCAATGACACATGAAAAATCAATGCTTAACCTAACAAGCAACCAGCAAGCGGTGAATTTCAATTCCCTCCAGGCTTCAACTTCAACTAGTCCCAGCCATAGCTTTTGCATGTTAGTACAATTACCATTAAACAGCGCAAGCAATTTTGCAATGGAAAATGACTCAAAATCTCCTAAGAGGAAGAGAGCTGTTCCTCGAAAGAAGATGAGTAGCCAAAATGTGGCCAGTCAAAAAGAGCCCCCGGAAGAAAAACAATCCATGAGTGACATGGAAGATATGTTCAGCGACATAGAGACTCAGAAAATAAGGAAGGCGTTGCTGGGTTGGTACGAAGACAACTGCAGAGACCTTCCATGGAGGAGACGGACCAATAAAGAAGAAGAAGAAGAAGAAGAAGAAGAAGAAGAAAAAGAGAAAAGGGCATATGGGGTGTGGGTATCTGAAGTGATGCTGCAACAGACCAGAGTTCAGACTGTGATTCAGTACTATAACCGTTGGATGCTAAAATGGCCCACTCTTCACCACTTGGCTCAGGCTTCTCTTGAGGCAATTCTATTCATACCAAGCTTTTTCTTAATTCAGAAAGACTTTTTTTTTCGGGAACTGAGTGATTGTGTAATATTGCCGGGGATATCATGTGTTTATGTTTCATTTTAATTTGCAGGAGGTGAACGAGATGTGGGCAGGTTTAGGATACTATCGGAGGGCACGCTTTCTGCTAGAGGTCAAGTGCTGAACTGGCTGCCCTTACAGTTAAGATATATTTGAATGTGATGACCAAATGCGTACATCGACCTATAGCTCAAACATTCGCCTGAATTATATTTTATGTAGGTGGTTATAGCTTGAGGATTTTTCTTTTTCAGTTACTGGTTTTTCGAGTGAACTTTGGTTTCAATAGGTCTGATTGCAGAATTGTAGAGAAGTCCTATAGTTAGGCTCTTTGGTGGCTCCTGCTGTGAAGTAATAACGGTCATAGTGTTGTGAAATTTATAGAACGTAAAGAGTTTTGTGTTGATATGTCTAGGTTGCTTAGTTGGAGGATTCTAAGAATGCTAGTGTTACCTTGTAATGCTTTATTTAGCTAATAATATTCAACATCAGGATTGCTATTTACTATACACAATACTAGGTGGTATTGAAATTAACTCTAGAAATCCTGTGTGTAAATTTATGTCTGCTGTCTCACTGCACTTTTTTGTTTATTTTTTATGTGTTCTGTGATCTAGTTTGCACATATGACCTATTATGGTGGTATTAGTACCATACTGCACTTAAGCTTCGGATTGTTCAAACACACAGTAAATTAAAGAAATGAGGCTAGAATGTGGCTGTGCTGAACCAAATAAAAGCTTGCAAAATAAGTTGAAGATTATTGTGTTCTTTTTCTTTTTTACAAGTTTCGATGTTTCGTCTTTTGTCTTAAATTTTGAGAAGTTGAAGTGAAAGTTATTGTTCTTTGCCTTAGCCTGAACAACGTACCTTTGCTTCTGGTGAAAGATTGGCAAATTATCTCCATTTTATCCCATTTCAGGGGGCAAAAATGATTATTGCTGGTGGAGATGGATTTCCTAAAACCATTTCTTCCCTAAGAAAGGTTCCAGGAATAGGAGAATATACTGCAGGTGCAATTGCATCTATAGCATTTGAAGAAGTGAGTAAGCTACTCATTTCTTTTTTCCTTTTATAAATATTTGAGGGACTTAAGACATGATATTTCAGGTGGCTCCTGTGGTTGATGGAAATGTAGTGAGGGTCCTCGCTAGGCTGAAGGCTATTCCTGCCAACCCAAAGCACAAAACAATTGTCAAAAACTTCTGGTGAGCCTTGTATTTCTAGAATCTTTTAAGTGGTCAAAGTGTGTGTGTTTTTTTTTAATAATTCTAGCTGTTATATTACATTTCTCTGTGAACATAATTGATATTGTAAACCTGATTTAGGCAACTGTGACTTCTAAAAGGTTACTAATTTTTAAAACTCCTCAATTAACCATGTTAATCTCCATCTGCTCCTTTGGATCAGGAAACTAGCGGCTCAGCTAGTTGATCCTTGTCTTCCTGGGGATTTCAACCAATCTTTGATGGAACTTGGTGCAACCATATGCACTCCAATGAACCCAAGCTGCTCTTTATGTCCTGTGTCCAGTCATTGTCGTGCATATTCTATTTCTAAGGAGGATAAGTCAGTAGTGGTTACAGATTATCCTGCTAAGGTTTTAAAGGTGAAACAAAGAAAAGAATTTTCAGCTGTTTGTGTTGTGGAGATATTAGGAAGCCACGACCTAGTTGAGGGGCAAAATGCTGGTAGTAGATTTCTTTTAGTAAAGAGGCCAAATGAAGGTTTGCTTGCTGGTCTCTGGGAGTTCCCATCTATCACGTTGGACAAAGAAGCTGACCTAACCCTGAGGAAAAATGAAATTGATCACTTGTTGAAGAAGTCTTTCAGACTCGAACCAGGAATGACATATCAAAAGATTTCGAGGGAAGAAGTTGGAGAGTTTTTCCACATTTTTTCCCATATACGCCTCAAGGTTTATGTTGAGTTGCTGGTCATATGTCTTAAAGGTTTGAGGCTTACCTTTTCCCTCAAATCTTGATCTCACTGAATATATAGTTAGAAATTCCCATTTCTATTATGCCTTTTACGTTAATATGTGATCATCTGGGTCAGTATTTTACAACAAAATTATCATTTAGTGATCAATCATTGGTCATCATTACTACGACATTATGTGCTACTACATTGATAGTAACACCGTGATGATATTATATATGGTTCTGTGCACTCATTACTACCACATTATTATTTGAGCAGCAATGTACATTTTATTTGTTCGCATCTTAAGCCATATCTATCGTTATACCTTTCTATATATACAATAAAAGGACCAACAAGTACATGAGATATTCAATGTGCATTTATTTTAAACATGGCGCTTCCATTATGATTATTATTATTATTATTATTTTGAATAGGTGAAAGGAGTGACTTGTTCAGTGAGCAAGACAATGAAGTTATGTCCTGGAAATGTGTAGACAGCAAGGCCCTTGCGACCTTAGGATTGACCTCTGGAGTAAGAAAGGTAACTTTTCATTATAACATGGATTCTTTTTATAAATATTATGATCAGTGATATAAACTTTTTAAGATTTATAACTGCCAGGATACTAGCATACTTCACATGTGTAGTAGCCAATGGAGTGGAAAAAGAAAGTGCTTCATTTCTCACTTTTTTCAGCAAAATATTTGGGTATCATTAGGACTTTGTAAGCCAAAAAGCTGATTGTGGCTGCGGCAAGTCTGATCTGTGAGGCAAGAGCCATGCTTGTTATTTTCCGTCAGTTAATATTTACAGGCAACAATCACTAGCCTTCAAATTAAAAAAATAATCTAACTATCATCTCAGAAAAGTGTTTCATAAAGTGGAGCAACAAGTTGCAAATTTAACTTCTTGTGGAAGTGAAGGTGTATTAAAGTGGATTTATTCTTGGATTATGCGTCCAAACTTTGAGTTTGGCAAAGCCTTATCTTCATTTGTCTTGTGGTTTTCTATAACTTGGATGTACATAGTTTTCTCAACCTTGGCTTCAAACTTATAATTGATTGTGCCTCAAAATTTTCTTGTCGATGCAGGTCTACAATATGGTTCAAAAATTGAAGCAGAAAAAGCTGTCTACTTAATCTAGCCGGACTGGGAAAAGAATTAACCTGATAAAACTAAGATGTTCCTGGACTGATCCTGGGAGGTGGGTTATCAATGTGTAAGATGAGGCAAAGTTTTTGGGCCATGTTCATGCATGAGAATGTCCACGTAGATAGCAAGATCATATTGGTGTTTTGACGTTGTACATTGTCTGTTGCTTCTGCTTACTGCCTCCACATTGTATGGGGATTCCAGGGGCCCATTTGTTTCAGAAAGTATTGATCATTGAATATGGCAATTTTAATAGGCAGTAACTTTAATTATGTGCTTTTAACGCTGGTTGTCTTATGTCGAAATTGTACGTGGAGAACCTGTGATTTTCGTTGTAATGTGAACTTTATGCTTAACAATTAATCATTTAAACTGAATGACAATCGTTCATTGATGAAGCCTTCTTTTGAGTTTTTTTTGTTTCTCCGCTTCTTCTGATTAGTTACTTCCTTGTTTTACTCTTTCTATATTCGGCATTTCTTAGCTTGAAAAAACACTTTCATCATCTTCTACCTTTTTCTCTCTTGAATCTACCTCAAACTCATTCTTAAAATATAACAAACTCGAAACCCTAACCCTTTTTTCTTTCTTCTTTCTTCTTTTCTACCGAAACTGTGTTTCTTCTCTCTTCTCTCATTTCTATTCTTTTCTTTATTTTCTTCCTTATTTTCGTGCCTTTCCTTTTAATTAAACGACAGCCCACAGTGTTCTGAAATCTGGACCGGTCATCAAATTAGAGGTCTTACTAGTCACCGGTTTGATTGGTACGTCATAATTATGCAATAATTATATTTAATTATAAATAATATTAAAAATATTTAAAAAATAAAAAAAAATTGATTGAATCAGTAGTCGGATCGGTCAAACCGGTCAATTGACCGGTTTTGACTGGTTCAGACTGGTTCAATTGCATACCGGTTTTTATGGTTAAACCAGATCGAATAGCCAACCGGTCACCGGTCAGACCGGCCGGTCTGGTCCGATTTTTAAAACCTGTTCTTCGTTAAATTGTTCTCTCAAACATGGACTCCCAAAATCTACAATCTCTTTCATAAGATTTTACTCTCCAAACGTAATTTTATCTTTTAGTTGAGCATTCGAGTTTTCCTTGGTGCAAAAACAAACTTTTATCTTTATTCATGACGTACTTTGCCATTCACAAATAAAGTCTTGGATAAAGGAGTTTATTTCCATTTGTAAGAGACCCAACATCAACAGTGGGAAAGCTCCGTTCATAACAAGAAATTTTGTACGTACTGACATAATTTATAGTAATTAACATCATTCAAACACAAAAGAAGGTGCAGATACATTAAAGTCTATGGTTCTACATAAACGGTACAGAATAACATAAAGCATGGAAATAAACCACAGGCAGCGAATGGAGGACCACCAAGGCTTGAAATTCATGTATGTCCAAGAAAAGAAAAGAAACCAAAAAGAAATCAGTGGCATACATTTTGCCAAGCGTTGTGTGGATTAGCAGACTCTCCTCTTGGGTTCTCCTCTTTCAGTTTGCTGTTCAATTCAACTCTCTTTTGGCCTTCTTCAGAAGCAGAAAAACAATCTAAGAAAGAAACTGAAAAGAAGTAGGAGAAAAATGAGTGTTGATTGACAGAAAGGAAAAACAACAGGAAGAGTATTGTCCAAGCTTCCCAAATGAATATGATGGTTAATAAAACGGCAACATCAGGTGGAGTACTGGGAGTTTCCAGTGCATGCTTCACTAGACGTGCCATCTACAGAACTACCTCCTCCAATCTCCATATGGTATATATGTTGCACAACTTTTTGATATTTATGATCATTTCTATAATTATATATTTGCCAAGTCTTTCGTCAATTGTCGAATCTGCAGCGTAAACAGAAACAAAAATAATGATCTTGGCTTGTTAAAGGGACGTGCTTTCCTGATGAAACTGATTTCTCAAGACGGGAAGATGGAAAATGTCGTATCCTGATGCTTAAAACAATATAATTGATCTTCCCTTTTTATTTTAACTTCTTTCTTTGCAAGGCTTCAGGGAAGTAGCTTTTCAAGCTCAGCTAATAACTTTTCGATTTCGATGGAATACGTAAATTATAGCGTAGCCGTCTAGTTAGTTCATTTAGTAGCGATGTAGTTCGTTAACAGTTAAATAGTAGTAAGTTGTTAGCGTAGAGTTGGATACTCTGTTTAGCTCTGTTTTGTATATATATACCTGCAACTTGAGTTTTAGTGAGATATACAAATACAATACATTTTTTACTTCTCTCTAAAAACGGTTACTGGCTTGTATAAGCTTGTTCATGGTATCAGAGCCGACGGTTTTCAAAGAATCAAGATCTTGATAGTTTTATCATGGCAGATAGAGATGATGATCCGTACTTCTTGCATGCGTCCGATCACCCTGGCATGGCGCTTGTGACGACGCCATTGATTGGTTCCAACTATTTCAGCTGGAGTACAGCTATTCGGACGTCACTTGAGGCAAAAGATAAGTTGTGTTTCATAGATGGAACATTACCACCCCCTGCCGATTCTCTGCAGTATCGGAAGTGGAAGAGAGTGGATTCAATGATCAAATCTTGGCTTCGCAATTCCATCTCTAAGGATCTCGGTGACAGTTTTGTCTATTCTCCCAGTGCCAAACATCTATGGGAGGTACTGGAGAAACGATTTGGCGTATGTAACACGCCACAGATGTATCAGGTACAGCGAGAAATGAGTACTACTGCACAAGGCAACAATTCAGTTACACAGTATTTTAACAAACTCAGTCAGTGTTGGGATGAATTCGAGAGGCTCATGCCGTTGCCTACTTGCGAGTGTACCGGTTGTCCCTGTTGTCAGAGAATGACCGCCAAACTCAAGGATCGCGCAGATGCTTCTAAATTACTCCAATTTTTCATTGGCCTGAACAACGTATTTGATACCGTCCGGAGTCAGATCTTAAACTTAGATCCTGCGCCTGATATTGATAAAGCCTATAGTATGGTGTTGAGAGTGGAGAGTCAGAGAGACGTACATATGACGTTTGCTACTGACAATGTTGATACAGCTTTGCTTGCGAAGGCTTATAATTCTAAGGGTGGAGGTGGTGATAAACCTGGAAATAAGAAGAAGGAGTCTGAAAAAAAATCTGATCGGCAGTGTGAGCATTGTCATAATATGGGGCATACGAAGGATACGTGTTTTAAACTTTATGGCTACCCAGAATGGTATGAAGAGCTGCGGAAGAAGAAAGGCACTGGTTCAAAGAAGGCTAATGCCAACTTAGTTGCTGAAATTGGGGATACGCCATTTGATGGTCCAAGTTCTTCTGACGGTAGGGATCTTGGAAGCTTGGTGATGCAAATGCAAATCTTGCAGCAAGATTTGGCTAAGCTTATGCATGGGAAGATGCCAGCTTCTAAGGCGACGGGAGGTGAATTTGCAAACTTTGCCTTTGCAGGTAATGCTGTTTCTAATTGCACAGCATTACATGACTTGCCTTTCTCTGGTAAAAATGTTTGGATAATAGACACAGGTGCATCAAACCACATGTGTTATGATACTGATCTTATGCGATACAGAAGAAAACTTGCGCATCATGTGTCTGTTCAATTACCTGACTATCGTACCACCATGGTTAGTCATGTCAGTCCTGTGGTTTTACACCCGAACCTCACTCTTGAAGATGTGTTGTATTTACCCTCCTTCAAGTTCAACCTTTTATCCGTGAATAAACTGGCCAAAAGTGATGTTGTTTTCCTAACTTTCTTTCCTTCCCACTGTCTCATACAGGACCTGAAGAGTAGCAGCATCATTGCTGTGGGAGAAGTGGTAGGAACTTTATACATACTTACCCCAAAATCTTTTGATTCCTCTGTAATAAATAAGCATGTGCAGACTTGTATTGATACCATTCCAGTCAATAAGGTCGATAGTACTTTTTACTCCAAAAATGTACTCTCCAATTCTTGTATTTCTAATTCCTTCATGAATAAAGATGCTGCACTTTGGCATTCGCGACTTGGTCATGCTTCATTCACAGTCTTGAAACATATTACATGTATCGGTACTCCAGAGTTGTTTACTCCATGTGATATATGCTATTTCTCGAAGCAACAGAGGCTTCCCTTTCCAATTAGTGCTACTATTCATGCAACACATGTGATGGAGCTTTTACATGTTGATGTTTGGGGTCCGTATAAACAAGCCAGTCTTGATTCTTGTCATTATATTTTAACGATTGTTGATGATTTTAGCAGGGCTACTTGGACTGTTTTGTTGAAATATAAGTCTCAAGTAACAGAGGCTTTACATGGGTTTATCAATATGGTAGAAACTCAGTTTGACAATACAGTAAAAAAAGTAAGGTCGGATAATGGGACAGAGTTTCTTAATCATGCTTGTCGTAGGTTTTTCACTGCCAAAGGTATTCTGCACCAACGCACTTGCCCCTATTCTCCGCAGCAAAATGGCATAGTGGAGCGGAAGCATAAACATTTGTTACAGGTGGCTCGCGCGCTGTTGTTTCAAGCCAAACTACCTACCAGATTTTGGGGTGAGGCCATTTTAACTGCGGCATATCTTATAAATCGACTTCCTACTGCTGTGCTTGATTGGAAATCTCCTTATGAGGTGCTTTATCACACGGCCCCAGATTATGCTAGGTTGAAGGTTTTTGGTTGTTTGTGTTATGCTACTAACACTACTCCAAGCAAGGGTAAACTAGACGCAAGGGCCACCAAATGTGTAATGGTGGGTTATGCTGTAGGACAGAAGGCTTACAAGGTCTATGACTTAGAGACTTGTAAGATATTCAGTTCCAGGGATGTTTTGTTTTATGAGACTGTTTTTCCTTTCTCTGCTGGGAATGACTCTGTTGACAATTCTATTCTAGCTCGGAATTTGCATGATGTTGTTTATGATGATTTCGAGGTGGGTCCTCCTGTTGACGTTGTTTCTGGGGTTGAGGAGGCTGAGGCGGATTTGCCCAATGATGTTGATCTAGCTCCTGGATCACATGTTGCTGAGGACGTCAGTGAGGATCTGTATGCGAATATTGTCCCTGCGCCTCAACTACGTCAGAGTTTACGCCAACGTCGGTCCCCGATCTGGATGAAGGATTATGTGACTTGTGGCAGTGTTTCAACAGTTTCTGGTGCAGGTTATACGATCTCCCCTACTTACACGGCTTTTATGGCTAATATTAGCAAAATTCTGGAACCTACGTCTTATCATCAAGCTGTCCAATCCAGAGAGTGGGTGGAAGCTATGAACAAGGAGTTGGTGGCTCTTGAGGAAAATCAGACATGGGAGCTCACCACGTTACCGAAGGGTAAGAAAGCTATCGGATCCAAGTGGGTTTTTAAGGTGAAGTTTGATCCCAGTGGAAATGTGGAGAGGTATAAGGCTAGGTTGGTGGCAAAGGGGTATAATCAGAAGGCAGGTGTCGACTTCTTTGACAGTTTTTCCCCTGTTGCTAAGTTGGTGACCGTTCGGACTTTTCTTGCTCTCGCAACATTACAGCACTGGTATGTTCATCAATTAGACGTTAATAATGCTTTTTTGCATGGCTACTTGAAGGAGGAAGTCTATTTGATTCCTCCAGACGGATACACCAAAGCTGGTAAGGGTGAAGTATGTAGATTAAAAAAATCTTTGTATGGGTTAAAACAAGCTTCTCGGGAGTGGAATTCTGAGTTTACGAAACAACTTCTAACCTATGGTTTCTCTCAATCTGTTCATGATCATTGTTTGTTTACTTTGACAAACAAACGTGGATTTCTTGCTCTCTTGGTATACGTTGATGATGTTTTAATCGGGGGGACTTGTGAGGAGGATATTGTTGCTGTGAAGTCGTTTCTTCACTCTATTTTCACCATCAAGGATCTGGGGAATGTTAAATATTTTCTTGATGTTGAGGTCATTCGTTCTCCTGAGGGTACTTTCCTCTCTCAGAAGAAATATCTTCAGGATATTCTAGCTGATTGTCGAATTGATAATTCTCATGTTACTGCTACTCCACTTCCTCGCAATCATAAATTTGATGACCACAGTGAGCTCCTTCCGGATGCAGATAGATACAGGAGAGTGGTGGGGAGGTTACTTTATCTCAATCTCACTCGGCCTGATATTACCTTTAGTGTTCAGCAACTTAGCCAGTTCGTGGCTTCTCCTACAAAGGCTCACTGGGATGGGGTTGTGCATGTTTTGCGTTATCTTGCTGGCACTACCGAGAGGAGCTTGTTTTATGGCAGTACGAATAGTTTGCATTTGTCTTGTTATTGTGACAGTGATTGGGCTTCTTGCCCCATTTCTCGCAGATCTGTCAGTGGGTATTGCGTTTTCTTGGGTGGTTCGTTAATCAGCTGGAAGAGTAAAAAACAGTCTACGGTTTCTCGTTCCAGTTGTGAAGCTGAGTATAGAAGTATGGGATCTGCTGTTTGTGAGCTTCAGTGGATAGTGTATCTCCTCCAGGATTTCCGGGTGCAGGTTCCACTTCCGATTGATCTCTGGTGTGATAATCAATCTGCTCTCCATATCACGGCTAATCCCGTGTTTCATGAGCGCACTAAACACTTGGAAATTGATTGCCATATTGTGCGGAATAAATTCAAGGACGGGTTCATTAATCCTCGTTATGTTTCCACACGAGCGCAGCTTGCTGACATTTTCACCAAGTCCTTAGCGGCTCCGCAGTTCAACAGTATTGGCGTCAAGTTGGGATTGGTGTCTTCCCCATCTCCAACTTGAGGGGGGAGTGTAAATTATAGCGTAGCCGTCTAGTTAGTTCATTTAGTAGCGATGTAGTTTGTTAACAGTTAAATAGTAGTAAGTTGTTAGCGTAGAGTTAGATACTCTGTTTAGCTCTGTTTTGTATATATATACCTGCAACTTGAGTTTTAGTGAGATACAAATACAATACATTTTTTACTTCTCTCTAAATTACTGGCTTGTATAAGCTTGTTCAGAATATGCAGCAGATGGTTAGCAAGCCCATGACTCTAAGAAAATGTGTAAGTTGGTCTGCTGTGCAAGAATCCACAGGTATGTGGTCCATGCTCCTTATTTTGGATGCCTAAAATAGAGACCTCATTTAAACCATTTTGGTTCGTTAGTTGCTACTGAGACTAAGAAACAGGAAGCGAACGCAGTGGAAACAAAGGCACCAGCCAGGCCCAAACCAGCAGCAAAAGCTCCACCAAAGCCACTGCCACAGTTGATGGAGGAGGATGTTCTTCCTTCACTCAAAGCAACGCTTGAAGATCAGGAAGATATCACTCAACTTGAGCTTTCTTTTTAAGACAACAGAGTCAGACAACTTTTATTTCCTCATTTATTGCATTCATAAAGTTTACAAATTTAGTCATTAACTGTAGTTTTCCTTTGTAGTAATATGACAGTTGGAAGGCTCATTTCTGAAGAAGGACAAACTCTACTCCTTCTGGGCTTTTTTTTCCCAATGGAGTGCTCACAGGTTCATACGTACTTGAAGCTATATACATGCATAAAGTCGTATAGATGCATATTCCTATTATATAAATTGTATTTGATTACCGCATGTAAAACCAACAGCTTAGCATCATCAGTTGTCATGATTGGACAGGTCCGAAAGGGTTTTCTATATCCTCGTATGGCTCAGAAGCAAGCACCGTGGAGCCATTTCTTATCGATGAGAAAAGAATTACAGGAAAGCACATCGTTTTCTGGATGCGCCAGAGGTTGGCAGCTCAAGGAATCATTCCTCTCTGGAACAAATAGTCATGAGTTGCAGTTCGTATATATATAGTTTCTGCAATTAATTGCAGACCACGTAAGATATAAACAATCACCCCATAAATGTATCTTCATTTTTGTTCAATGAATTGATGTCTTCATATGATACTGAGCATACTGTCTTCCTGAGTCGCATCGGCATCTCCATAGTAAAAGCACCGCCATTAAAGAGGGAAAACCAGAGGAAGAGAGTGGAAAAAAAATAAAAGACTTTTTTCATATATAACTTGAGGTATGTGAACGTTTTAAGGAAATTTGGGGAGAAGTTGGAACAACTCTAACTACGTATATACACAATCATATTTTAATCTAAGCCTTGGATGGAAGGAAAGCAAGGGAAAAGAAAGGTAGGAAATTGCATTTCTCTTGGTTTCTATTGTTTGAATAAAATTAACCAAAGGGAAAGGGAAAGAATAAAGGAGAATAGGAGAGAAATTTGGTCTAAAAACATTTCCCACCAAATTGGTGGGAAAGGAGGGGAAATGAAAGACAAGATAACCTTACTATAAGTAAATTACCATTATATCCTTATTAAATCTAACAAGTAAAGATAAACAAGTTTTATAATCAAAGACATAAAGGTCTTACAAAATTCTCTTCCATTCAATTCCCTCATTTGATAAATTAAGAAAATAAACAAGAGAAAGGAAATTACATTTCTCTTCCATTCTTTTCTCTTCTTTTCCCCTCAATATTTCCTTTCCTTTCCCTTGTGCAATTAAGGATCTAAACAAAGGCAAACTTTAAATTAACAAGTCATATTAAAGTAAATATTACTTTTAGATACGATCTAAAATTTATATTTAAAAATAACTTTTTAGTTACGAAATTTCAAAATCGTAATTAAAAGTAAGAATTTTGCCTATGAAATTTTAAAATTGGAGCCTATTAAAACAATGCCTAAAAAAGTTTTATTTTCGCAAGTTTTTTAAAAAGTACTGCCATTGAAGAGGGAAAACAAGAAGAAGAGAGTGGAAAAGATAGAAAATAATTGGTTATATATAACTTGAGCTAGGTGGATGATCTAACTTGGGGAGAAGTTTGAAAAAGTCTAACTGAGTCTATATACAACCATAATATTATATTTTAACCCAAAACATTAAGGCAACAAGTTAAACTACAACAAATATCACTTTTAGTTACTTTTTTTTCTACAATCTAAAATTTATAGCTAAACACATCTTTTTGGCTACAAAATTGAAAATCGTAACTAAAAGTAACTCTTTGGCTACGAAATTTGAAATTACTAGCTTATTAAAATAGTGCCTAAAAAATTTTTATTTTCAAGAGTTTTTTAAAAAGCTTTGTCATTAAAGAGGGAAAACAAGAAGAAGAGAGTGGAAAAGAAAGAAAAGAATTGGTTATATAAAACTTGAGGTGGGTGGATGTAGCACCCCACTCCCGCAAGACACATGCCCGACATCCTGAGTGATATCTGAGTCTGTGCTTCTCGAGGGTGGCATGCTAGAGCACTCGAATATAGTCAAAACTCAGTACATATTTTTTTTGAATACAATCATATGCGTAGAAATCAGTAGACAAATTGGGCCCACTTTAATTTGCAAACATTTCCAGTCATAACAATATGCTCAACAGTATTTTAATAGCCATTTAATGTATGGAAATCCATAACCAAATTGAGCCTAATTTTATTCATAAACATTTTCAGTTACACGCACCAACCAGTACACAACTCATCAGAGATTCACTAATCACTTGGGGCCCATACGAATACAAAACACTATAATCATAATGTCTTTACATTCCACTATAAAAACCTTTGTATACACATTACACAAAAATTTCGGAATACATTATTTTACAGAAATCGTGGAATAAAAATTTATCTGAAAAATAGGAAAAACACTACTGCAGATGCAAACTGATCCCAACCTTTATCTTTCCTTTGCATGCAGTATGTATACTCCCGTATACTAACGGGGTATTATTCAGAGTCCTAAAAAATATTTGCAAATTTTGGGTGAGTTTTGTGAACTCAGTGAGTGACCATCAACGATGGCTCATCTAGTCACATAACACATATTTCACATTCACAACATTTCACACTTCACATTTAATTTCACATTTCCCATTCAATACAATTTAATCATTCCTATGATGCATATGACATGCACATGAGACCCACTTTCAATTTGTTACTTTGTTGTGATCGAGTTTCTAAATTGTCCCATATAGGGCTCATTAATAACTGTCCCTTATCCACTTAGGGATACAGGGCTCATTAAACATTGAGCCTGAGGCTCTGAATCACTATCTGAACTCGAAGCTCATTTTCACTCGTTGAACTTTAAGCTCTGATTGATGGCTACTCTGGTCACAACAGCCATTATGTTTCATACATTCATGAAATGAAATGCATCACTCATATTTGCATGCTCTTATTCAATCATATTCGCTTTTCATCGGACCGTAGTCCGACATTCAACATATAGTTGAGAATTCACATTTTCACTTGCATGCAATTACACATTCAGAAAACACTTAGCAATCACTTCAATACACTTAGTTCATCCAATTCACATTCAAGTAGCACTTTAATATCCAAGTCAAACATCACAATCATCGGACCTCCTGTCCGGAAACCAACATAATCAATTTACATTTACAAAATCATTCAATAGTTAAAGAATGCAAAAATTCAAATAACAAACAATGAAGTGAGACCATCTCGGTCTACTCACAGTACGCTCCCAATTAGCATTAGCTTCCATGATCCGGAAACATGTAAATGGGGATGTTCCATCCTGTATCATCATTATGCAAAACACATATTTCACACACATTAATAATTGCACAATCACATAAACATTCAGTTTTACACATATGTATATGTGTAATGTATAATGCATGCTCAATTACAATCTCAGGTATATGTTCTAAATTCCCAAAAAGAGAACTGGCTAGAATTTATTAAAGCTAACAATTCAGTAAAGAAATTAATCACTATATTTTCAATCAAGTTTTTAGTAGTCACCAATTGGTCATTATTATTAAGCAATTAATGGATCTTATTAGAATTCCTTCTTACCAAGATTGAATGATGAAAGAACTTGGTGTTAGAATCCCCTCTTTTATCCAAATACATCTTTCATTTCATATAAGAAAGGAGCTACGATCTAATAGAGGCATGTTGTAGTTCTCAAGTTGGAATGATTTACTCTGTCCCCTGAGCTTTAAAAGGCACCAATACACAATTGAAGTCACCTGCTATGATACAAGGGCTTGTCATTGAGTTTCTAATGCTTGAAAGATCTTCCTATAATTTGAATCTTTGAAAGTCATAAACTCTTTAAAACTCTAAATTTTCTGGCTTGCAATTAAGATGAACAAACTAATCTGAGCTACTTCAAACTACAACTTTTTTTGATAAATCATAATGCTTTTATACAAATTAAAGAAGATATGTATAGTGTAGAGAGTTCGAGCCCGAAATCTCTTAACCAAAAGAGGCCATAGGAATGCTCACTACTTCCCAATACCCTAAATCCAAACAACAAACTCAATCAACTTACTTTCCTAAAAGAACTTGATTCTAACAAATCTGACAACTAACATAAAATATTCAACCCAATTCTAGAAGCAACCTCAATCAACAATACAATAACATTTTATATGGTGCCTGAAGTTGGTTACTCTCTGCTATGCGAAAAGATTTGGATTTCCTATTCCCCGTGCAATGTCTGTAGATTGGAACCATGACCCACTCGTGATGGAAGTGCAAGGGTTGCCCTTCATGTGTAGGACAACACAGCCTGGATGGCCCTTTGTGGATTGAGCTGACACTTAACTGCATCACTTACAAGTAAAACATTAGAAATAAATTTAAACACAAGTAGTTTTACCTTCTCTTAGTGTTTAAGCTGAGGTGCTCCATAACTTGAAAGTTTACACGCATATAGAGATTCCTTCCATCCATGGCTTCATCTTTAAAGGTTCGATTATTTCTTTCAGCCCACAGGTTATAGACAATAACATAAAAAATAATGAGGAAGGAATTAATGTCATAGGTTCTGGTGGCGGCTGGCTGGGAGAACCATAATAAAATGGATTGAAATTTTGTAAGAGGAGGTATGTGAATATGAAAATGGCTAAGGCTTTGCAACCAAATTGTTTTAGAAAAAGGGCATTCAAAGAATAAGTGGTCAATAGTCTCAGAGTCAACTACACAGAAGGAACACCTATTAGGAGTATGAAGATACTGTAATTTATCCCTTGTTGGCAATTTATATAAAAATGCTAACCATAAAATGAAGGAGTACCTCGGACTACTGTTGTTATGCCAAACAATTTTGTACCAAGGAACTGTAGGAACTGGGGGTCTTAAGAAGGTATAAGCAGAAGC
>JANKOE010000004.1:30005965-30017608 GCA_026284465.1 Erythroxylum citrifolium
GTGACTTTTGCCAACACCAACCATTATCTGTAATTACTGCCGACACTTTAGCATTCAGAGGAAGTCCAGACCCATTGATCAACCTAGGAGTAGAATGATCCAGTAACAAGCCGCTTGGATGTCAAGGATCCAGCCGCAAGGAAGTAGAAATTCCATTTCCAGTTCTAAATCTGAATTAATTCCCAATTTGATCCCTCACAGACAAAATCTTACGCCAGCTCAAGGATCTACTGTTAGTAAGAGAGGTATGCCAAAATTTTTTCCTTTTGAGTATGATAGTGTGTACCCACCTCAGCCACAATTCTTTATTATCATGAAACAGAAACCAAATTCACTTCCCAAGTAAAACCGTATTCCAGTTAGACAAGTGTTTAATCCCTAGACCTCCCTCTTTTTTTGGTCGCCATAGATCATTCCATTTAACCTTAGGTTGGCCTCTTGAGTCCACCTTTCCAGACCATAAAAAATTCCTAAGTTTCATCTCTATTTGCTTAGTAATGGAGGAGGGAAGGATGAAAAGGCTAGACCAATAGACCTAAAATGAGGTAAGGACCGAAATGACTAATTGCACTTGACCAACATAAGACAGAAATTTGTGAGTCCATTTGTTAATTCTTGAATCAATGTTATCCAGTAGCAGGAAACACTCCCTCCTTGGCAACCTACCTATCAGAAGAGGAACTCCCAGGTATCGAATGGGAAGTTACCCTCTTTTCAGACTAGACAAGTGAGCTATTTGTTGGGTCATTGGCTCCATCTCTGGAGACACAAAGAATTGGCTCTTAGAGAGGTTCATACCCATACCAGACAAATTGGAAAAATTATGCAAACAATCAAGTAAAGTCTGGATCGAATCTAAATCACCATGACAAAACATAAGGAGATAGCAAACAAAAGATGAGTAAGTTTGAGGGCTCTACATCTCCAATGATAAGCAAAAGTGCTACTTTCACCTATGCAAATAGTAAGACTCCGAGAGAAAGCCTCCATACTTAGAATAAACAGTAAAGGGGATAAAGGATCCCCTTGTCTAAGGCCTGATTTCCCTGGGAAAAAAGCGGATGGGGACCCATTGATCAAGACTGCATAAGCGGGGGAGGTAATACATTCTCTAATCCATCCTATGAACTGAGGAGGACAACCAATTGCTACTAGAATATTAAGTAAGAAATCCCACTGTATCGAGTCGTATGCTTTTTGTAAGTCCACCTTAAAAGCACATCTCCTATGGTTATTGACTAGGTGATAATTTTTGAAAACCTCTTGAGCCAATAAGATATTATCCCCTATACGACGATTCCTAAGGAAGGCACTTTAGTTTGGGCTGATGACTGAGGGGAGGAGATCTCTAAGCCTATTCGCTATGATTTTCGCAATCATCTTATAAATAAAATTACAGCAAGCTATAGGCCTATAATCTCCGAATGTGGAAGGATTTTCTAGCTTAGGGACTAGAGTGATAAACGTAGAATTGAGCTCTTTGAGGAGTTTCCTATGTTGGAAGAAGTCTTGAATAGCCCTAGAGACATCCCTCCCAACTATATGCCATGTATGTTTAAAGAACACACCATTGAAACCGTCGGGACCTGGAGACTTATTAGGATTAAAAGAATTAAGTACCTCCGTAATATCCTGAGTTGAGACTTCAGCGATTAGTTTAGTAAAGAGAGTCTCTGAAATCCTATTAGGAAAACACTTGTCCACAAATGCTTTTGAAGAAGGGAGAATCTTACTAGCCCCTATAGTGCTTCGAAAGCATTCCAAGAAATGATTTTGAATCTTATCCACTTCCACAATTCTACTACCATTTGGTCCTATGATCGAGTGAATGTTGTTTCTATTTCTATTGGCCAGAAGAGAATGATGAAAAAAGTTTGTATTATGATCCCCCTCTTTGAGCCACTTAATCTGGGAAGCTTCTTTGTATATGGACTCCTGATCATCTAAAGCTCTAATCAAATTATTAATGGCTTCAGTTTCCCTCTCTACCATGAAAGGGCAGCTAGGTCGATGTCTCTTTTGATCTTGTATTTGGTTAAGGGAAGTTTGGCATTGCCCAACCCTTGCATGAACATCACCTACTTTACTCGAATTAAGCCCTTTGAGAGCCTGCCTTACTATTTTAAGCTTGGAAACTACACAAAACGTAGGGGTGCCTGAAACTGGACTATTCCAAGCCTCTTCTACAACCTGAAGGAAGGTAGGTTGAGACACAAGGAAGTTGGAAAACTGAAAAGGTGTAGGTCGCTTTGGTTGAACCAAAGGAGACCTAATCACTATGGGAGAGTAATAAGAAATGTTTGGATTAAGGATAACCCCATAAGAACTAGGAAACCTAGCACTCCATGCAGCATTGACAAGCACTTTATCTAACCTCCTAGCAACAAAAAAGTCACCAGTTTGTTTATTAGACCAAGTGAACTTTGGACCACTAGAGTTAAGATTAAACAGTGAACAAGTCTCTACACAGTGCCTAAAATCACACATACCAGGGGGAGGTGAAGGACTAAGAGGGTAAGTCTCATGAGAGAAAAGAACTGTATTAAAATCACTAGCTAAGTTGTGAAGACGTTCCAAATTTGACCAAAGATTTTCCTATGATTGGGGCTATTAGACCCGTACACACAGGTGACAAAGAAAACTAAAAAGATATTTATGGGAGACACCTCCAAGTGAACCAGATGATCACTAGTGAATCTAGGACTACACAACAAACAACTAGGATTCTAAGCTACTACTATCCTGGCATTAGGACTAGAATCTAAGTTATCAAAGGAATTCTATCGAGGAAACAAAGAAGAGGTCACTTTACTCAGCACAATGTTAGACTTAATACGAGTCTCAGTCAAACACACAAAAGAAACCAACACACTCTTAAGCAAAGCACGCACAGCTATTGCTTCTTAGAATTATTGATACCCCTAACATTCCAAAAAACTAAATCCATAGCAGCTAAAACACAACAAACCCTCTACTTTTGTTTCCTCCTAGTTTTCCAATTCTTTCTCACAGTGTATTCCCCCTCTGCCCCCTCTGCATTCCCCGGGCTCTGATCAGGAATCAATTCTGAATTAGAAGGAGATAGCTAATTACTTTCTCGCTGTTGTAAGCATAGACTATTTTCCTATTGTAATGACGTTCAGGGTTAGAGCCAAACTCCCAGCTTTTTCTAAGGAATCTTATTGAGTTTTATAGTTTGTAAACCTTTATTCTAGACTCTAGCACTCCTATAATGATAAGATGTTTCTTTAAAATGATATCTTTAATAGCCTGCCTTTCAAAGGTCCATTTATGCCACTTATATTCCAAAAATCATTTATTAGATGAGGAGACCTTTCATCCACCCCCTTGGGTTTTCTTATCTTCCTTCCATGTTTCTTGATAGTAGTTGGAGATAACAGTTCTATCTACTCTAGGTCTGAATTCCCTGAGTTTTCAAGATTAGGGACCTCCCTTTCATTTGTATGATAGTTGGGAGTTATTTCCAATCCTTCTAACCTTTTATCCTCCCTTGTTACATTTTGCTTTCCTTAATATACTAGGATATAGTTTTGTCCAACTTCTTGAATATTCTCAGACTTTTCAGTTAACTTAGTTGCTTGTTCATTTCTCGAGCTTTCCTCATTTGTAGGTGGAGTTAGGTCCTCTTCAAGACCTATAATTTCAAGATAACTTCAAAAATTCTTTTTCCCTATTAGTTTCCATTCTTTCTTTCTCATTTGAGGTTTCTAATTATAAGAAAGATGAATTTTAGCTTTGGCTAATTTGCCATCCAAATCCAATTTCATTACAGGCAAAACCTTTAGTGATTCCTCTTTTGAGTTCAATTTAACACATATTCTAGAAAAACAGTTTTTCAAGCTTGGTAGTAACTGAATCAAAAGAAATTTCTTCCCTATGAAGCTCACTAGAAAGCTTAGTCCATCTAGACTACAATACTTTAATGGAATATTATTGAAGTTATTCCATAGTGGAATAGTTTCTATTCTAGATCTGTCAGGTTGTCTAGTAACCCATTTTGGACAAATGTTGGTTGTCCCATAAAATGTTAAGGTCTAGCTTCCATTAGCTTATTAAGGTTATCATTGTCTATGAAATGGAAGGGAAATGTGTCTTCTTTAGTGAGAAGACCCTGTTTAGCTCTTTAATATCAAATCTAACATACACCTAGTTTTGAATATGGGGGAATGTAGGCCTTTTATTGAGAACCCCTATCATGTTTCCCTAGTATTTTCCTCCCTCCTGTACCAGCTCCAAAGGATAAGTAATAGTTCCTTGGTTTATAGTTGAGAGGAAGTGCTTCGATTTCTCCCTCGAGGTGTTAGAGGCTACCATATTGCTCCAAATTTTGCTTGTATTTAGTTTACTATTTGTATTAATGGCCCTAGCCTCATATGGAGTAGGAAATTGGATCGCCTCTAAACAACTATGAGGAGGGTGGGGGTTGAAGGACTCCATAAGGTGCCTCCTATGGACACATCTATAAGCTACCCTAAAGTAGTAGCCCAAAATAGAAATTTTAGTCCTTTTTCAAATTCGCCTTAGATCTCCTCTTAATCTCGTTTTCCCTTCCAGGTTGTTATTTCTTTATAGTGCTTTAGTTATGTTTTTCGTTATGAACAAATTATGGCAGCAAAAAAATTTTAGCAACAAAGTGTTTTTCGTAGCTAAAACTCAAATATGTTCTAACTATCGGCTACATTTTTTGAAATTTATAGGGAAAACATTTTGACTATGAAAATATTTTCATAGCTAAAACTTAAATATGTTCCAACTATTAGCTACGTTTTCTAATTTTCGTAGGAAAAATTTATTTCATATCCAAAAGTGGAGAATAAAAAATAGTGTAGATGATATCATTTTCTCCACTTAAATGATGTCATCTTTCTAAAACTTATAACCTAAACACAGTTCTCTCCTCTTGTTTTCCTTCTTTTGTATTCGCATCGCGTTCTTCTTCTATCGTCTGCTCTAACTATTTCCTCTTCTGTCCTCGTTGTTTTCCTTTTTGTTGCTTACAATCCAGCTACTTGCTTCTCTGTATGTGTTCCTCCTCTTCTGTCTTTTTCATGTAAGTAAGAGTTTTCTATGTTTTTCTTCTTTTTTGTTGAATTGGGATTTGCAAATAGGGTTTTGATTTTCTATCTTGAATTTTATCTTGAAATTGCAACTCATATACACATTGTTGTTCATATTTTTTTTTGTTGACAACTTATTTATGATGTGAAGGCACTGAAGTTCTCATGGAATGTTTTTGTAAAGCCATACATAGGAAATCATTTTTGATTGAGCTCGTCACCTTTTTGGAAAAAATTCTTACAATTTTGAGTTTATCAGCCATCCTTTCTTTTATGAGCATTATCTCCTTTCAAATTCCAAGTTTAATCCTAATTGCAATTCAAGTAATATTTCCTAATTATAACTTTATTTTTTAATCTTAAGGTCTCATTTAAAGCAATGAATTCAAAACTACTCTGGAATACATTTCTTTGCTATTTTAAGGTGTATTACACCTATGATATAAATGCTTTGAATCCATGTGCTTCAAATTTCTTGTTTAGAATCATGTAAATTGTACTCTGGTTATTTAAGTGATTGGTCCAATAGTTACAAAAACTTTTAGCTTTCTAAAGAAAAATAAAATACAAAATCCATGCAAATCTTCCTTGTAATGTAATTTTTACATGTGTGGTATTGATAAAATATTCTCATCAAGGTATTTATCAGACAAAATTGCCTTTGGAGTTTAATGATATACTCCAAATTGTTTATGTCTTTAAGGTGGATAAAATAGCTACAAAACAAAATGTCCAATATCGTTGGAATATGAGTGAACTGCATATGAAGACCGCAACATAATGTCTTATCTAAAGGAATCAATTTCTTTCTTTTACCTTAATCATAGGTAAATTATGTACTAAAAATGATATCTTTTCAAATATGCAAAAAAATAAAATTTCCTTAAAGTTGTTCTCATGTTATTGCGGTTATTTCAATTCTACAAGAAGATAAACATCTATAATACTAGTTGCACTAACTTTAGATTGTTGATGTCCAATATATAACAATTCAAATGTGAATAAATGTATGAACATAAGAGGCAAGTTTTAAGGGTTACACTTGTTAGAAAGGGTAATTTAACTGTCCTTAGATAGTATTGTTTGCCTCTCTTCCTCTCTTGCATCTTCTTTCAATTTTTTGTTATTTCTTCCAGTATACCTTGAAAACATGCTTTTGGTCTCTAAAGAAAGGAAATTTTATTGTTATCTTGAAAATAAGAGCTAATTGCCTTATTATATTTGAGCCAAGCTTTCTTATACTACAGCTCTTTGTACTTGCAACATTTCTAAAGGACAAGCTATGTATGTTATTTACATGCTAGTATTAAGAATTTTATTTGTTATGGTAGTATTAAGAATTTCTCCCATATTTTCTGGGTTTACTCTTACTGTTTGTTCAGCTGTTTATTTTTTTTGGTTTCATTGGATTAATCTTCTGGTATAAAAGGGCTTGGCTTTTGTGTTATATAGTAAACTCTTGAGCGACTCTGTAGCACCCCACTCCTGCAAGACCCGAACCCGACATCGATGGTGATATCCGAGTCCGTGCCCCGCGAGGGTGGGGCGCTAAAGCACTCAATCATTCAGAAATCTGTATAAATTTTTTTGTGTGTCCATAATAAATTCTTGCAATTCCTTAAGTGTCTAATTCCTCAAGTAAGGTAATATTATCTCATATCATCTTCAGTCTCTCACTTGACTCCTTATCTCTAATGATTTTCTCTTTTCATTCGATTCCTTCTAATTCACATCGACTTATTCAAATGCCTATTCAATTGTACTAGTTCCTCCACACATTTTCGATTCATTTGAATACTTCACTTTGCGTGTTGGTATCACTCCCTCATATTCAATTGGGATCTCCCGAACATGTTTACAACGAATATAATGTATATCTATAATCTCCTCACATTTGCAATAATATCACCTCAAATTTTAAAATCCACTTACGTAGTTGGATACTTTACATGAAACAAAATGCATACACTCTCAATAGCATATTCCACTTCCTATGCCTGAGTCTCCACTTAGGGTATGATTCCATTATTCACTTTTGATTTATTACACACTCATTTCTGATTTGTTTCTTCAATGCTTACTCTTAAACTGAATCGTCTGATCACTTAACTCAATTTAGGGAAATTCTTCTTTGAAAGAAGATTTCTTGCTACAATCATCGATACTATTCATGAAATCCTTATTAATAAACTATTTTCCATAATTACTTATGAGTCATTCTTAGTACCTCAAGAAGATCAATTTCAACTACACATAATATCCCAATAGGATCAATTTTTCCCATAGCTTACATGATCAGAACATCCCTTATAATGAGGCTCTGTAGGGCAATAAACAATTTCATTTACTCTAATACCTTGGCATATATCACCAAAATCATTACATCTTATCTAGGGATGTAATCTATACTAAGGATAAGCTATGGCATAAATTGATCCCTACTTAGTAGCTTATACTAAGGATACTTTAATCCCATTCAATTCTAGATAACTCTTCTTCGTTCGTGCCAATCCTCGATTGTAGGGATTTTGCTATAATCATGTCCCTCTTCTTTTTCCTCAAATTCATCATCTCTAATAACATCATTAACAGTCTCAATTTCTCTCCAATCGATCACTACAAGTACTCTCACATCTTGCTCTAATCCATCTTGAACTTTGAACTATAGGAACTATGATTGACACTTATTCAATAAGTCACCGATTACTTCCTATATCATCTCAACGCATATTATTCACATAGGCTTAATTGTTTCACTTGTTATGGTGATCCCACTATTAGCTGTGCACTCGCAATGGCAAATCAAAACTCAACAACTTTTTTGTATATCACTATCCTCATCTCATTTTCCAATGGTCATTTATTTCATCTCACACTTATATATTCTCAATCAATTTATAATGGTAGGGCATAACCCATAGGAAGCTTAAATCTCCATTCCACAGATATATTCTCATACTGAACCATAAACTCTTATATCGATAATCACACAACCATTCTAAGTCCAAGTTCAACCTTTCAAAGTCAGATCAACTTGGCTTATACACTTCAATCTCATCATTTCTACATATATCCTGATTTTTCCTCAAACAATCCATGGCAGTGTATTCACATTTTTATCACCTCCGAGGACATATCACCAGAACGCAATATCAATTTCATATTCAATAATACATCCACCCATACAAATACACTGAATCATTATCTGTTATATCCATCCATATACTATTTCTTTTTCCTGTATATATATATATTTCCTCAACCAATCCAAAATTTTCGATGCATAATCATTATGAATTTTTTTCAGTCTCAATTTTCTCTCATATCTCCTTATACTAAATTACAAACTCTTAGCACAATACTCGCATAACCATTTTGGTTCAAATTTCATACTTTTATGATCATAACAACTTTATAATTTCATTTCATTCTATCTGTACACTTTAGTCTCCTTTTTACTCATATGCTTATTTACAATCCATAACAATATACCTATTCACACCTATGTCACCCTCAAGGGTACATACCTCTTTGGGGTGAACCTTTATCGATCATACAAAACCATTTCTCATTTCCAAAATGTCCATAAACCATTATTTTATTAATGCTTCTAACCGCTCAGACTCTTCAGGAAATGCTCATGCATGTGACTCATATTGAGGGATCAGTTGTCACTGTCTGCTATGACATGACCAATATGCATATGCATATAACTTGACACATATTTCAGAATGCCCATATAAGATAGTACTTCTGGGCTCTGATACCACATAAATGTAGCACCCCACTCTCGCAAGACCCAAACCCGATATCGATGGTGATATCCGAGTTCGTGCCCCGCTAGGGTGACGTGCTAAAGCACTCAATCATTCATAAATTTGTATAAATTTGTGTTTCGAAATGACTCAAGTGTTTTGTAATTGTGAAAGGGCCCGAATGGTTATTGAAAATTGTGTTAAGTGAAAATGTTTATGAATGAATATGGGCCCAATGTGAGTTTCAATTTTCGCAAAAATATGTTATTGATTTAAAAAAAATTTATATAGATTTCTGAATGATTAAGTGCTTTAGCACGCCACCCTCGCGGCGCACAGACTCGGATATCATCATCTATGTCGGGTTTGGGTCTTGCGAGAGTGGGGTGCTACAGACTCATATAGAGGAACACTCTCTGCTCACCGGAGATGTCATGCCTCTGGCTGCTCTTCTTCTTCCTGTATGACTTATATTCTTCTTTTTGGATAGTAGGTGGAATAATGGAACAGAAGAGTCCACCCTCCCTTTTTAAGAGTTATATTAGGCATATGAGCTCACAACAGGCCAATGCATTCGATTCAGTTGGACGATGACTTGTCCAAGTTTCCTTATGGTTTGCTAATGGCGTCACGTTGCTTTGGGCAATCCTCGGTCATTCATTTTGCTAGTCCTACTGGAGAAGGGAATTTTGTTGTGAACTTCTTGAGATGCCACCTTGGGAGTTGTTGGTATCATCTGACAGAGACGTGACATAATCGAGTGCAGGATCCTTTTTTCGATCTTTGATGTGCCTTCTTTCTCTTTCTTTGATAACACAACCCATCACTTCATACTCACTCTATTGTTATATCAAACCTGCTGTTTTAAAATCGCAGGATTGTCATTGTTGAAGGAAATGACAAAGTTACATTTTCGTTAGGCTTCAGTCTTCACTCATATAAGTACGCAGGATTACAAAATCCCAACTTTAAATATAGGTACGGTTTGTCATTAGTTTATTATTATTTTATCGTTTCTTTATTATTACGTATTTTATTATTATTATTTTCTATATGTTTTATTTTTATTTTTTAATAGATTTTTAATATATTTTTTTTAATTTTTTTCACTATTATCTTGTCACATTTGCATGTGGGTCTACTGGAAATAGCCTCTCCATTAAGTAGGGGTAAGGCTGCGTACTATCGGACCCCCTAGACCCTACTTCAGTGTGGGACTTTGGGGTATGATGATGATGATGATGATGATAATGGTAGTCAATCCTTACCAAAATAAGGTGCTATCATTATCTTTTCTTAAAAAACAAATTTGAGAAGCTTATCAAATGCTATCTGTTGAACCACTAACTATTAAGGATGATATTGTTTTCAAGATAACTTGATATCCTTTTATCCCTTTAGTGGCACATTTTGTCAATATTTCATCCAATTAATAGCTATTAGATTAAAGTAATCAAATATATTACTCTTGCTTCTATCTCTTTTGCAGCTATCTTTCATAGGTTTAACTTAAACTAGTAAGATTGTATTTGAATTAGATGCAAGGAACAATCTTAAGCTAGTTACATTAGAGCTGGGTGGAAAGTCACCTTTCATAAATTTTCAGGATGTTGATGTTGACAAGGTTGTGGAGCTTGCACACTTTGCTCTATTTTTTAATAAGATAAGTATAACATTTGTTTTCCTTTTAGTGTAAAAGCTTTGGTTTGATGTGTATGTTTTTCTATTACAGGGTCAATGTTATTGTGTTGTTTCATACATGAGCATGTGTATGACGAATTTGTGGAGAAAGCAAAAGCAACAACTCATGCTCTAAAACGTGTTATTGGTGATCCCTTTAAGAAGGGTGTTGAATAAGGTCCCTACGTACTTTCCTTCCACTTCCTCGTTATTGATTTGATTAATCAGCATAACTTGGTTCTTATCTAAGATTGGTATCTAGGTTGTAATGTGTACGTATTTCTAATGGCTACAATGCACATGAGTTGGCACATATGAACATCTACCATATGTGAACACTTCTTACATTCATAAAAAAGATCATTTCTCTAAGTTGTCCTCTAATTTCTCTGTGGACCTTTTGACGATGTTAGATTGACACAATTTGAAAAGATATTTAGGTATATAAGACTTGGCATTGACAGTGAAGCCAAGTTTAAATGTTGAGGAGATAGGATTGGTACTAAGGGTTCTTTGTTTTGCCTACCATTTCTCCAAGGTGAAGGTATAAATTACTTTAACCCTATTAACTACTACTTAGTGAGTGCATATCCATTTTATAAAAACATACTAGTAACATTCTCCTGAAACAAGACGATGTGCTAATAGCCCAGGATGAGATATTTGGCCTAGTGCAATCTATATTGAGATTTAAGTAAATTCTTAACTGAAATTAATTATTGACTCCAGTAATAATGATTGATGATTCTTAATTTATGTTTAGTTTAATTATAAAATCCTTTCTTCACCCTTGCTTCTGGGGACATTAATGAAGTAATAAGGAGGTCAAATATGATAAGATATGGTCTAGTTGCTAGAGTTTTCATAAGGAACATCGATATTGTCCTGGGTTTTAAGGGCTAAAAATATGTGGCTTAATTGGTCTAATGTGTTTAACATAACAATTCCTTTTGGTGGCTACAAAATTAGCAATATAGGCAAGGAAAAGGGTATCTATAGTGTAACGCCCCAAATTTGGGGTTAGCATTTTGAGCAAATTTAGTCCGATTTATGTTATGTCTCTTTCATGCATTCATGGCATTTTCCGGGTCAATTGGTTTAATGAGATTTCTGGATTTTTCGGACATTAT
>JANKOE010000004.1:30151232-30163966 GCA_026284465.1 Erythroxylum citrifolium
AGATTGATTAGATGAAAGTGAGGAAGTCTGCTGGAATATTATGAACTGGAATATTTTCATTAAACATGCTTCGGCATTTTGATTATATCTTGATTTGTAGATTTCCAAATGAGTTGATTCTTAATTCATATCAAATTAGAGACATATTTATACAAATTTCTTGAAGAAGTAGAATTTTAATTATGTCTCTAAGAATTTCAAATTTTGGCATGAAATTGAGTCTAGGCTTAGGCAGTAGCACTACCAGGGACAAATCATATTCTGTGGTTATTAAATAAACTGTATTGATATAGGCCGAATCAGACTAAGGTGCCTTCACAAAAGTTGTAGCTTATTCTCTTAGCTTTTAATTGGTATAAAGTTTGTAATTTTTGGAAATTGTAATTGAGAGATATGAGTTGTACAACTTTTAATGCATGAACATGCACAAGCCAAAATTTCAAATGTATTCAGTGTACAGTATTTTGAGCATAACTCATAGACTAATGAACCAAATTATATGATCTTGGAGTCATTAGAAACTTAAGGCACAGGAAAAAATTGTCCAGAAGAAAGTGTTACAGAAATACATCATTTTCCTTATCATAATGATCATGTAAAGTAGACCCGAAAGTTGTGTTGATAAGAAAGCTGGAATAGCGAATGAGTGTATGAATTTTGACACATTTGGAGTACAATTGATCTTTTCATCGGTTTATTATAGAAGTATACTTGGGCATATGTCATTGAACATGCTTGTGAGTAACCTAAGATGGTTTCACCTTGATTTATTTTGATATGAATGTGTACTGAATTGTGTATTGAATTCTGGAAAATAATTGTCCGAGACGTTTGATGCATGTAATCATAATTGGAAGTGTTACTTGTATGTGAATGAGAATGACTAATTGAATTTGATATGTACTTATTGTGTTCTGAATTCTGGACATGAATTGTTCGAAGAGTTTTGATGCATGATTAAAACATTGAGAGTGCTACGTGAATGTGAATGAGATTGACTAATTGATTCTCAACTTCAATGTTGAATGCCAAACTTAGTCCAATGATTACTGTGACTTAAAAAGTGAATGCAAATGTAATGGACTGAATGTGATACTTGAATTTGAGAAATGCATTTCATTCCAATATATGAAAAATAAAGGCAGTTGTGACTGATGTCATCAGTGAAAAAGAGCTTAAAGCTCAGGCATTCATGATTACAGCCTAACGCTCAATATGTAGAAAGATCCCTATATCCCCAACGAATAAGGTACAATATGATAAAGCTCAGTATCCATAACGGGTACGGGACAATGAAAAAGGCACACAATCACAATAATGAACTAAATGAAATCGAGTCTCATAACATTGCATACACATATGATCTAAATAAATTGAATGATTGCAATGTTTTGAGAACTTTGTGTATGAAATATGTGATAATTTTTCAATGTGTATGTTCTATAAAATTGTACTGAAATGATGAAATGTTTGAATTTTGTTTTTGAAAAATGATAAATGTGATAAGGTGTTATGTGATATTACCTGAAAAAATCAAGTTGATGTGAATTACATGATAACATAATTTGTTGTGTGTTGTATGACAAGAGTGAACCATCGAGGGTGGTTACTCTTCTGAGTTCGCAAAACTCATGAAAATTGCAATGTTGACAATTTCAGGTTCGAGATAGAGCGACAACTTAGCTGCTAAAACTGCATTTTGGTACAAGTTATGACTCAAAGGTCGGTCAGCTGAGGACAGAAGATTAGTTTTTAGTTTTTGGTTTATTTCCTCATTTATGTAGAATACTTTGTAAACTGAACTGTGAGCTTTGATAGGCTGACAATGTATACATATGAATGATGGATCTAATGCTACATTGTAAATTATGGTTTATGATATGAAATGTGGAAATATTTGGACTTTAGATAATGTATTATTTTTGCTTTTACTTATGATGCCTTGTAGTAAAGTGAAGGTGAGATAGTTAACACGCCACTTCTGTCAAGCATGTGCACATATGACCGTATGGTGCACGTGCATGTGTCAGGCGAGATTGGGGTGTTACACTAGGTCTTTCACAGTCTACATACATAGATAAAGTGCTAAAGAGGTTTAGCATGGAGCAGTCTACGAAAGGGTCTTCCCATGACTCATGGGATAAAACTCTCGAAATCTATGTATCCCAAGATGCAAGATGAGAGGACTCATATGAATATGATTCCGTATGCTTCGGCAATATGATCGATCATGTATGTTATGTTATGTTATGTACAAGACCTGATATATCGTATGCTCTAAGTGGTAGTAGATATTAATCAGATCCTGGTGAGTGTCACTGGATGGCTGTCAAGAATATCCTAAAATACTTGAGAAGAACTATGTATTCTTGATATATAGAAATGAAGATCTCGTAGTGAATATACATACGAATGCCAGTTTTTAATATGACTAGGATGACTCCAAATCCTAGTCAGGTTATGTTTTCACACTAAATGGTGGAGCAGTCAGTTGGAAGAGTTCCAAACAAGAGACGACTATAGACTCAATGATCGAGTTAGAGTACATTGCAGCTGCGGAAGAGGCAAAAAAAGCTGTTTAGATCAAGAAGTTTGTTATGGAACTTGGAGTGGTTCTGAGCATTGTAGACCCGATACTGTTGTAATGTGACAACAATGGGGCTATTGCTCAAGCCACAGAACTAAGGTCTCATTAGAGGTCTAAGCACATACTCAGGAGATATCACCTGATCAGAGAGATAATTGATAAAGGTGATGTGAAGATAGAGAGAGTGCCTACAGATCAAAACATCACTGATCCTTTGACTAAGCCACTTCCTCAAATAAAATTTGATTCTAGTGTGCCCGCCTATGGTATTAGATACAAAGGCGATTGACTTTAGTGCAAGTGGGAGATTGTTAGAGTAATGCTCTAAAGGCAATCTCCTTTAGCACTTTTGTAAAAATTTTATTTTGATTAATAAAGTGAAAGGCAATTTTTCATTAATTTGATGTTCGTTTATCTATGAATTGATGTCGATATTAAGTCGAATTAATGAAGTCCACGATACAAAACATAGCATAAAGGAAATCATGATAATGAGATTCCTATCATGTGCAATTATGTTAGTAACTAAATCCGTAGTCATAAGATTAATAAGATAGGACATTATTAATCCGGATAAACTAGCACATGTTATACTCATTGATTTGATCAAGCAGTGGATCTCACAAACTGTAAGCAAGAGATGTTTAGAGATAACATGTGAATGCTTACTAAGTGTTGTAAGTACATCGGATGACCCGCTATGAGATTATCATATGAATGATCTATCAAATGTCAATGATTAATCTCATCATAACAATGGTGTAAATATCTTTAGACTTGAGGTACTCAAGAATATCTTGGATACTAAGCCTGTGCTTTGACATCATTCCTTGTTACCTCAAGACAAGGTTGCTCATAGGGTAGTGATTGGGTACAGCTGTTGGTATTCGAAGGTAATTGGGCAGTCAATAAGGATTCACCACTCCTTATAGAAGGAGATGATGCCCACGGCCTTTTGTTAGGGTCATTACTCAGGAGTCTCTGGCTAGAGTAGTTATGTGTTATGAAGAGAGTCTTTAAGGAAACATAGAGTAATAAGATCCTTGTATAAGAACTATCATCACTTGGACTACATATGATGTAGTCAGTCTAGTGGGAGTTGACACATAGCCTTTTAGAGTAGTGCCCTAAAGGCAATCGCCTTTAGCGTGTTTTGTACAAAGTTGTGTGCAAACTTTATTTTCAATAGTAAAGAAAGGCATATTTCATTAATTTGGTATTCATTATTTATGAATTGATATTGATCTATAAGTAAATTAATGAAGTATATGATATATGACATAGCATGAAGGAAATCATGATATGATCATACTACTGAGATTCCTATCATATGTAATTATGTCAGTATCTAAATTTTTCCTAGTCATAGGATTAATGAGACTGGACATTGTTAATCCAGATAGACTAACACATGTCAAACTCCTTGATTTGATCAAGCATTAGATCTCAGAAACTTTAAACATGAGATGTTTAGAGATGAGATGTGGATGCCTACTAAAGGTATTAAGTACATTGGATGACCTACCATAAGATTGTCATATGGATGTCCTATTATAATATTAATGATAATCTCATCATAGCAATGGTGCAAGTATCCTTAGACTTGAGGTACTCAAGGATATCTTAGATACTGATTATGTGCTTTGACTCCATTCCTTGTTGCCTTGCAAAGGTCGCTCATAAGGTGGTGATTCGGTAGAGCTTGTGGTATTCAAAGGTAACTGAGTAGTCAATAGAGGATTCATTACTTCTATGATAGTAGAAGATAATACCCACGACCTCTTGTCGGGGCTATTACTTGGAAATCTCTGGCCCGAGCATATGTGTCATGAAGAATGTCTTCGTTGACATATAGAGTAATAAGTCCCAGGACCAGAACTGATATCACTTGGGCTAGATTTGACGTAGTCACTCTATTGATAGTTGACACTTTGCTTATACTCATAACCAAATGGAGTATAGCACGGTGAAAGGACGAATTGCACAACAATTGTCTATAGTCGTGAGATGGTTTATGAGGAGCATAAGTTTGTTCGTCAAACCACTTACTATTCGGTCAATTGGAGGTCATGATGTGTTGCTAGACACCACTCATGACTTGCTTGGATTAAGTGTTAATTGAAGTGGCTAACATAACCGGGAACCTAATAGGTCCCATGCATAAGAGTGACTCGGAGGATTCGTAAAATGGTTTTGGATAGAGATCCATTATATGGAGAGCAATAGAACCAAATGGGCCTCGATGAGATTGCGACATCGATATTACTGAAATAGGTCTTCGGTGTTTTTTCATACCCAGGACCCAGTAAAACCAACCCCTAGTATGACTGAACCACCTCAGCATTTATATATATATATATATATAAAAGATACGTGCAACGTGGAAGATGAGATAGGCTTCTTTAAAAGGTAATGCATTGTTTGTCTTTAAATGATAAAAGACAATAGCAATAAAAAACAAAAACAAAAAAGTAAGTAAGATGATGATAATCATGAAAATGGTTAAGTAAGAACTCTTCACGATTCTCATCTCATTCCCTCATCTTTCTCTTCATTCTCTTTCACAGTTTTGCTCTCCATAGAACAAAGAAAAGAGCTAGCAGTCTTTTCTTTGTTCTAGCCATTTCCAGATCAAAGAGTTTGATTCGGTTAGTTTCTCCAATCTTTGCATGGATAGCATTAGAGATGGTTTATTTTGGTCATTGTGGTTTGCGATAACCCAATGAGTAGAAGATTGAAGAACGAAGGAGACTACACACAAGGTATATGGTTATTATATGAATGATTGATTTGTGTAAATGCCATGAATTCCAATATATATATATATGTTATGAACATGTATGTGAATTGGAATTTTCAGTTAGGTTTAATGGTATTTCCTTATATAGGCACATAGATCCTGGACTTCGGGAAAGTCTTGGAATAAAATTTTTTTCCACATCGCATGTATATGTTGCATGCACCGGGATTTCCCTACAATTTGGCCTCTTAAATGCCCTTTTATACTAAAAATAAGGATTGTGTCACAATACACAATCAACTACATAGGCAGGTAAGTGACCATGTGTGTTAAAATTCCAAAAATTATGAACTTACGTGTTCAGAGTGAGCTACATGACTGTTTAAGTCCTCACATGGCTGTGTAAGTTGTAGAGGTGCTTGAAACTACATCTTCATGCTCCTACATGCTTCCAATGAGTTACATGGTCCTATACATTTTGTGTAAGTTGCAATAACTTCATTTTTTGTGTTCTTTGCTATGGTTTCACCCTAACTTATCTCCTTTTCTTCCATGAAGGAAAGTAATATTGAACATCAATAGAATGAAACCAAAGATGTTCTTTTAGCTCATTTGGGTTCTTATTCTTCGAACTTGTACCTAAAGGAAAATATGAACTAAAATAAGTATCTTAAGTACATCATAACATTTTCTAAAAAAATGGAAATTGAATCAAGCCAGTAATGGCTAAAAGCAAGATGAAAATATAATAACTCTCAATATGAGAGTTCTAACATCAAATTTAGCAAGCTATGCTACTTAACATCATCAGTTGTTATAAAAAATACCCTAACTATTGCTCCATATATCAATACATTCTGAATTTAAGGATAGCTTGTCATAAAAGTTGTTGATGTAAAGTCCGGCATAATTAACTAGATCCTTAATGAATTGCTCATAGCTTCTTTATTTGTTGCTGAAAATGTGCCTATTTTTTCATCCCATATGTGTAGGACCAAATAAGATAAGGCAATGAAAAAAAATACCATTTCCTATTTGCCTTGATATGTTTTAAATTCATCCACCATTTAACAATCTGTTGCTATCCGTTTAGAGGATTGATGATGGCACGTTTGTGAAGAACTAATTCCTATGCTCGAGAGATGTTGCATTTGAATAATAAGTGTGAGGTGCTCTCCATTTTGCATTTACTTAGGCTACACCAGTTTTTTAAGTAGTTAAACTTGTTCAATCTATCAATGGTGGGTAATATGTCCTTAAAAGCTCTCCAAAAAGTTGTTGAAGCTCTATGAAGATTATATTTGCAGTAAATCAGCTTATACTATGGCACACACAAGAGGTTCTATTTAAAGAGTTTTCTATATAATGCATTACTAAAGTTTCCATTGATAAAAGGGCACCACAAATTCTTATCAAGCAAATTTTCATCTAATACCAATCTGTTAATCTCATTATGCATATTCCTATCATTCATCCATAAAATAATTTCATCCTTGTGAAGTAGAGCATTTATGAGATTCTATTTATCAGGAATGCAGTCTTTCAAGTCTTGTAGTTCTTTTATATTCTTCAGAGGTACTCTTACAATCCAAGTATCATGCTAAAATAACATATTCATTACATTCCAACTTTCTTTCTGATGTAAGGTCTTATTGAGCTTCTTAGATTGAGACTTTATTTCAATGTTGTTGAAGCATTTCTAGTTGTAAGGTCAATTTCCCATATGCTATTATCGTTGATGTAATATTCATGTACCTATTTACACCATAAGGATTAATGATCGTTAATCAATCTGAGCCTTCTCTTGACAAGAAAATATGTATTTAGTAGTTTCAATGGAATTATGCTCAAACCTCCATGCCTTTTGAAGTTGCATACCTCAGACCATTAGATATTAGCTTTGTAACCACTATCATTTTCCCCAACGCGGAGGAACTTTCTAACTATCTTATCAATTGCTTTATTCACTATCCTCAGAATAGCAAGATGTAGCCTAATGTATATTTATTGAAGATAATGCATCTATGATTAAGTGAGTCCTAATAATAAGAAATAAAGTTCTCATGCTCCAACTCGAGATTCAAGCTTTTATCATGTCCTTTAACAGTTTGAAATTTCTTTAACTTAATTTAGTGATAGCTATTAGAATTCTAAGGTAACTGAAAGGTAAAGTAAGCTCTTTGAAACCAGTGATGTCTCTTACCATATAACTCAGGTTCTCTCCACTTGTAGAAATATGGAAAGAACATTTGTTTATTTTAATATGCAGTTCATACAAATTTGAAATATTTTGATCGTCTTTATAACTACTGATAAAGAAGTTTTGTATAGGAATTGATGGTTTAAATTTTGAATTCCTATACAAATCATCCTCGATTGAAGCCAAATATGTCTTAGTATTAGTAATAAGATGATGCAAAATTCCTACATTCTCCTTTTGTTAAAGCTTGAGGCTATATTTAATCACTTTCAATCTTTGCACATATTTGTGATGTTTAGAACCATGCATCTTAGCAAAATATCTTTCCATAGCGCATCTTCAAAACTTGGTACATCAACAAGGAAATTGTTAAATCTAAAAGGGCTTCTGATACTTACTTAATCAGTCATGACGTTAGTTGGTGAGTGATCAGATAGGCAAATGTTAGCAAAAATGGCATACTTATTTAGGAATTGTTGAAACCACTAAAAATTGGTTAGACTCCTATCTAACTTTTTCCTGATAAGGTCATTTCCCTATTGCTTGCTGCTCTATGTGAAAAAGTTTTCTTCAAGAGCTACATCAGAGACTTCAACATTTGTCAAACATTGTCTTAAATCCTAACAAAGGGTTTTGTTTACATAAGGGCCCTCAACTTCTTTTATTGTTATAATGGCACTGAAGTCACTACTCAGTAGCCATAGTTTTTTAGTATGGGTAGAGATCATCTAATAACATGCCAGTTGCCAGAGGTAACTTCTTTGACATATATTATTATGAGAATCTATGAATGATATCTGATAAGCACTCCTTATGGTTTTACACAGAGACTCGATACAAATTACTTGATCTATAATGCAGGTTGTAGATACCTCAACTGAGTTGCTATTATAATACACTAGAATTCTACCATTAGGGTTTTGATCAAAGTTTTTTAATTCTTTCCTATTACTACCAAGCAGTTTCAAAATTTCCTAATTCACCACTTTAATTTTGGATTCCAAAATAGCTAAAAGGTTAAACTTATTAAAAGTAGTTTCTTAGTAAGAGCATTAGCTCCTTTAATATTCAAGGCTGCAATCTTCATGTCTTGCTGCTTTGAGTAAGTGGATTCATTTTCCTACTCGATTTTCTCCTCAACATATTTCAAACTCTCTCTTAGAGATATTACTATCACACAATTTTCCTGATTCCTTGTTAGCAACATTATCATTGTCTTTTCTAACTTTGGAGTAGTCTCACTTTTTTCCTCTGTGTTTTGCACTATTAATAGAGTTTGTGGTTCTATTGACTTATTCTTAATTGTTCATTCCTCTCCCTTTTTGTTCTCTGTAGGTTTAGATTCAATTTCGTCCATTTCCTAGTCTACTTGTTGCTTTAATCAATGGCTTCCATCTCATCTCCTTTCTCTAGTTCATCATGGAATCCTATCTTAAATAGCTTTCTAGTAGGAATCCATTTCTTTTTAGGACCCTAAACCTCAAGTTTCCATCCATATATGACTATTCAATTATCATCCAAAGCTTTAACTTGCTCATTCAGTTTTATAATGGGAATAGTTTTAAACAAGTGAGTAATTGAGCTTACCAACACACAAGATCTTGTAAAATTAATTCTAGATACTTCAGCAATTGCTTGATCTATACAAATGGGTTTCCCAATGTAGCTTGCAAGATAACTTAATCCATTAGTTATCTAATACTCCAAAGTAAGCTAATCCATAAAGGAATGTTCTTTTGCTTAATCTCTTTATTTTCATACCAGGCTTCCACATCAACAATAAGAGTGGTTTGCTTTAGATATGCTAAGAACCTACTTCAAACACCTTGGATGCAACCTTTTTATTTGAGAATTTGAAGAAGAAAGTATCATCATTATTGACTAGAATATCCATCAAACCATATTGCTTCTAATTAGTGAATGTCAATTGCATCATCAATAGAAAAGTTATCCTTTTACTAAGAAAAAAGCCTAGTAATATTGCACGCCATTTCTGTGCGCCTACCATTAGCACTTCTATAGTAAGTGAAACCACTTGTTGCTCCTTAATTTTTCTTAGAGGATAATAGCTTAACCTAATAGCAGTAATATTGTCACTGGCCACTAATAGGTGTAAATTATGTTTTCTAGGTGTTTAAGTGTGTTTTTAGGTGTTTATTAGATGATTATCATATGTATAGGCTTAGAATTGTTCTATTGGTAGTGTTTGTATGTTTTTTAAGTGTTTGTGCAGTCTAAAGCAAGAATTTGATCTTAATTTTATGTTTCATGAAGTGTTTCATTTGTTTGTGAGTGTTGGAAATCAGGTAATTGAAGAATAAGGAATATTTGAAGCAAATAAGGGATGCACGAACATGTCTATGGCCGTGTAAGTCTCTTAGCCCATGCAGAATAGCGAATTTTAAAGATTTTTGACATATACATAGTCTAGTGCACGGCTATGTATCTTTAGAGAGAGAAAAAGCAAAATTTCATCTTTTCCAATACGTTAGTTTTTTTTAATCTTTTGACGTTTTGGTGCTATTTTTGGAACCAAAATAAGTGGGAAAATCCTGGAAAGAACCCTAGAAGACTTAAGAACTATTTAAGAATGGGAAATACATAAAACAAAGGCAACATCCAATATTAAAGAGTGGATCAAACATGGGAGTTCAAAAAGAACATTTTTCGAAACAAGTCTTTAATATAGTTTTTCTTCTTTCCATTTAGTTCTTTCATTTTTCTTGATGTGTAATTTGAATTCCAAAATGTTAAACATGTTCATGAAGTTCTAAATTTCATATTAGGATTTATTTTGGATTTATTTTCTGATTTTGAATATTGTTGATTTCAATACACATTGGATGTTTGTGACAATTTTTTATGCTTAAATTTGACAATAAATCGAGAAAGTGAGTCAAAAGTAATCAGAGTTAGATTGTGCAACAAGATTTGGCAGTTTAATGGACCCATAATTATCAAATTGGTAATCATTCGAAGAGAGATCTTGTTTGAGAAATTAATTACCCAATAGTTTTAAAAATCAAAACCAATTTTCTTTGAAATTAATTAGTTTTATTTTCTTTGAAATTAAAAATCAAAACCAATCTTATAAACTAGATAATAGGACAACGATAATTACTAGTACTTATAGTGCTCATGGAATTGACTCGTACTTGCGGTAAAATAATGTTGACACATTTAGAAAAAGTCAATTAACGATCTTTGTGGGATTGATCTGTACTTGTCAATTTTAGCTATAGCTACACCATGCACTTATGATTAAAAACATATATTATCATACATATTAGGAATTCTCCCATTGATAAAATGGCATAGTTATGACCCCTCTAAATATTTATCTTAATCAACTCATCATTAATTCTATTAACACCTAAACCTAAAGTAGGACTAGAGAAATTGTGTCCTTACAATTAGATCAAATAGAGCTCGAAGTCATTTGGAAATGGTTTCAAAGTGGCAAGTAGGGGGAGATTAATTAGGAGATGTAGAGAAAATATCTTTAAACATTTAACCTAATCCTAATGACAATTCTTTCTTAGAATGTAAAAGGTCTCAATATCCCCAAGAAGCACTAGGTACTTTGAGTTTATCTTAGTGAAATAATACCTATGGCAATAGGTATTTAGAGATAAAACTCAATGTTGATAATTGTAAAAGGCTAGACTTATTGGGAAAACATTATCAATTTATTACCAATCACTAAGCTCATTACAATAGAAGAATAATTATTACCTATAATATAGATATAATTAAAGTTTCTATTCCTTGATCATAAAACAACATTCATCTCTTAATGAGTTACCTATAGGTGAAGGCTAGGATTCAATTAAATTTTATGCATGTCTGTAATCTTTCTTTTAATGATGCATTATGTGGGATAAGCAGAAGATGATTCTCTCTTTTATTGATACCCTTTGGATAATTCTAGCATACTTTAGTAGTACCCTTTTACACTCAGAAGTTAAAGGGAATAAAAGCTTAAGGAACTTCAATGAGGACTTTAGGAATTATGTAAACCATATAAAATCTAAGTATAAAGGAAACTTTTACATTTGGAATAACAAAAAGGTGGAAAATGGTTTATAAGGAAGAAACTAGATAGAGCCTTGGTAAATGAACCTTGGTTAATAAAGTTTCTAGATAGCAAGGCTTATTTTAGCATCTATCTTTTCTAATCACACAGTCATTTACAATATTTTCATAAACTACTAAAGAAGAGCTCCCTTTTGCTTTAATAACTACCTAGTAGGAATTAAAGGATTTCAACAGGCAGTGACTAAGGGGACCCCAAGGTAGCAAATCCTATATATGCATTTGGAAGCTTCAAATGGTAAAGAAGGAGATCAGATACCTAAACCACACAAGATATGGTAATACTCAAATAGTTGTGGCCATAATGTCGGAATTTTAAGTCTCAAAATACTGCCCTTTAGGAAATCACGACACACATCCATCTTATACTCCTTCCTCGTAATATACTTTTTTTTAAATATTTAGAACCTTAATGTGTCATAGTCTAAGGTTAGACTTCAAACCTTCTCATTTAGTCTTTATATTCTTGATATCTTATTATAAATATTTTGCATATATTAGGACCTATATCACAAATTATTATATAGTACAAACCTGACCATGCAAAAAAATTAAAGATAAAAACTAATCACCTTTTCAAAGTCGACTTGAATCTACTTGTACGTGTCCAATAAGTTCCTAAAAAAATCTTCAGTCTCTAGGAATAATTGGATTTTGATATAGCTATATATCAATCATGGCCTTCTCAAAAGCCAATTTCTTAGGTTCAATGTCCCACTTGGAGATGAAGATCTCTATATCAAGCTTCTTTCCTTCATTGTTAACAGTAGTGTCTTTTAAAGTTGTTGTCCTACAAAACTCTATATAGGCGTGAGGACTTTCTTGGCCAGCTCATTAGGAGTGTTCATGATAGGGTAACCTGACTCGTTCATAAATAACCTAAACCTGAACCTAAATATCAGGTTCGGCAATTTCACGAACTTGAACCTGAACCTGAACCTAAAGAATCTATAGGATTGGTTAACCTATTTTCAGGTTCGGTTCTCAGGGTAACCATACCCTATTCATATCAATATATATGCTAAAAATTATTTAAAAAATTGGTGAAAACAAGTACAAATTATTCATAAAAGTATGCATATAAAATCTATCAAAGATTAATCCAATATATT
>JANKOE010000004.1:30291033-30338526 GCA_026284465.1 Erythroxylum citrifolium
TCCTAATTTCAAGTCCTAAGGGCCAAGTCTAAGAATGTTAACTTAATTTCAAATCCTAAGATCTATTATAGGTATTTCTTTTTAACTCAAGTCCGAAGACTCCAGTCTAGGAATTTTATCTTAATTTTAAGTCCTAGGCACCAACTACAGGTATTCTTTCTTAATTTCAAATTTTAATATCCATTATAGATATATCTTTTTAACCCAAATCCTAAGACCTAATTCTAAGCATTTCATCTTATTTTCAAGCCTTAAGGTCAAGCTTTCGGATTTTATGTTAATTTGAAGTCATAAGACTCAATTCTAGAAATTTTATCTCGACTTCTAATCTTAAGATCCATTCTAGGCATTCATATTGATTTCAAAACCTAAAATCAATTCTAGAAAATTTTTATGGTCTTTTTGAAATAATTACCCGCAACTCTAGCCATACACAAACAAACTCATGACCATACACAAAATCTTGGAATTCATGCTTTTGTTGTACTGTTCCTAGCAGTTAGAAGGCTCTTTCTAAATCTTTTACACATCCAAATGGGAGAATCATGGTCCTAACTCGGATAAGATAAACTCATTAATTCCATTATTTGTGATCAAATTATCCATTTGAAAGTCAAAATTTTTAGTAGGAATCTCTGTCTTAATATCTCTATCATCTATGCCTACCAGAGAACCTCTCTTTCGAATAAGCTCATTGATATTCACCAAGGCGTTAATTCTCAATGAATTTTGCTAGGTGACTTCAATTCAACAATCCACCTTGATGAAGCCGAAGGAAATTAATCCCATACGCAAACTCATGCCCATACATAAACTCAATCTCATACACAAACATTTACAAAAAAATCAATTTGTAAATGAAACTACCTCCACAAGGAGAGCACGGACACGCAAAGGAGCGCAACATAGGAGAGCATGGAGAAGACGAAAATACCTCCACGAAGATAGTCGAAGAAGACGATAACAATGGCCGGAAAAGACGCAGCAACTTCACACAGCGCAGCAAAAGATTTGGAGGAGGAAGAAGGAGGATCGATGCAGGTGGGGGGGAAGGGGAATCGAGGTGGTCGTTTTAAGTATAACATACAAGAAGAAGCAGACGACGACGTATAGCTTGAGAATTACCGACAAAATTTACCGACGGATATTTTCCGTCGACAAATTGAAAAAATTATTATTCCGCCAATAATTCCCGACTTATTTATTGACAGTCATTTGATACCATCGCAAATTCATTTCCCTCCGTGTTTAGCGATGGATATTGCTACAGTTGCTAAAAAAAGTTTTCCCGACAATTTTTTCGACGAAATAGGATTTCCGTTGGTAATTTGTAACGGTTTCGTTACCGTCGGTAATTTTTTGTTGTTAATTCTTTCTTTTTTTTGTAGTGAATATAACATGCTTTAGTTCTTTTACATTTTTATTAATGTTCAATCTTAATAGAACTATAATTAAAAACAATTTAGAGATAATGCATAAATACAATATAAATCTTATAATAGGTATGACATAATTTTATTTATAATATATATTTACGTAATGAACTTTACCGTATTTATCTTAATATATATAAGATAAAAAAAAGTCTTTAAATAATTGCATCCTTAAAAAGATATATGTCAACATTTACGATCAAGCTCACAAAAACGCTCTCTCCCATTTTTGAACTATCTCTGAACTAAATATTAATATTCTCTTATCAAGAGAATCATAACTATCAAACAAAAACTTTTATCCTAAATTCACACAATTGCGTAATAGCTTGATTCCAATAGCGAACTTGCTTCTCTTAGTTTTCGTTTCTTTTGTTATCTTTTTTTACCAAATTACCTGAAGGGAGTGAAGTGCCAACACCTTCCAAAATGATTAAAAAAATATGGAATTCAAGTTGAGGAACCTGTCTACCATATTATTCGATCTGGGACAGTTTCTTCTGCTGTTTTAGTCCACCACCATGCCCGACTGGCCGCTTTGTATGCTTCAAAACTCCTTTTCATTGTCTCACCAACCAGCAGTCTATCAAAACTCTTCAAGATTGTCTTCCCAACTCTAACCATTTAAACTTTAATGTTCACAAACTCTTAATAGATAAATTCCTTATATTGCGTATTATCATATTAGGTTTTTATATATCATTAGTTATAAGTGTTTAGAAATTATTTTTTAACATAATAAAATTTAGTAATTCAACTTTTGGAAAATTGCCTGCATTTTGAATAATTATTACATAAAAGATATTATAGTTTTGAGATTGTTATTAATAAGTTTTGTTATCTAAATATGATTATATTAAAAAGTTACACTAAGGATAAACTCGAGCTTTTGACCTATTTTAGTAAAAAAAAAGAAAGAAAGTAATAGATATTATTATATGAACTTTAATTTGCAACTAGATATATACATTAATCATTTGTAAGATATCATATCAGATATTGCACGTGGGCCTTGCAAGTATTTGGGATGGGATAAGGCGTAAGTTAATAGAGGACCGCCCATCAAGGAGAGGACTTTTTAACTTGGACATTTTTAAATATAAAGAAGAAAACAAAAACTTGAATCAAATGGGTCAAGATATATATATATATATTTCAATATTATTAGTTGTTGAATTTGGTACAAAGAGGGCCGGGGGCAGCAATTTACAGAGCCATTTCACACACACAAATCTAATGCCTTAAATTTGGTGGATAGGTTAGCAAATGAGAAAGGGGAAGGTTTGGTTGGTGAAAAGAATGGTATGTAGAGCATTAAATTAAAAAATAAGTCAAAAAAGCTCAGCTGCCCCCCCTGCCCAACTAAAATCGTAACCTTTGTTCTAGATGGATAGAACGTTGATTTTTGTCAGAGTGCTGCCTGCAAACGCAGTCTACTTGCTTAATTTTATTAAAGTTCTAGTAATGGATTTATTAAATAGAACGCGTAGCTAGGTTGTTGAGACTTGAAATCCTGTCTTGAGGACCTGAACTCGCGTATCATAATTTGGTGGAAAGAAAAAGAATAGCAGCCTATGCCTACCTGAATCAACCCAAGGCCATCAATTCATGTTGCTCTCTGGATCTCCTTAATTACATCCTCATGTTCCTGTGGTTGGAATGGTGTGTGTACATGAAGTTTGAAAGTTTAGATCTTCTGTCTAATATTATGGTGTCTTGTTGTGTCCAATAAATCTCAACCATTTATTTATGTAGATCCACATAGGTCCTGTGTGGGTTCCACAAAATAAATGGCTGAGATTCTATGAGACAGAATAAGAAAGAGTAATACTGAACAGAAGATCTGAATTTGAAGTTCGAACATCTCTACCACACAGGACTAACTAAATCTTTGCTATGAATTAATTATCAAGTCATTTATATTAGATCATGTTTTCCTCGACCTATTCAGCCATTAATCTCTTGAAATATGTCCTTTACTTACCCAAGAAGAATATGATATGAATGAGGCGATGTTGTTGTTCATTGACCATTCAAAATGGCCTTGGCGTACGATCTAAACGAAAGATAAGAACTTGGGGTCCACAAACTCCATAATTTCATGAAACAACTTACACCATGCAAGTCGTATAGGATGTTTTATAATATACATATATATATACAATGTGCATGACATATTTTTTGTCTTAACTGACCATGTGCGTGTTATATAAATAGGAAGTACACAATATACTTATCCTTTAACATACGTTTCAAACATTTGTTGCGGACATAAAAGAAGGGGGAAAGGGAGAGAAAGAAGGGAATTGAAGGAGTTGCATTTCTCATGAACTGTGGAGTCGTCTTGGGTTTCTATTGTTGGGGTTGGGAGTTCTTAACTGCCCTTCTTCTCTTTTCTGCTCTGGTTCACTAGCATATTAATTCATCTTTCTAATTATAGTTTCTTTCTCTTCGTCTCTCTAAATCAATTTCCAAACTTAATATATATTTACAAACATGGAGGAGATACCCAATAATGAGAAGATGATCAACAAGCAAGGTGAGAGCGAGGGTGAGGATGAGGGTGTAATAGTGGAGGAATATGTAAGAAAATCCAGCCCACCACCCTTCTTATTGAAGACATACTTGCTAGTGGATGATCCGGCCACCGACCCCGTCATATCCTGGAACGGAGAGGGCACGGGCTTCGTGGTGTGGCAACCCTCAGACTTTGCTCGCGACCTACTCCCTACGCTGTTCAAGCATAGCAACTTCTCCAGCTTCGTGCGCCAGCTCAATACTTATGTAAGTTTGTTCATGTCTACCAGCGTAAACTTCTTTGTTAACCTTAAGCTTCTTCCTCGTTTTTTCAATCTATTTTTGTTCAAGTTGACTTAATCATCATGATTTGGACCACTTAGGTTCCTTAAATTAGGGATAGGATATATACATACATATATATATATATATATATATATATATATATATAGGTTTAAGTGTTCCTGTCTAACCTAACTCTGTCTCCACTTGGCTTAATTTCATTGGTTTGAAAGTTGAAAACCTAAAAAGGAACCCAAAATTAAAAATTAAAAAAAAGTTAGTTTTCAGTTTTTAGATATATAAATTATATTTATGTCCGCAAGTGAATTTTTTAAAGATGAACAAGGAAAGAAAACAAACTAAACTAACTTACTACATAGAGCGGCGGAATAATATGCCATGCTTATCTCAAAGGAGACAGTCCAAAACAGTAACCGAGGGCTCCTGTCCACGAGTGGTTTTAGTATAGATACTAGACGTCTTATGTATTATCTCTTTATTAAAAAATGTGGTTAAAGTGGATTAAATAGGGGAAAGAAAAATATATAACAAGGAACATCACTTAAACCCTCAAAGAGTATACGAAAGATCTTTATATACTAAAAAAAAGGCTTATTTTATTAAAATATGAATCTTCTTAAGCAAATCCATTTACATTATATGTGCATGTAGGGTTTTCGAAAGGCGACAACAAGTCGTTGGGAGTTTTGCAACGACATGTTTCAAAAGGGAAACAGAGAGTTGCTACGCCAAATTCGTCGAAGAAGAGCATGGTCCAACAAACAACAACAAAACAGCAGCAAGCAACCATTAATGATACAGCCAAATACCCCACAAGTAGACTTAATTATGGATGATGAAGATCAAAGATCTTCGTCTACTTCTTCTTCCTCTGATCATCAATACACTACCCTTGTGCTTGAAAACAAGCGCCTCAAGAAAGAAAATGGGGTCCTCAACTCTGAGCTTTATAGCATGAAAAGTAAGTGCAAGGAACTTCTTGATTTGGTGGCTAAATATGCACATTTGGAGAATGAAGATGATGATGACAGACCAATGTTGTTTGGTGTGAGATTGGAAGTTGAAGGAGAGACGGAGAAGAAAAGAAAGAAGGCTGAGATTAGAGAAAGTGCAACCATTTTACTATCTCAAGCATGCAAATAATAGTAATGTTAAAAGTTTCAATGTAGAATAACAACAAATCATTGGTAAGTTAGGAAAGCAAGCTGCTTGAAATGAGGTAGCTTGTTTACAAGTAGAATAGCAAACACTTGGCTGATTTTATGGTTGTAGTTTAAGACGAGACAATAAGGGCATACATGATAAGTATTTCATTGGCTACGTAAAATGCCTCTTTAATAGTTATCAAGAAGTAGCTTACTAATTCTATTGTCCTTTGTGTACTAGAAACCTTTTGTATTTTTCTTTGGGATTGCTTTTGTCATTTTTCTTTTTATTTTAAAAGACTCTCAAATATGATAAATTTAGATATTAACTTTTCACAAATTTTACTTTGTAATTTCACATTTGCATGAAATTTGTATATTTAGATTAATAAAAAATATGGTTGAATCCCAATCAAACAAATATTATAGCATTTAATAATAATAATAATACATCAAACTATATCAAGCTAACTACACAATTTCAAATTCCTAAAATATGTAGAAGTGATTAGAAATCTTTTGACATGTCATGTATCTAATGGAATTTAAAACATTGGAAGAGGGGAAGTGTTGGATAATTTTGTCCTTTCCTATAAAGTTGGACAATTATTAATTGCATTTTTTAGTTTTTCGATAAATTAAGGTTAAGTTATGTAATTTGATCCAGATAAAGATAATAAAATGACTTAATAAATGATCTAAATCAATGAATCAAAGTCCAGGTGAAAAATAAATCTCAATTAGTGTGGACCGAACCCATATCAGTCTTGTGATGGGGAAGCCTGATATGAAAATTATATATAAAGATTAAGATCTCCTGCAGTTGCTCATAAACTTCGTGTCGGGAAACACTTTCCATAAAGGTCCAGGGAGATTCATGTTCGTTTGGAGTTCGAAAACGACATCGGAATCATAGATGGAACCGAAACCAGGTATTCCGCGTTACTTTCTTTTTTAATCCTTTCATGTATGATCTTGGTACGTAATAAGGTCTGTACTACGTATTACAAGTGGTATTAGAGCGGTTACGTGATCGGATTGTCGAAAACGAAGACTTTTCGATTTTTCATCTCATATGATTTTCCTCACGTTTTGATTCATTTTTCAGTTTTTTTTACGTATATAATTACGTAAAAGTGGTATACATAAGGTTAGCTATGAAAAAAGGGTCAAAAATGGGCCAAACGGAGCAAAAAAAACGACATCCTAACATGTCGAAAATAGCCTTCGACGTCGGTGGGAGAGGAAACATCGGGCGCATGTAGTACAGTAGCTGTGGGAAGTGGCGTACGATTGGTGCATGCATCGCGTGTCGACACGTCTCTCTAGCGAGCGACGAATGTGTGTCTCGCATGCACCGCACACGCAACCTACACTCCCAAGAGCGTAGGACGAGGGGTATGTGTTGCGCATGCGAAACATCCGTCTATACACATGGCACATCGAATGAACGACATGTGGAAGTGCGTGCAACGTGCGTTTTATGTGTGGGAAGCGAGTGACGCGCATGAGCCAGGTGCATCTGGCAAGTGTTCACGCGCGCATGCAGTACACGCGTGGCCCCGCGCCAGACACACTGACATGGTGCGCCATGTCAGCCGTACGAACTCTACTACAGTATTTTTCCCAAAAAGCACAAAAATAGATTTCCCGTAAGGGTGTCCTGGGGTATTTTGGGTTAGTTTTCGGGTCCAAAAAATTCATAAAGTAAATTTTTCCATTTTTCTGGATTTATTACATTAGTAATAAATTAAAGTTTAACTCCAAAAAAGGAATTAAGGTATTTTGAATCTGATTTCGAGTAAATTTTCATGCTTCAGACATCACATGAGGGAGATACTTCAAGTTCTTATGTCTCAAGTCTTATGTTCAGTGTTCGGGATTGCATGATAGTCGATCGGAAAAGGAATTAAGACATTCTAAAGCCATTTTTGAGTGAAATTTTATGTAACGAACTTGCCATAAGGGAGATACATGAGATTTTCATGTCTCAGGTGCTCGGTTCAGTGTTGGGTGACTCACAATTGTCACTCTACTTAGATTTTTCTCTTACAAAAGTCTCAAATGAAGTTTTCAGGGAACGTCTTCAGCACGAGTGTGTGACAATGAGACTGTGCATTCAATTTTTTGCATTTATTGATGTTACATTGTCATATACTATATGCCCATAAATAATGTGAGAATAACATAAAGATGTGTCCCTTGTGTTTGTGGACTTTTTGAGTGCTGATGAGGATGTAGTCACCATAGTAGCCTTTCAAGTCAATATTTTCAATTGTTTTGCTTACACGTTAGGGGATGTCTCTGATCTTATGTTTGGTTATTCTGTCCGCAGGTGTTGGCCTTACATGAGATTTCGAGATATGCATAAAGGCATTAGATATAGGAAAGTCGTTGCTTGAATGATCTATTTGACCACAAGTGGTAGTGGCATGAGAGTTGATGATTTATACTCTAATCGCTTTTATGTGGAGGTCTAGTTGCATATATTATGCATTCAGCCTACAGATGTTTTATAATATGTGTGACTAGATTTTCTGTAAAGATACTATTTAATGACTTTGAGTATCGCTATTGTCCTACATTTGTGATGATTTAAAGATTATCATCTTAAAGTTACCTTTTCAATCAACAAAATCAATGTCACCATTGAAACCCTAACCAGTTTCAATACAAAGAAGTGGACAGAGGATGATGTATTGATTGCTATAGAGATAGATGTGGTTGATATAACCATACGGACGGATAGGCCATCTTCACCTACATCCATGAGCTCGAGAGTTCATAAAGTAGCATATGAAACCTGGGATCAGTCTAACAGATTATATCTGATGACCATTAAGAGATCCATTCCTAACCATCTTCTAAGTGGACTTCCAGACATATACATAACGAAGGAGTTTCTTGATAATGTCTCTCAGAGGTATATAGTCTCACCTAATGTGGAGACAAGTGCCTTGATGAAAGAATTATTCTCCATGAGGTATATATAAAAGAAAGGGGAGTAATGGAGTACATACCGAGAATAATTCATCTTCACAGTAGATTGAAGATGTTGGGACTTCAATGCTTTGATATCCCATTGCGTTGATGAGGAAAAGAAACTTAAGTTTGCTACTCCGCCTACAACCCTCGAAGCAACTTAAGGGAAGACAAAGATGAATCCCACTGAGTTCAAAGATAGAAAGTTCAAATCTTCTCCACATGCTGATGTTAGTCAAACCAATGCTGGTAAAGGTCCTAGGGACATAAAGAAATTAGTAGTATGAGGTTAAAAGGAAAGAATGAGACCACCAAGTTACTCTTTGGCTTATCAATTATGAATCTAACTTGCGATAGTCGCATTAAGTACATGGTGGCTATTTAGTGGAGCATCTGATCAAGGTGTTTCCACAACGCAAAGGTTCAGATCCAGGATAAAGCCAAATAAAGGGAAGGAGAAACTGATGGTTCACAGCAATAAAGAAGTGGAAGTAATATCTATAAGGGATGTATATACTAAACTTTGTTGTAAGGTTTATTTTGGTTTTTACATGACACATTTTATATATGATCCTTTGATCAATTTTGGACAAAGAGGCTTAATGTTTTGTATTTAATGCTTCTATTACACAATTGTTGTTTAATGAAAAATATAATGGTACAACTTTCTTGTCATATGGTTTGTATATAATGTGTCTGACCCCGAATTAGATAAATGCTTCTTCGTATCTTGCTAAACAAGTTATGAAATGAAGGACCCTAATGAATGAGAAATCATACATGGTGTGGCATAAAAGTTTAAGTCACATTTCCAGAGCTAGGGTTGAGAGATTGGTCAAGAAAAGCATTTCTCAATTTTAGATTATAATGATCTGGGAACATGTGCTGACTGTTGCAGGAGTAAGTTGACTAATAAGGATATTGAAGTCAACTCATGCTTTTAACTTGTCGAGTCTGATACATAAAGATATCAGTAGACCTTATACAATTGAATTGTGCAATTCCAAATGTATTATGACATTTGTTGATGATTATTCCCTTTATAGTTATGTGTTTTTGCTTAAAGACTGAAGGTTGAGAACCAATTGGAAAAATTAATTAAGATAGTCAGATTTGACCGTAGAGGCAAACGTGGTGTTTCAGGACTTTAAAAGGTCCGTTTGCTAGATATTTGGAGTCATTTGGAATAATGACTTAATTCACCATGCCGAGTAGTTTTGAGCAAAATGGTGTGTTGCCGAAAAGCATGACAGCACCCTAAAGGACTTGAAAAAGTCAATGCAGAATAGGACTATTCTACCTAATTATCTAAAAGCTTTAAAACCTAGCCTTGCACACATTCATGTATGAGGCTGCCCTATTGAGGTAGTATAATCCTTATAAAGAAAGATTGCATGCTCGTTTCGCTCATTGCTATTTAGTAAGATATCTTGACCACTTTAAGGCTACAACTTTTATTGTAGAGAAGGAGGGACCAGAACAGTGGAATTACAAATAGCTATGTTTCTGGAATACGATGTCTATGATGATGGTGGGTCCTTTGACCCTTCGGATGATAACAGGACGGATATTACAATTATCATGTACCCGCCACTTATACAGTTAGATTGGTGGATTTAGGTCTTTGTACCGTGCCTATACAAGAATAGGAACCCATACCTGTAGACACAGAGGTTCCTAAGGGTACAAGATCTAATACAATTAAGTAAATCTACTAGAGTTAGACGACCTACTATCCCATCTGATAACATAGTCTATCAGGTATACAGGACTGCTATTAGACATGTTATGGATCCAGTTACTTTTACAGAACCTGTTTCTGGACCCAATGTAGATGTGTGGTGGGATGCAATGAATGACAAGATGCAAGCCATGAAACATAGTAAGGTTTGAGAGCCAGTTGATTTGTATCGGAGCTGTAAACCCCTTAGTTGTAAATGAAGTTTAAAGATCTAAAGGATTTCAGGATAAAGTTCAACAGTTTATGGACTCACTCAGTTGGCAAGTGGTTCACTCAAAGAGAAAGGTTAACTTTATGTTACCTTTTCTCCCGTATCCTTGTAGGATACATTTTGAGTGATTAAGGCAATTGTAGCTCATGATGATATAGAGTTACATTAAATGGCTGTCAAAACTACTTTCCTGAATAAAGACCTTTTTGAAGTGGTCTATATAGTACAACATGAAGGATTCCAGGATCCAGATGGAACTGACATGGATTGCGCATTATGCAAATCAATATATGATTTATCCCAAACTTCCTAAAAGTGATGCCTTAAATTTGATAAGGTTTGGCCTCTTTTAACTTCGTGGAAATTAAAATGAAAAAGATGCTTGTGCTATAAGATCAAGGGAAGCAAAGTTATCTTCCTATTACTACATGTGGATGATATATTGTTCACGTCAAATTACTTGACCAAATACTTGACCATGTTGTATGAGGTTAAGCAACTTTTAGTCAAGAAATTTGACATAAAGGACCTTGGTGTAACATCTTCTGTCCTAAGTATTCAGATTTACCAACATAGATCTCAACACTCATCGGACCTTTCATAGAATGCATACATTGAGTATGTGTTACAAAGGTTTAATACGGTTAATAGTAAACCTGTCGTAGCACCTATTTCTTATAGTGAGAGATAATCTTTGACACAGTATCCAAAGAATAAAGTAAAGAGAGTGGTTATGAGGAATGTTCTGTATTCTAGTACAATTGATAGCCTAATGTATGCTCGGCTATGTACTATGTAGGACATTACATTCACTGTTTGACTGTTCGGTCAATATCTGGTTAATCCAGTTGTAGACCATTAGAATGCAGTCTAGTAAGCGTTGAGATACTAAAGGGAATCAAGGATTGTATGTTGACATATAAAAAAGTCAACAGATTAAACCTTGTAGGGAATTCAGATTCATATTTTAGTTATGTGTCCGGCTGATCGAAAGTCCTCTTAAGGTTATAGTTTTAAGTTTGCAGATGGTACAATGTCGTGGAAGCGTGTTAAAAAGACACAGGTAACTTCCTCGGCTATGCATGCAGAGTGCATGCTATAGGGCTGCTTTACAGACGGTTTAGCTCAGAAACTTGATTTATGAGTTGTCTGTGGTTGATTCATGGGCTAAACCCATTTGGTTGTACTATGGTAATCTTCTTGCCATGTTGTTTAATAACAACAAAGAATATCACAAGGTCTTAGAATTTAAAGATCAATTATTTGGTCATAAAGGTGTTGATACGAAAAGGTGACATTAAGGTTTGGAGCATTTAAAGACTGAGAAACCATAAGTTAATCCTTTAACTAAAGAACTTTACCCACCTGTGTTTGTGACACAAGTATATAGTATGGGTGTTTTGACATCCTTAGACGCTGTTATTAGCATATTGTTATGTTTGCTCCATGTATATTTGTACATTTTGATCTATTATGATAGTATAATGATTCATCAACAAAGATGATCATCGTTTATCCTCAGTAATATGTGTTATCATACATTGTCATGATACATATGAAAGTTTTAAGATTTGTGTCGATCTTAAGCATTTAAAGGTCATTGGGCATATATACATATTGACCTTGTGCCTATATCATTTAGACACATACAGTTCTAGTACCGGTATCCATGAATTTGATATGATATAGAGGGATATAAGTTTTTAATCCCATAAAAGTGTTCTCTAATGCAGTTTAGCATTTAGTTAGAGAATATAAAGGTTTTCTCTAATACAGTTTAGCATTTGATGGGAGGAAACAAGTTTTCTCTAATGTTATTTAGCATTCGGTATGAAAATAGGATTTCTCTAATGCAGTTTAGCATATGCGATTTAGCATAAAGTTGGAGGAATCGAGACCTACAAACGAAAATGATATAATTTAGATCATAAAGGTGTCATCCTAGTTTGCCACACTCCATTTTCCCATTCATATAAGTGAGGTATTAGGTATATATAGTTGTATTGGATCTGTGTCGCACATGACACATACATTTGAAGCTTTTCGGTATTGAAAGCCTTGCAGGACAGAATAATGGACTTTCATTATCTTTGGATCAAATGCTTTGTTTTTAAATCTTAGTCAACTAATTCAATAACGTGGCTTAACCAAGATTTTAAATTGTTTTTAAACTAGAGTCAAAACTGCAACTAATGCTCGTCCAAAGGGGAAAATGTTGAACAATTTTGTCCTTTCCTATAAAGTTGGACAACTATTAATTGCATTTTTCTATTTTTTAATAAATTATCGGTTAAGTTACGTGATTTGATCCAGATAAAGATAATAAAGTGACCCAATAAATGATTTAAATCAATAGGTCAAAGCTCAGGTGAAAAATAGATTCCAGTTAGTGTGGACCGGACCCATATCGGCCTTGTGATGGGAAGCTCGATATGGAAGTTATATATAAAGGTTAAGGTCTCCTGCAGTTGCTCATATCAATCGTAAACATAAGAATTCTCCGACCTATTAAGAGAGCTTAAGTTTTGAGAAAACTGTAGAAAGACCTAAGCCTCATGTCGGGAAACACTTTCCATAAAGGTCCTGGGAGATTCGTGTTCGTTTGGAGCTCGGAAATGGCATCGGAATCATAGATGGAACCAAAATTAGGTATTTCGCATTACCTTCGTTTTGAATCATTTCATGCATGATCCTGAGTACATAATAAGGTCTATATTCCGTATTACAGGAAGTACTTTTATATCTTTGGACACCAAACTAAAGTAGACATGATAAAATTTCAGAATCAAAGGATTATTTGTTGAGAATTGAAACATCAATAAAGTGGATAAAAAAGTAACTATGTAAGGATTTTACACCCATTAGGGCCGAAATAAATAGTTTCCTAAACAAAATCATGTTTCTAAATAGTTATCGAGTGTGTGTGTGATTGTATGTATGAAACAAAAATCATAGGATACAGGGAGAGTTGTTTCGATATGTAGTCATCAGCTAACCTATGGTAACATCAATATGGAGTAGAAAATCCCAAGTAGCGGATTCCCCGTATAACTTCCCGTTCTGCTTATCAATTAAACATGATATGTCACGTTCATAGAAACTCTATATAAAGTTGAAGAAGTCACTTCTGGTTGATGTAGCCACCTAATCAAGGAAGAAAGAGTTAGCCACTCAAATGAGTGATTTCCAAATGTCTAAAACGAAAAGGTCTTTGCCTATCAAATCAAGAAGAAGTGCATAGATCTCGTAATCGTCATTAATATTGGTGGAAGGAAATGACCAACAAAATATTTGTTGACTTTGAAAAAAATTGGGTGATCAGTGGCTACTAACAATATTGAACTTCTCTCTTGGAAAATATACCACGTTCTTACGTGTGGGGGACTATAATAAATGGTCTTGCGATGAAATTGAGGACATGTGAGAATGAAAACAACGCCAAAAGTTGACTACAAATCATATTGGTTGAATAAATGCCATACGATATGTTTTAAAGCAAGAAATTTGAACATGAATTGGGTCCTTATTGTTATCCGAGTCACCATTAAAACCTGGTTACATTCCATGGGTTTGTCCACACGAGGCACAAGGAGAGGTCTTTTGTTCTTCTTGCCCTTGTTTTTTCTTTTTTTTTTTTATTATCATTATTCTTTGGAAATTTGCTTGATTGTTTAGGTATGAGGATAAGAAATCGTAAAGCTTTTTAATTCATACAGGAATTTTGAGAAGGGTTATTTATTAGTGATATTTTGGCATTCTTTATTTTTTTATATTGGATTAATTATTATACCTTGACAAATCAACGAGAGTGTATGCTGTTCACCAAAAAGACAAAAGAAAAGGAAAGGAGAGTGTATGCTGGTAAGTCGTCACAATCTCACAAGCAATATCTCAATTGTCGTCGGCTTCTTCCACTTTGGTGATTTACTAATCTTTTTTTATTAGCCACAGCTTTGAGAGTTTCATACCATACCCTCCCAACCTGACCGGAACAAACCTGGGCTGACAAATTTAGGTAGAATTTCTGACATAGGAAATATGTGACTAAAACTAAGAAAAGATCAAATCTACACAGATTATTACTCTTGACTGAAAGAAAAGGCATGGATTTCGGAAGTTTATAATTTCAACCCTGTATCAAAATTTTCACAAGTCTAACGATCATCAATGTCCCTGATCTCCATCAAATACTAACTTATCTGTCATGTTAGGTTGCACTTCTAGTTTCAAGCAGTAGCATAGCATGGAAGATAAATAACGCATCGCAATACACTATTGCTTACAAAAGAATAGAATAGAACAATGGTAATGTAAAACGAACTTCTGATGTTTCTTTTCCACAAGGAAAATCATTCGAGATAGAGTATTCAAACAAAATTTGGTGCCCCTATACCAGTTCTTTGTGTTTAATACATAGCAACTTGTACAAGCTTGGCATGGTCGTGCAAAAAAATAGCACAAGAGCAATGCCTCTGGTGCAAGTACCTATAATATTGCAATGAAAGAAGTGGAAGGTAAGCATGATGTGAAAATCCTATTCGAGGATTCCAAAAACTAATTCTAACTCAAGGTCTAGCTGCAAAATGGTTGAAAATGGTTTCTAGAGTTGACTGGCCGATGCTGTATTCTGCTATGCCCAATCGATTTCTGAGATAGGCATGAATTAACCAAGAAAAGAAAGACATTGGTTAAAATGAAAATAGTCAGAAGATATACAATAAGGTGGAGGGAGAGAGATGGAGAGAAAGAAAGAAAGAAGAAAGTTAAAACTGTATTAAAACTGTACTTGAAGCTTTTTACCTGTTTTGCTCCAAGAGACCGAAAACATCGGCTAGGGAAAGACCTTCTCCATGTGGCAACTGAAACAAAATTTTGGATGAGTACGATGCACATATAGGATCCTTTCCAACCAAAATCACCCATTTGAATACTGAAAGAAGTTCTTCATTAGTTTGATCCTATGATGTAAACTTATGCAGCCATAATAATCTAAAGACAAGCATCTGAACCTGTATATGATGTAAACTTGTGCAGCCATAATACTCTAAAGACAAACCGTCTGAACCTGTATATGATGTAAACTTGTGCAGCCATAATAATCTAAAGACAAACCGTCTGAACCTGTATATGATGTAAACTTATGCAGTCATAATGATCTAAAGACAAACCGTCTGAACCTGTCTTGAGATAAAATTTGGCAGGAAGGAAGGCCCTTCCAATGTTGGCATCTTGGTAGTGAAGGCTTTTATCTAGTTTCCTAACATTCTGAAAGATTCTTCCTAGGCATCCAATATGTAAGTTCTAAATGCATCAGACACCAACCACTTTGGAATTTACGTAGGGACTTGCAATGTTTGGGCCTCAAAGATACATCATCACTGGGAAATTTCACACCTAAAACATGTCATATTGACACATGAAATTCCAACATCCTATTCAATTTCCCAAACTTTACCACTCACTATTCATGCCACAATCATAACGTTCATTTTATAACCAAATAAAAAATAAAAAGTAATAACAAAGGAGAACTTATTTAATTGAAGCCTGTAAAAAGACACGCGAGCCTGTTGCAATACTTACTCTTTTTTTTTCCCCCATTTTCCATAGAATACAAAATTTGACTAAAATTGCATTGTCCTATATCGACATGCATTTAAAAGAAAGCCCATGTATCAAACATTAAAAACATATAAGCAGCAGAATGAAGAAAAGACTCCAAGCTTTATTTATTATACCTGATACTTAATACTCAAACCATTGCACCCTTGAAATGTCGCTGCAGGGAATGAGGACTGGACAAACATATCAACTGCTGAGATTTTTTCCTTTGCTAACCACCACTCGGAAAATACTGGCAGCGGTATACCCCCTAGATAAAAGTTTAAGCATTTAATGTCAACATTCTAGCTAGGGAAGCAAACATAAGAATCAGCATTCATGTAGAAGTATGGAACCTATGCAATCTGAAAAAAATCAAATCTAGCAACCAGCAGTTGGAAGAAAATTTTCTGTTCTTGAGGCCTAAGCAAGAGCGAAGCTATGACTGAATAAAACGTGATCAATGAAGAGAACAATTGGCTCATATGTAAAACTACAAGTATGGAGAGGCACTATCTTCAAATTATGACCAAGATGTACCGACAAAGATACAGTGACAATAAAAACTAAAAGTTACAATAAAGAGAACAAAAATTAAAGTATTGCAGAGTGACAAACATACAGGTCTGAGAAGATTAAAGGAATACACCAAGGACATAATAACAACTCAAGATATACGCATAACTTATTACCATCTCGAAGTAATTGCTCTGACAATTGTTCACCAAACATTCCATCAGAGTCGGCAGTGGTTGATACAAGTATCTTCACCCGCTCTTCATTACCAAGCCAGTGTCCAACCATAACTATCATTTTCTGGGACAAGCTTATCTCTGCCGCTGATGCATTTTCAGATATGAGGAAGTCAGTGCCTCCAATGCAAACTTCAAGGTCATCAAGTAAGTTTCTTGGATGCGAATAAGCATTCAAAAGCCTTTCTCGTATCATTTGGCAAAGGTATTCCAGATCTAAGGGGCTTATCTCACTAGGTTTAACCTGAAAGAAGAGGAACAAATTAAATTCAATATACCTCTCCAAGTACATGCAAACAATCTGTGTTCAACTTCATACATTTTGGATCCCATTTCCCGTCCCTATTTTCTATTTAAATTCATATTTTCCCTTAGTAGAACTTCTAACAAGTACATTTTATCCATGAAACTATTTTCTAGAGCTAGAAATGGACATATGTTTCACTATAATTATATCAAAAATACCAAAAGGAGATATTTTCTAGTTTTGTAGGGATGATAAAACCTAGGAAAGAAAAGTAGCTTTTAAAGTCTATTAACCTCTTAAAACTAGAAACCTGTTTCCCCAAAAAAGAAATATTTATTCTATTTCTAGTACAGAAACTCCAACATAACAACTCAAGTATATGGGTTGAATGGACAGGGCCTTTATAGTTGGTAGATTTCAAGCCCCATCCACATTGACCTCATTTATGGTGGATTTGTAATTTGATGTGATGTTTTCAACATTTCCTGTAAAGGACCATGTTTTATAAATATTTGATTCCTTTGCAACCCTCACCAAATAGCTTGAAATTTTGGTTGAATGATATCCTGGCACTTCACAAGGTTTCAACGTTTTCCCCAACAAAGATATCGTCTTTCCAAAGAGAGACTCTAAAACTATGCCTAGCATACCTCTAGCTCAAGATGGTTTCCAAATCGTGTTTTCAGATGCTGGGGACTTCCAATGCATCTCAGTCGACCTCCAACCTTCAAATTATAAAAGACAAATTATTTCCTTATCGGAGGATGTTACCGGAAGCTTAAGCTTCAGAAGCATAAAGCAAATGTACCATGATCCCAATACGAGTGCACAATGCTTGTGCTTCATTCATGCTGTGAGTAGTAAGAATTACTGCTGTCTTTCCCTGTCTGGTTGACAAACGGGATATTACTTCCCACATGAACCGTTTGGCAATAGGATCCATGCCTACATTGAGTGATAAGAAGTAACAGTTATTTTAGCTTATGGAAATATGAAGCTTGACCAAGAAACAAAAAACATAGCTACTAGGCAGAAATCAAATGCTTCCACATGCAGTTAAGTCTCTAAGGACTAATCAGCGAATAATCTCTATCATGAATGATGAAATTCTGATGTAAATGTGAGTTTGCCCCTATTCTCAACATAAATATGAGAAGAAGCTTTTCCACTCTACAACAGAACTCAGCAAGATCAGCATACTGCAAAAACTCAAGAGAACTATTTAATAGCATACACCTAAGGCAGTTTAGGATGATGCGACTCCAAAAATCAATTAACGAGACGATTCATACACTATTTTATGGTTCCATAATTTTACTATTGCCTGCCTGTGGTACTGCTATCCTGCTCTCTATTGTCCTTTTAACAAATGCAAAACTCAATGCTTGACATAAAAATCCAATCAGCTTTAGTCATTCTTAATTTTAACTCATTAATGACAGATATAACCATATTTGATTAAAATTATAAATACAGTAACATAACTGATTGTTTGATTTAATTAAGAAAATATCTACATATAGCTTATGGAAAACTATACATATTAACTGAGAAGAATAAGAACATGAAAAAGAAATGTGAATAACACAGAATATGAAACTGTAAAGCATATAGAGGTTTTTACAAATGAGTTGCACTATAGTTGTAAGCAAACATAAATGGAATGAAGTAATAATGGATAAAATGGAAAAGAAATAGTCAGGACGAGAGAAAACTAATTATCACCATCCAATTGATAAACAAGATGATGAAGGCAAATACAGCAAATTAAGTTTCATTACATATAAGGAAACAAGAGTACGCAGCACCGAAAACATAAAGGCAATCTACACTAAAGCAGAAAACGATGAATTAATTTTAGTATTAATGGCCAATAGACACCCCCTTAATAACCCATATGACAAACAAAAGATTTGACCCAAAAAAGACTTCTACCCCATTAATAAGCAATTCTATGTCGTCGTTCTATGTTGAAAAGTAATTGTTGATTTTATAGAAATAATCAGCTAATTATCTCAAATATCAACTAATTATTTATAGAGAACAAACAGATAATTAGTTGACATTTTATTACTTAGAGAATAAATAGATTCTTCTTATTTTAAGGAGGTGATTTAAGGCCGTATTTATATGCTCCTTGTACTATTCACAAAATTAAAGAAGAATTACTTTGTCTTCTTTTTTCATGGTATCAGAGCCATAACTTCTTTACAATACATTTCCCTGTCTTCGTTCAAATCAGTCCCAAATGGACTATTGCTTAGTGATAACTGGCCAACAAAGAAACTCCATATCCTCCAACAATGATTTCAGCAGTTCGGGCTAATCCCGGTGTTATGACAAGTAATGTACAACATAGCTATGATCTTTTTGGCTCAAATTTGCCTTTTCAATTGACAAATCACAGGTTGAATGGTCATAATTACCTGGAATGGTTGCAAACAATAAAGTTGGCCATTGAAAGTAGAGGAAAACTCAGGTATTTGATTGAAGAGACAACAAGGTCTACTTCGGATGATCCAAATATGGCAATATGGAGGTTCGAAAATTCTTTGATCATAGCTTGGTTGAATAATTTCGTGGAAGCTGTAATCGGAAAAACTCATGTTTCTGCCAATAGCTAAAGATGTGTGGGATGCGGTTCGAGAGACGTATTATGATATCGAAAATTCTTCTAAAATCTTCGAACTAAAAACGAAGCTAGGGAAGGCCAAGCAAGGTTACTGTGACGTTACATTGTTTTATAACGAACTTGTAACTTTGTGGCATGAATTGGACCTATGTTATGAAGATTATTAGGATTGTCCAAATGTCAGTGTTCGACATTAAAAAAAAGGAAGAAAATGATAGAGTTTATGTTTTTCTTGTAGGATTGAATCAAGAATTGGATGAAGTCAAAGGCCGAATTTTGGGAAGAAACCCTTTACTCTCTATCAAAGAGGTTTTCTCGAAAGTAAGGAGAGAGGAGACGAGGCGGAAGGTGATGATTGGCAACACCAAATCAGAGCTGAAGGTTCCGCTCTCATGTTGAAGGGAATAGAGGCTGAGGGAGAGAGAAAAAACAACAAAAAGACATGGTGTGCTCACTGTAAACGTGATTTACACACCTAGGAAACATGCTGAAAAATTCAAGGGAAGCCAAAAAATTGGAAGAAAAAACAATTTGGAGACAACCGTATCTCCCAAGACAACACTATTGAATCCGGGCTGGAAAAGTCTTTTGGCATGCAGTCTTTCACAAAGGAATAGATAGAGCAGATCTATAAAATTCTTTAGTCTCAAAATTTCTCCACTCCAAATCCTACCTGTTCTTTAGTTCAAAAAGGTAATTATTAGTTGCCTCTAGTTTCAGTGTCAATTTACGTCATTCTTGGATAATTGATTATGGGGTAACATATTTTATGACTAGGTCCTACAAATTGTTTTCTTCGTATAGTCCTTATGTAGGAAATCAAAGAGTAAAATAGCAGATGGTTCCTACTTAGCAATAGCTAGGAAAGGATCAATCGTTCTTTCCCCTAATCTTACACTCCACAATGTTCTTCATTTTCCTAAATTATCCAACTTCTTGTCAATCAATAAAATAACTATTGACCAAAATTGTCAAGCTAATTTTTCTTCATTTGATTGTCAATTCCAGGATTTGAACACAGGGATGATGATTGGCAATGCTAAATAAGTTGGAGGTCGCTACTTCGAAAATGGCCATGACTTAAACAGGCAATCCCAGAGAACTTGTCTTAATTTTATTTCAACACTTCATGAGAATAAAATTATGTTATGGCATTTTAGATTTGGACATCCAAGTTTTCATTATATGAGACATTTGTTTCAGAAGTTTTTTACAAATAAAGATCTATCTTCATTTTAGTGTGAAATTTGTCAAATTGCTAAAGATCATCGACTATCTTTCACAGCACAACCTTACAAGGCCACAAAACCCTTTGCTATAATCCATGTTATATTTGGGGACCTTCAATAACAAAAACAATAACTAAAAAAAGATGATTCAAAACTTTAACTGATGACCACACTAGAATCACTTGGTTATTTTCACTTTAATTGATGACTACACTAGAATCACTTGGTTATTTTCACTTAATGAGAAGTCAGATGTTGAGAGGGTGTTTCAAAATTTTTATAACATGATTCAAACACAGGTTCAAACTAGAATTCAAGTTTTTAGAAGTGACAATGGAAAGAATACTTCAACAAGGTTTAAGGAATTTTTTTGTTGAAAAATATTTTATTCATCAAAGCCCATATATTGACACCCCACAACAAAATGGAATAGCAGAAAGAAAAAATAAACATCTATTAGAAATTGCAAGATCTCTAATGTTTTCAACTAATACTCTTAAGTACTTATAGGGTGAGGTTGTCCTAATAGCTACATATTTTATCAATAGGATGCCTTTAAAAGCTTTAAAATTTGAAACACCTCTTAATTGTTTCAATAAATATCTTCCTTCATCTTGATTATAACATGATCTACCTCTTAAAGTGTTTGGGTGTACTGCATTTGTTCATATTCATGACAACAATCGGGGACAATTTGATCCTAAAGCACAAAAATGTGTTTTTGTTCAATATCCTTCCACTCAAAAAGGGTGAAAGTGCTTTGATCCAATAACTAAAAGGTTTTTTATTTCCATGGATGTCACCTTTTTTCAAAGATAAACTTTTTTTTTCTCACCTCATCTTCAGGGGAAGACACATAGTGAAGATTCATTTTTTGATATTTATGACCATGATATAAATATTTTCTATAATTCTGATTCAAACACTGATGGTGTCTCGAATAATGAAAATAAGGATTTATCTTCAATGCCTTTACAAATTCAATCTCCAAAAAAAAAATGAAATGTGTGCAAGATAAGACGGAAATCATTTTAAAGGGAAAGTATTTTTGAGAAAATATCCAGAACGACAGAAAAGCACAGACAACTTGCAGCATGGTCAAGAGTCTAACCCAGAAACAAATCCAAAAAATAGAGACCAACCAAGTAAATCTAGTTTGAGTCTATTTCTATTGAGTCAGTGTCACCTGAACCAATATCTATTCTAAAGTCGGATGAAACCTTAGATTTACCCATTGCTCTTAGGAAAGGTTCTAGAACTTCTACCAAGTATGCTTTGCATAACTTCTTATCATATCAATGTCTATCTCCATCATTTCAAGTATTTTCTTCTAAGTTATCCAATGTTTCCACTCCTAAGAATATACAGGAGGCTCTAAATATTCCTAAGTGGAGGGATGCAATCTTGGAGGAGGTGAGAGCTTTGGAGAAAAATAAAACGTGGGAGGAATTTGATCTTTTAAGAGGGAAAACATTGACTGGATGTAAACGGGTGTTCACCATAAAGTACAACTCTGATGGATCACTTGAAGATATAAAGCTCGCCTCGTTGCTAAAGGGTTTACACAAATCGATGACATAGATTATTCAAAAAAAAATTTCATCTGTTGCGAAGTTAAATACTGTGAGAGTGTTGCTTTCTATTGGAGTTAATCTCGATTAGAGTCTACATTAGTTGGATGTGAAAAAGGCCTTCTTAAATGGAGATTTAGAAGAAGAGGTGTACATGGAGCTTCCCCCAGGATTTAGTGAAAGTTTCGAAAAAGGGATGCGCAAGCTAAAATAATCCTTATATAAGCTGAGACAATCACCAAGGGCCTGATTTAAAAGATTTACAAGATTTGTGAAATCACAAGGTTTCTTACAAAGGTAGTCTGATTATACTCTATTCATAAAAACTTCTTCAAAAGGAAGGACTGTGATTCTAATGTATGTAAACGACATTATCCTCACTAGCAATGATCTTAAGGAAATTGAAATTCTTAAAACTAATCTCTCAAAGGAGTTTGAAATCAAAGACGTGAGGTATTTTAGATACTTCTTAGGGATGGAAATTGCTACATCTAAGAAGGGCATAGCAGTCTCCCAACGGAAGTATATCTTGAACCTTCTAGAAGAAATTGGGATGAGTGGATGTAAACCATCGGATACACTTACAGAATTCAACTCAAAGTTCGGTGAAGTTAAGGAAGGAGTTCTAGTAGATATAGGTCAATATCAACGACTAGTAGTAACACTAATATATTTATCTAACACCAAATCAGATATTTCCTTTGTTGTCAATGTGGTAAGTCAATTTATCATACTTCCTATAAAGAACACTTGGAAGCAGTGTACAAAATCTTAAGATACTTAAAGGGAAGTCCAGGTAAAGGATTATTCTTCAAGAAAAGCGATCAAAGGAGAGTTGAAGTCCACGCTGATGCCGATTGGGCAGGGTCTCTTATTGACAGAAGATCAACTTCTGGGTATTGCACATATTTGTGGGGGAAGCTAGTAAACTGGAAGAGTAAAAAACAAAGTGTGGTAGCCAAAAGTAACGCGGAGGCAAAATATAGGGCAATGGCTGAAGGAATTTGTGAAATAATTTGGCTTAAAAGAGTGATGGAAGAACTTAAGAAACTAGTGGAGCACCTAGTGAAGTTGTTTTGTGATAACAGAGCAACTTTTAGTATTGCCAACTGATCTGACGAAACATGATGACATTGACAGGCATTTTATAAAACAAAAACTTGAAAGTGGACTCATTTGCATATCATTTGTACCTATAACACAAGTTGCTGATGTCTTCACCAAAGGGCTACTAAGACGGAATTTTGGGTTCTTTGTAAGCAATTTGGGCATGATCAATATCTATGCACCAACTTAAGGGGAAGTGTTGATATTATAAAAATAATCTTGATATTATAGAAATAATCAGCTAAGTATCTCTAGAGATAATTATTTGATTCTCTATAGATTATTAGTTGATATTTTATTAATTAGTTAAGATTTTATTACTTAGAGAATAAATAGATATTTCCTATTTTAAGGAGGTGATCTAGGGTTGTATTGTCCTATATATTCCTTGTACCATTCACAGAAAAATTAAGGAAGAATTACTTTATCTTCTTTTTTTTAGTAATATACATGTTTGATTTGTGAACAAATTCCCCTTCTTTCTTTTTTTTTTCCTTTTTCATCCACTCACATAGTAAGCATTGGTGTGGTTACCTGTTGATGGCTCATCTAGAAAAACTATAGGAGGATCTCCAATCATTGCAATCGCAACAGACAGTTTACGCTTATTTCCACCACTGAGAGTAAATGATGGTTTCTCTGCATGCTTCAACAAGTCAAACTCCATCATCTTATCCATGACAACCTGTTAATGGGATGAATAGACAATATAGACTAGTCATTTGGTTATAATCCAAAGAATGGTATGAACATGACCATTTTCAAATTATGAACTTAAGGCAGAATGTTGATGTTGCATCAGACCATGAAATTCATACGTCCAACAAAGAAAAATGAAAGATGCAAACTAAATCAATAAATAAATCTAAAGGTTAATGTTAAGTTGACAACATATTTGTAAAGAAATTATAACAGTGTACAGATGAATTTCTACAATTTTAACAAGATATGAATTTCTACAATTTTAGCAAGATATACGTACATCATCTACTCTATAATCTGGAACTCCTTTTATTCTTGCATAAAGCTCCAGATGCTCTTGGACAGTTAAGAATTCCAATAAAGCATCATACTGGGGACAATAACCGATCTACATATTATAAACATATATTAGTGCAATTTTAGCAATAGGGCTCTAGAGAGTGATTCAACCATAAATCAAGAATGTGAATAATGAAATTAAAGCATACATGACGCCTAACAGCTTTGGGGTCCAAACGTATATCTTTTCCAAAAATAAAAGCAGTTCCATCGGTGGGAGATTCTTCTCCTGAAAATGATGAAAATGATAGTGTAAAGTTTTAATATAATGTTAGTTCGAAAGGTCAAATTGATCCTATGATCTTCATGAATGTTATACATTTATCAATTTCTTAATTCCATAGCTGGAAGCCTCCAAATCTTTTAGAGAAAAATAAAAATTCTAAATCAATTGTTGCCCATCTGGAATACCTTAGAAATTGAGTCCTATCCTTCACACAAAAAAATTAAAATGTCTTGGAAAACTTTTCTAACATACCAGATAACATGGATAGTGTTGTAGTCTTCCCAGCACCATTAGTTCCCAGAAAGCCAAAACATTCTCCTGGTTGTACTGAGAAACTCAATGAAGATACAGCAACTTTCTTTCCCTGTTGTCCTCCAGGATACACCTAAAATGTATAACTCTTGTTATAATCTTAAGCTTCTTGCCATGCCACTAGCATAATATACATACAAATTGAAAACCTATAAGATTACTATTAGACTTTTTAATAGGGGCAAAGTGTAGAGTCCACTAAAAATAATTAGGCTTGGGTCAACTATTATTAAAATGACTAGAACTAGTCATTTGGATAGTTGACTCTTACCACTTATAAACCCTTTAACATTTTCATGTCTAGTCAATATAGGATACTCTAATATTCTCCTTCAAGTGCAACTGAGACTGGACATCTAGTTGTCACTAGAAATAAACGCAGTGGTAATTGGACTGGGCTGTTAGGACTAGACATATAGACGGACAACCGAGAAATTAATAATCCTGAACAAGCCTGCTCTAATACCATATTAGATTTTTTTAATATGAGCAGTGTAGAATCTACTAACAATAATTAGGCTTGGGTCAACCATTGTCAAAATGATTAGAACTAATCATTTGGATAGTTCACCCTTACCACTTATAAACCCTTTAATATTTTCATGTTTAGTCAATATGTGATACTCTAACAATTACCTTTCGAAGATCACGCAGGTAGATAATGGCGTTTTCAATGGAACCAGAAAGTACCCTACTTCTTTCCGTCTTTACATCGATGTCATCATCAAGGTTGTGGCCAACAGATCCAGAAGGATATTCTAGCAAGGGTTCCAAATAACTAGAGGAAGTATTACACCCGAACTTACTGACATGTCTCCAGCACTGTTTAATTGAGAACAGATTCACTTTGTGGAAAGGTAAGATTTCCAATGCAAGTGTAAGGAGGAAGTAACTAATGCCCTGTCACAAGGTAGAAAAGCCAATTACATAATTACGAGCACATTTACTTCAAATATCACGTATAATTCAAAAGACTAATTAACAAAAGGAAATATTAGCATAAAAGATAGCTCACTAATGCTTAGAGCTTGTGTTGATAAAACTTTATAGAAATAATGAATTGGTGAAAGCAATCCTTCGAAATTGTTAACTTCCCCCATAAATAAGAAAAGAGGAAGTAGGAGGAAGGAGAAATATTAATTTTTATTTTATTCAGCTATATTTCTTTACCAACACAGTAAAGGGTAATGGATACTTTCCTAACAAGATGACATGCTTATGCTTAGAGCTTTCTCTAAGAATTCTATACTCTATTTTTCTTAATAAAGTTCAGTCAATGACTATTAGGAACAGATATAAAGTTAAAGATTATACAATATTGAAATTTCATCCTGATTTAACTGCTATTTATAATCATTAAAATAAATGAGCTATCTAGGAATGAGTTACATATATAGTTGCACAAGGCTCTAATACCATGTCAAGAAACCACGTGGCACAAAAGCTTAAGCTGATGGGTGAGGAGCCCATGAATGGATCATATATATTTCTAACACTTTCTAGTTTAAATTGATGGATTAAAACCTAAAGAATATACTTCAATTAATTGTTTCCGTTTCTCTTCTAAACTCCTTCGAATCATCAAAAAGATAATGGGAAAAAATTGACATCATAAATCCTTATACAATTGGATTTAAACACTAATAAAGCATTGCTGTGTTATCAAATTAAGAAACAGACTTAGAGACAAAGCTTGGATAATGAAAATCAACCTCGATGCCAAGATAACAAATGGAGGCACCCGTTACATTCCAATCGAAAACTTCATCGCTCTCTTTATCTTTCATTCCTTGTCGCAAAAGAGCTAGCGAAGCAAGTCCATCAGCAAGGCAAAACCCTGGAAATAATCTGAAGAAATTCTGGAAAAGTGTATGATAACTGTCAAAATTGATATGTCCACCAATGCGTATAAAAAAGCAATTTATTAGTGTGAACTCAAAGTACAAGGAAAACCAATAATCCATAAGTAGTGGCAAAAATATCACTTAAGAGTTTAGAGATCAAATTTTACAACTAGTGGAAAAAACAGCAAAAGCTCCAGAAGCAATATAAACAAAATCACCACACAAGAAATACAAAACATGGAAGCGTAGCCATATGAACCAAACACAAGCTTCATATATTTGCTAACTTTAGTCTTTTACTTTTACTGTTACTATAAAAATACTCCAGTCTTTTGTTGAAGATAAACAGTAAGAGGAGAAATTCCCGTTGCATTATTATAATTAAAGGATTAGGAACATAAATCAAAACCATGGCAAAACTTTATACCAGTTTTTTTCCTTCTTTGTTATTCATTTCACTCAAATCTTATTCCTCACCTTCAAGAAAAAACTACACAACTCCTTTTGAAAAATTTTAAAGTTTAAACAAAGCTAAGGCTAATTGTTGTTTGATTCATGAACTTAGCTATTTAAGAGATGAAGGATGAAGTTGAATATAGAATATTGTAAACAAGCCAAAATGATAGATCTCCTCCAGCTTCCATGTTCTTCTATGCTTCAGAACTAAGGCTCTCAGAAACCAGAGAAACTAACTTACTGGAGGCGCCTCAACTGATCAAATCTCAAATCTCTCATGCACAAGACAATAAACTTCTAGGAAAAGACCATTCTAAGTAACAGGGATAATGAATGGATTAAGATAGTACACAAATAGGCCAAAATAGAAGCAGATATCAGGATCTGCTACCATGCTCACAGTACCAAAGTCAAAAGTCAAGGTCTTGGGTCAAAAGTGATTTATCATTACAAAAACCCTCATACAAGACAAATATACAAATAATCCATGATTTCCGAATATCTACTGCCAACAATACGTGCTTCGAAAGTCACAAGTTGCTGAGGGAAAATATATGATATCTAATTATTCAGAATAATGGCAACTCCACAAACACCATCCAGTTCACCAAAAGTAAACAAGCTAATAATGTAGAAAGGAAAACAACCTTAAGAAAATTATTGATACTTGTTGTTGCTTGGATAAGCCCCATGATGAATGATATGACCATTAGAATCAATCCAGAGAAAAAGTGAACCAACAGAACCACATTCTGAAAATAAATTAGAAGCATGAACGTGTTAGCTTAATCCTAAATGCCTTGAACTCTGACAATAAAATGCAAAATGGACTGTTGTTCTACCTGAGCCATGGTGTGCTCAGAGAACAAGAATGTAAGGCAGTAGGTTGATGATGCAATGGCTAGGCCATACTCCAAAAACATAAGCAGCGTTGGCAAGAAACAACCACTTCCAACAAACTGATCCAAACCTGCAGAACATGTTCAGGCTATTTTTAGAAATACAAAAGTGGAGAAGAGCAAACTCCAAATTTAACTTTAGTAAAGAGTCAATGAAGAATGAACTCTAGTTTCCATTCAGATGCCCACATACTTCACCACTTGGGCATAAATTTTAAACTTGCAGTATTCATACTGTTGGGATATTTCAAGATTGACCAGAAACATCCCTCAATCCATCTAAACTACAATTAACTGTAATATCCTTAATATGATGACATAATTCTATAAATCAAGACATATTGTTACCAAAGATATATATCCTTACATTAAAAAAAGTGACTTCATGACCTTATGCATTATGTAATGTAAACACAAGTTTAAGGAGACCGAATTAGAATCTAGAAGGGGAGGGAACAGCACTGGAATTTGCTAGATAAAAGATGAACATAACAGAATATGTATCTTAAAATAATTAAATTCCTTGATGAGACAATAAATAATATTCTAATATAAAAAATTTCTCTGATTTTCTTTACATACTTAAGAATTTTGGTTTGTTTCAACATGATGATTTATGTTTTGTTTGTTCTTGAGGATTTCATTCCATGTTGAAGATTTTTTTTTTGGTAAGTTGATGGAGTAGCAGTGTCAACTTAAATAAAAAAATTCACTCACGGCTGTTGGAAAACTCAACTACAGTTGCATATCTCAGTGAACCACTTTCCAAGTGATAAGAATTTTATATTTGGGCTCTGTTTATTAGTGAAATGGATATCTCGCTGAATTACTTTCCAAGCAACAAGAATGTTATATTGTTGTCCATTTATTAGTGAATGGGAAGTGTATATCTTGAGATATGGACTTCACTAACAGTAATTCAACTAACTGTTAGCTTTTATCCTTGATTGTAATAGTATTTTCTTGGAATATTATATTAACTAATATGTTGTTATTATTAGAAATAGAAGGTCTAGAACCTAGTTAACAGCATGTCAGTCTATTGTCTATTCTTCTCTCCCATACTAGGTGCAATGTGTTCCGAGAAAAGGAGTATTCATGTAATTAACTATATAGAGGCTAAGCATATGAATACCTTAAGCCTTATTTTTCTAATCTCTTTATATTAATATTAACATGGTAGCAGAGCTAGGTGGAGAGATTGAAACCCAAGAAATCCCTAATCTCCCTAATAAAGATGCCATCATGTTTGCAGAAGATAGGCAATCTGCAACCTCCTTAGCATGCTCTAGCATCCATTTGAACATTGTCCAACCATCGGCAGACATTTTCTGGCCATCATTGGAGTCGTCATGCTGCCCTCTTTCTTCCACCCATGACCACCCCTTATTTTGACTAACAACATCATATTGTTGTTGTCACTTGTATATAGAACCTAAATAGACCTTGTGACAATCCTTTAGCATACATTATTGCCTTATTTCTCTATATAATCATAGCATCATCATGGGCCTTTGTATCATTTACTCTCTAGGAGCTCTAAGTCAATAACTTTTGCATCATTTGGATGTCAAAAAAGCCTTTGTTCCTTAAGAGGTTCTGCGCCTAATACTGTGTGACATCTCAAGAAAACATTTAATGGCTTAAAGCCTCTCCTTAAACACGGTTTTGTCACTTTACTGAGGTTGTTCTGCAATTTGCTATTCTTCACTCTACGAAAGAGTATCTGGTATTCTATACACTCTACTTATACAGCAAACATGTATTGTTGCCAGTGTACATGGATGACATACTCTTCATTAAGGATGATTCGACTATAATACAAAATCTCAAGTTCCTTTAGTCTACTTGAAACCAAGGATTTGCTACAGTATTTCCTGGTATGGAGGTTATTCAGTCCAAGCATATTTACATCTGAAGCTAAATATGCACAACATACTTGCTGAATTTGGAATATTAGGGTCCGAACTTTGTAAATGCCCATAGATATTGTCTAATGAGAATGATTTATACTCTGATCCTAATACGTATGGACTGTTGGCTAGAAAACTCAATTATCTAACTATGAATCATGTGGACATCTCTTCTATAGTCAGTGTTATGAGTCAGTTCTTGAATCCACCTCAGGTTTGCCATTAGGACATAGTCATTATATACTTCAGTACATCAAGGCAAGACATAAATGAGATTTTGAGGTGCTCTAATACTGATTAGGCTAGATTGCCCAAGGATGGGTGTTCCACAAGAGGATACTATATACTTCAAATAGGTAACTAATATCTTAGAAGAGCAAGAAATAAAAAGTTGTTGCCCAATCCAGTGTAGAAGCAAAGTATTATGCCGTGGTTCTTGTCACATATGAGTTACAATGAGTAAAACATTTGGCTTATAGAAATTGTAGAATTCCAGTCAATGTCTATGAAATTACTGTGTGATAATCCAGCAGCATTGCACGTAGCATCATACAGGAGCGAATCAACGTATATTCAAACTGATTGTCATTTCATTCAATAAAAATTGAAGGAAAAAATCATAAACTTTTCAGCCAAATCTAGTGATCCACCGGCTAATTTGTTTACTACATTTATGAGATGCACTTGAGCGAAATACATATGTAACAAGCTTGTGATATATGACATTTATGTACCAATCTGAGAGGTAGTGTTATGAGAATAGGAGTGATCATGTAATTATACCTGTATTTCTACTATAACCAATACAGATTGTATACACATAGGCTAAGCATATGATTAGATCGTATTCTCTCAATCTCTCTCTTTATGTCAAGATAAGGCACACAGGATAAAATTGTCAAGATAAATTATATTAAATAGCATTAAATATTACATATATAGAGGTTTGGCAGATCTACAAAATAACTTTTGGGACGCAAAAAAACTCATACATTCTGTCTCATACAGGAAGAAGTTACAACGCAAGACCTGCTAAGTTTCACCATTGTGCAAGGTTCGTGGACTAGAATCCAAGTATAAAACAAGAATCAAAGGAAAGTAACGTACCAAAGATGCGAAAGAGAACCATAGCAAAAGATGTAGGAAACAAGAAGCTGGTGAAGTCCCACATGTATGTAGATGTCCAATATGAAAGTACAGAAACCTGAAAGGAATATATGCTCAATTGTAAAATAAGGAATTTATCCCTTTTCACAAGAGCATAAATAACAGAATGTAATTTTCCAGCTATTCACTGAATGAGGATCATACCCCACTGATCAATTGTTGATGCTTAGCCTTCACTTCACGTTCCTGGCCATATATTCAATGTATTACACCATAGTACAAGAAAAAGGAAAAGAAGATCTAAATTTCATAAACATCTCTAATGCAAACGTTAGATTCCAATCTGAATCACAAAACAAAAATGAAATAATGAAATAAAGAGAATAACATCGGATCACCTTTGTCAAGAAACCATTCAATACAAAAGCTTAAACTTTGAGGTAAGACCGAGGAAATGGCTCAAAATACATACTATCTTAGAAGCACGAATACGGACACGGATACGGTACACGACACAGACACGGATACGGGAACACACCAATTTTTAAAATTTGGTGGACACGGACACAACATATATATATATATTATAAAATTTAGAATTAAGAAAAAAAATTCAGAATTCATAATATGATATATATTAATTGATGTGTTTCAGGACTTCCAATTGGCCAATTGGGCCCCTTTTCTTGAACCAGTGTGTCATAGATTTAGTGTAGGAAAATGAAATTTCCTAAAGCCTTGTAAGTAAGCAGCTGCCCAATTGGGTTTGAGCTGTCTCAGTCGTGTCCAGATGTGTCCGAGCCAATAAAATTTTTTTTGATACCAACACGTAAGGACACATGTTCGACACGTGTCCACCACGTATCCGGTGTATGTTCGTGTCGAACACGTGTCGAACACACGGACACGGCTCCATTTTGCCATGTCCGTGCTTCTTAGAATGCTAGGGTTTTTAATGATCCCAAAAAATAATTAGTGGTAGCTGATTATATCAAGGCAATAAAACTAAATTTATTTGGTCTTTTGGAAACAAAATTGAAGAGGGAGAAATGTCTAACTATTCATGGCTCGTTAGAAGCTCATTACTAACTATGATAGGCACCATATAGGAAGGGTTATCATAGCATATAATCCGGATAAAGTTTTGGTGTTTTGATGTGTTCATCTTTTAGCTGAAATTTAAGGTACGGAAAAAGCCTGGTTCACTTTTGTGTATGCATCCAATTTTTTATTCTAAAGAGCTGCATTGTGGAATGATTTGGTACAATACAAGAATATAGTGAATAATCCTTGGCTCATCATTGATGACTTTAATTGTACACAGGCGAAAGATGCTATAGGAAACCTCGTGGGGAATTTAGAACTTGTCTTTATAATTTGGAAGTTATTGATCTTAGACATAATGGAAGATTTTTTACATGGTCCAATAATCAAGAGGGTCAATGGTTATTAAAAAATGGAAAGGGCTTTATTCAACTTGTTATGGCTCCAACAATTCATTTCAAGGATAGCTCATTTCAATAACAATCTTTGCTTAGATCATTCCTGTGGAAAAGAATACTTGTATATTCTCTATCTTTTGAATAGATAGTGAACAACATTATATAGGGAATTACAAGAGATAAAATAGGAAACTAGATCAGATAGACTATCTAACTAAATCCCTTAAATCAAGGGATTTTAAACTTAATTCTTCTAATCTATTTACAGCCAATGTATATCTCAACACTCCCCCTCAAGCTGAGGAATAAATGTCTTCCATTCCTAGCTTGAATACAAGATCATGGAAACTTGAACTGTTACTTGATGTTCTGATGGAACATAAGACATACATACTAACGCTTCTTCCAATTGTTCTTTAATGAAATGTCTATCCTTTTGTGGAATATGCCACCTCAATATCGAGGAAGTACGTTAGTTTCCCCACTTCCTTTATCTCAAACTCTTTTACTAGACTAAAAGAGCAGTAATTCCCCCTGTAGCTGAATGTTTAATGAAAAAAGTGTGGTCACCTTGGCTTTGTCTATAGCTAGACTCCTTCATGACTTTTGAAAATCTCCCACACCATGCCCTAGGAGATTGTTTTAACCCATAAAGGGCCTTCCTTAATTTGCATACTTTGTTGCCGACGTCCCCCTCAAATCTTGGTGGAATGTTCATGTAGATTTCTTCATCTAAGTCTCAATGGAGTAATGCATTCTTAACATCATATTGTAAGAGATGCCAATTAAAGTGGGCAACTAATGATAATAGAATTCTCACGGTATTCATTTTTGCAACTGGAGCAAAAGTCTCCTGATGGTCAATCCCGTAAGTTTGAGTGTACCCTTTTGCTATTAATCTAGCTTTATATCTCTCAAGAGACCCTTTAGCCTTGTATTTTGGGGTGAAAATCCACTTACAGTCAACAATGCTTTTCCCTTTCGGTTTATCAACAATTTCCATGTTCTGTTCTTTTCTAATGCACTCATCTCCTCCCTCATAGCATCCCTCCATTCCCTTTTTGACAATGCCTCAAAAACTGTGTTAGGGATAGTAATGGTGTTTAAACTCACTATGAATTTTTGGTAGGTTGGTGATAGGCAGTTAAGAGAGACATAGTGAGATAAAGGATAGAGTGGTCGCTTAGTGCATTCTCTTATATCTTTCCTAACAACAATGAGTTCAAACAATTGAGTATGTAAAAGTGAGTTAGATCTTACCATGATTTCATTTCCAGAGTCTGAGTTGGATTCTTGGACCTCTGTGAGTTCTGGAATGACCTTTCTCCTTGAATACACTTGAGTAACACTAGCTGGGACACAGGATGACTCGGGTTCAGTAGTATTATTGGGAAACTCAGATGTAATTGGTTCAGAAGGCTTGGTTGTTTCAACAATACGAGCTGGAGGAGAAGGAAGGTCAAGCATTTTAAGTGGTTCGAAGGACTCAGAATTGCTATCTTCTATCAGTGAAATCTCCCCCTGATGGGAGGAATTGGAGAAAAAAGGTGTATTTTTTGTGAAGGTGACATCTGTAGAGATATAAATTTTCTAGATGACAGATTGTAACAATTGTATCCCTTTTGAGTAGGTGAGTAACTGAGGAAAACACATTTGATGGCTCGGGGGTCTAGTTTGTCTCTGTGTTGGCTATGGACATGAACAAAGACAGTGCACCCAAAGGTGTATGGCCATGTGATGTTTTGAAGTGTGGATAGAAACTATTGAGAATGTCTATGGGACTTTTGTTGTCTAACACAAGTGGGGAAGTCTATTTATCACATATGTGGCAGTAAGAACTGCCTCTCCCTATTAGGATTGAGGGACATTTCCTTGAAAGAGTAAGACTCAAGTGGTGTTGTGTAAGTGTCCATTTTTCCTTTCAACTACCCCATTTTGCTGAGGTGTGTTAACACACGATGAGTCATGTATAATGCCCTGTGCTTGAAAGAAGGATGACAAAGTTTGGTTGAAGTAGTCTTTAGCATTGTCTGTATGAAAGCTTTTATTTTGACCCCAAATTGGTTTTGAATCATTGAGTGGAAATTAGGTATAACAAGACTAACATCAAATTTTTGTTTAAGAAGAAACAGCCATATAACCCGAGTGCAATCATCAATTAAGGATACAAACCAACGAGCCCCAGAAACTTTAGGTGTAGTAGAGGGACTCCATATGTCACTATGAATCAAATGAAAAGGATGAGAACTTTTATTGCTAATAGGAAAAGATACCTAAGTATGTTGTGCCAATTCACAAACATCACAATGAAATTAATAAATATCTAATTCTTGGAACAAACGAGGGAACATGACCTTTAAAACCTTAAAAGATGGATGACCTAGGCGCAGGTGATATAGCCAAATGGTATCTTTATTTGAGGAACTAAGAAATGACAAAGACAAGTTGCTTCAAATTTTTTTAGGAAATTCAAGGTAGTAAAGACTGCTTTGTTCCTTAGCAAGTCCAATCCTCCTCCCCGAGACCTGATCTTAAAAAACACAATAAGAGGGAAAGAAAGTAGCATAACATTTAAGATCCTGGGTAAGTTTTTGAATGGGAGGAAGGCTAGCTGAAAGTTTTGGTATATGGTGGACTTTTTTAAGAATAAGGGTAGGTGTGATGTGTACAGCTTTGAACCCTGCAATAGTAGCTAAAGAGCCATTGGCTACTACAATCTTTCTATCACTTGGGCATGGGGTATATGTGTGGAAGAATTGAGATGTGAGTGTCATATGGTCTGTGGCATTGGAGTCTATTATCCAAGAGTTAGTATAAGAAATTTCTGAGGTAGTCATGCAAAAAGAAAATAGAGGTTTATCTGAAATAGCCAAAGAGCAAGTTTTAAAAGGTTGTTCAATAGACCCCAACAAGCTTCTCAGCTTTTCAATATCTTAACTATTCTTGTTGTTGAATTTTCCTCAATTTTAGGCTGTTTTGCCATATGAGCTTAAGACCTCTGCTGTCCCCCACGGTTTGCCCATTCTTGGCTTGGTGACTTACTATGTAGTTTCCAACAAGTTTCCTTTGTGTGCCTCGATTTCTTGCAATATGTGCACCAGAGATTGTCCTTATTCTTCTTTTCCTGGTTTTCTCTACCAAGATTTTTGGACAGATAACTACTTCCTTTCAATTGATGATCTGTTTTTGCTACTAAGGCTAACCCTTCTATGGTTTGTGGTTCAAGCATAACACTGATTCGGCTTTCTTCTGGTCGAATCAATGAAATTGTCTCTTCTAGAGATGGCGTGTCCTCTTTGCCAAGGATCTAGACCCTAACCTGATCGAATTCAGGATTCAATCTGGCCAAAAAATCATAGACATGGTCTTTCCAATGAAGTTCTTCAAGATGGCAGCATCCTCAGGGCATTTTATCTCAAAAACTCGGTAATGGTCAAGTTCTTGCCACAGATTCTGCAGCAAGTTTGCATACTCAGTGACAGATTTATCTCCTTGCTTAGTAGCTGCAGTTTTAACCTTAATCTCGTATACTTGAACAGCATCACAAGCCTTCGAGTATGTGCGACGAATGTGATCTCAAATCTCCTTTGCAGTAACCAAAAAGATACGTGTGTCACTGATCATGGGATCCATGGAATCCCATAGCTAGGACATTATCATAGAATTCTCCTCATCCCATGCTTCAAACATTGGGTTATCTTTTGTCGGCTTTGTTCCAAAACGGTGACTAAGCTTCCCTTTTCCCTTGAGATATGTGCGGAAAAATTGAGACCATTTAAGGTAGTTCTTCCCATTAAGCCTATAGGAAGCCCAAATATTTTGCAAATTGCCAATTTTCTGATTAGAACTATTACTTCATTCAATGTTTTGATAAATGGGGAAGCTAGAAAAATTATCAAGTGTTCTAGAGGGCTAAGGCAAGGTGATCCTCTCTCTATTTATCTTTTTACCAAATGCATTAAGGTACTTAAGTGCACATATTCAGACAAAAGTGCTTGTTGATTGTGGCTTTAAGTATCATATGAAGTGTAATAGGTTGGACATCACCCATCTTGCTTTTGTTGATGATTTGTTATTATTTTGTAAGGCTGATAAAGCCTCAGTAGCTTGCTTAATGAGATCTTTGAAGGAATTAAGTGCCTGTTCTGGGCTTCATATTAACAGGGACAAGAGCTATATTATCACGTCAGTGGATGCCTTGAACTCAGCCAGTTGTTATCATCCATCTCAGGTCTATCACTCAAATCTCCACAATTCACCTACCTAGGTATTCCAATATCCTCAGTGAAGCTCTCTTATTTAGATAGTGAAGGGTTATTGGAAGTGATCAAAAAAAGAATTAGGGCCTGGACATTTAAGTGCTTATCTTTTGCTGGCAGGTTACAATTAATTTTTTTAGTGTTTAGTAACTTATCCATCTATTGGTCCTCTGACATTGCATTTCCTATGGAGCTTTGTAAGGAAATTGACAAACTTCTCAAGAATTTTCTTTGGACTGAAAGAATCCTCTAAGGTTGTTTGTGAATGTAAGATGAAATGACCTTTGTATGCCTAAGGGGGAAGGAGGTTTGAGAATTAAAACTGCAAAGTTGGTAAACAAGGTTATGATGATCAAGAGGTTCTATAAAGTAATAAATTATAAAGAATCCTTTTGAGTGAAATGGCTTCATAAATACTATATAAGAGAGTCCAGCTTGTGGATAATTAAACAAAGAACAGATGCATCATGGTGCTAGATTCAAATGCTAAAGTTAAGGGACCTCATCCAACCATTTATTGGGACAATAAAGGTGTGCAATTCTGTTAAGGTTGCTTCCCCCGAATTCGTCCAGACCTGCAAATGGAGGATAAGTTAATTTGGCTCAAGCATCCTTCTGGCTTATTTACAAACAAATCTTGTATGGATATGATTAGCAACCAGGCAAATGACTGTGACTTGGTATTCTCTTGTGTGGAACAAACTTCTTGTCCCAAGATTCTCATTTACTTTGTAGTTTGCAATTAAAGAAAGACTCAATACCATTGACAAAACAAGAGGCACCATTAATCTGAATTGTATGTTATGTTTGTCTGATCAAGGAACCAATGCATATCTTCTATTTAATTGTCCTTATTCATATAGGGTTTGGAGAGATGCTATTGGACTTTGTAACCTAGATCTGCAAATCAAAGGCTTGTTGGGAATAATCCAATAGCTATGTTCCCTTTGTATAGTTCATAAAGATGAGAGATTGTTGTGTAGCTTGGTTCTTAGTAGCACAGTTTATGGTATTTGGTGGGAGAGGAACCGAAGGTCTTCAAGGGCAAGTTCAGCTCTGTGAATGCAATATTAGACGTATCAGGGAGCTGCTTATACCTAGAGAAAAAGGCTTCACTTTCTCCACTTTTGAAATTAAATTGGTCCCTCTAGTGACTCCTAGTGAGTTGCCATGGTTGTAACATGTTACACATGTTGTCTTAATGAACTTTAATAGTCTTAAATTTTACTTGATGTTTTATTTTGTATATTCCATGTAAATTCTAGTTTTTTATTAACGCAATTTATTTACTTTTTCTAAAAAAAACTTCTTGATCGTTGTATCCTATTGATAGACAATGATATCAGATGGATAGGAGGAATAAATCTGAGAAAATGGCAAAAGTTGGTCTTGAAAAATAAAATTGGTCTGTTAGTCAACATTAGTGATGATTTTGCCCAGAGATATCAGTCTCTGTACCTTTCTTTTCTCATAGCTGGTATTCATACCCTGCCTCTTCCCTATAGTTATTAGAAACTTCTTAACCTCCACAGCCAGCCTTGGAACCCTGGGAAACTGTTGGTGATTTAAACATGTCATATTAAAGCGTATACAATATTCTGATTGGCATTGTATTATGTGTTATATGCTTCTTTATATTTTCTTTTCTCTCACTTAGGTTAAAGATCAAGTGAATTTCATGTCAAGATCTGGTATTGTGCTAGACGCCGCTTAATATTTTAGTTAAAAGTATCATCTACTTTTTATTGTTATACCTAATTAGATTGTTGCATGTCAAGTAGTGTTTACATGAATCACGTCATGTTGATATTAAGAACTTGATTTATGTTATTATTACAAAGATAGTTTGGGCTATCTTTTTGGTTATTTTTTAAGAAAAATGATATAAATAGCATCTTTGGCTCATCTTGTCTCATGATTATATGACAGTGGATTTGGACAAGGAAGCTGAAGGTTTTGACTACTCCATTGAAGAAAAAACCACTGCATTGCAAGGGAATGCAGTTCTAGAACCATATGTGGGTATGGAATTCGATTCTGAAGATGCTGCCAGGACGTTTTATGTAGAGTATGCCCGACGTGTAGGATTTGTTGTTCGCATTATGCAACGTCGTCGATCAGGCATTGATGGGAGGACCCTTGCTCGTAGACTAGGATGTAATAAACAGGGTTTTTCTCCCAATCAGAGAAGTAGAAATGGAACAGATAAAAAGCCACGGCCAAGTGCGCGAGAAGGTTGCAAAGCAACTATCTTAGTTAAAATGGAAAAGTCAGGAAAATGGGTTGTTACAAGATTTGAAAAGGACCATAATCATCCATTAATTATTACTGCCGGAGGGTTTAGTACAGCGGTTAGTATCTTGACCTTTCATATGATTTCTTCGTCTAGACTTGCATATGAATGTGTTTTAAAACATTTGTCCGTATTTTTAAATTTTTAAATGTTCATGACATTCCTCCTTGATAGTTTATGTGAAATATTTCTCAAGCGTAACAAATGAGTAGAGATAATTCTAGCATACAATTATTTTAACCTTAATCGTAATTTTGTGTCTTGTTCGTTAAATTCTCCAATTGGTGGCCTATTTAATGTGATCAAGACAGCCTTCATTGATTATGGCTCCACTTTCTAGACTTTTATATGATTTGAGATAAATTGTGCTTCTGTCCAATTGGCGACCTATTTGGTGTAAGCAAGCGAGCCTTCCTTGATTATGGCTCCACTTTCTAGACTTTTATGTGATTTGAGATTAATTGTGTTTCTCATGTGCAGGGTGACAAAGACAAGAAGATTGAAGAACTTACTAAAGAGTTGGAGCAACAGGAACAATTGTGTTCAGTTTACCGCGACATGCTACTTAGTTTCATAAATGATGTTGAGATACAAACTGAAGAACTGTCTTCAAAAATTCACGCTATTGTTGAGAATGTAAGGGGAGTAGAATCTGAAGTGCAAAAGTTATCCCACATTAGATAGCCTTGCTACGTGTTGATTTATGGCCCAAGGCACGGTATGTATAGAGTCAAAATTTCTACTCATTCTAGAGTCAGCTAGTTGTAACATTAATATTCACTAGAATGATATGGAAGTGTGCCATTCTCTCCCTTGCTGCCTTTGTACTTATATTCACACACATAAGCGCATGGTAACCCCCTTCAGGCTGCATAGTCAGTGCCATTATGTGTGCAAGATGACGTTGTGCAAACATACCTTTAGGTGCAGAAAATGGCTTCTGCTACTGCTGTATTTCTTCTGAAGCAAACATAATGGACAAGCTTTCGAGATGTGTCCAATTAGAAGTTTTCAGGATCTTGGTAGTCAATGGGTGAAGTAAGATTAGTAAGACATGGAGTAGATCTTTTGCCATTTGTTTCATTGCTGCTATTGGAAGCTTGGATACTCTAACATGGTGTTTGTAAGTGAAATGGAACAGACGAAATAATATAATTGGAAATGTAAAGAATGAGCATTATATGAGATAATCCATGTAATTTTCATTACATTGTTGAAGGGCATGCATTTGATGCCAGAAGGGCTCCAACATCTCACTCCTTTACCAAATTGCCCATGTAATTTTAAAGGTGTTTTAAAAATATTCTGGTTTGGAAGTTAATTTTAGCAAAAGCAGCATGTATGTTTCTTTAGATGTACAGAACCATGATGAATTTAGCAGAATAGCTGGATTAAATACCCAAACTCCGCCCTCCAAATATGCAGGAATCCCCATTACCTCATCCAAACCTAAATTTGTTGATCATATTCCTTTGATTGAGTCTTTCAAAGCAAGAATTAGTTCCTGGCAAAATAGACTTTTATCCTTTACTACTCGACTGACTTTCATTACTTCTGTACTAAGGAGTTTACGTACACTGGAATTCCATTTAGTCTTACTAAAGATGGTTATAAAAGACATTGAAAAATATATCAAAGGTTTCTTATGGTCAGTAAAAAGCAGAGAATTCTAAGGGGCTAAAGTAAAACATGAGGAAGTTTTCATTCCAAGAAAGGTAGGACTTGGTATTGTTCCTATAACTCTTTATGTAGAAAATGTTGCTAACTAAGAGAGTATGGACATCGATCATAGATAAAGAAACACTTTAGGCTAAATGGATTAATGAGTTCTACTTAAAGGATTCAAATATTTGGCAGTTGGAATTGAGTAAAGAGCAATCCTGGAGCTTTGCACAAATACCCAAGCTAAAGGAATACATTTACCCCTTGGATCAAGCATAGCTTGGGAGATGGGGAAAAATCCTAGTTATGGTTTGATAACTGGAATACCCTTTAATTAAGAGGAATGACCTGACACATTTAATCTCCAAAATTCCTTTGGATGCCAAAGTTAGCTCAGTTATACAGAATGTGGTAGTATTGCAAATTTAGAGGCTTCTTTTACCTGACAAACTATGTCAAAGACCCCTTATCCTATCGAACTAGATGTTGTATAACCTAGTTAGAAGGCACTTGAGTTTAAACTCTATGTAACTACATAGGTACTTGAGCAGGTGAGGCATCAATCAGTCTTATGCCTGAAAAACTACCTACCTCAACTTACTCATTTGCATAGGGAATATAGGATCATATGGTTAGTAAATAATACCGAATCATAAAATAATGCATCATGCTACATAATTTATAGACCCTGCTTGGAGGATACACCTTGGTATGATCTAATTTGGAAGCAAACTATTAATCCAAAAACATCTATGATCAGTTGGCTAGTGATAAAGAATAGGATTAGAATAAAGGATAGATGGTTTGGGAATTATAATCCCATATGTCTTCTATGCAAGGAGGAGATAGAGGATAGAAATTACCTTTTTTTTTAATGTTGGTACTTGAGAGCTATCAGGAATGGGGTTCTACCCACTTTGATGGTGTTTTACCTCATACAAATGGAGTGGGGGTCCTATTATGGGCAACTAACTACGCAAAGTACCTCAAGTAGGATGGAATTGTCTTTAAAAATGTCTAGAGAAAGAAAGAATCAACTATTCAAGGAGATAGTTGCTGAAAAACATATTCTGGTAGAAAATACTCTAAATTGGTTAAAGAACTCCTACTAGTTAGAAATCTACACAACAGTATTACTGCAGGTATGAAAAGTAGATGGAATCTCTAAGTTCTAGCTTTTAAGCTTGTTGTAAATAACAAATGTTTTTGGATCATGTAATATCCTTGACATTGTAAAGGTGTATTAACTTAGCTAGTTTTAATAAGTTTTCTTTATTCATTTTTCAAAAAAAATTATTGCCATAATCTTATTTAAAACTATTTAAAAGAAGGAATAGGCGTAGTGTATGTCTAATGTTGTATCATTGTATAAATTTTACTTTACATTGTCTAATTTGATGTGTAACAAGTTTGCTACATGAAAAAGAATGAATGAACTTGCTATATGGAAAATGAATGAATAAGGGAAGTGGAGGCAAAACCATATCGATGAACAATAAGAAACTAATTGGGAAAAGGGAAAATTAGCAAAAGACGACATTGTTTTCATTAGGTGTTTGACAAAGTTACATAGGAGAAGCTACCAAAAGCCTTAGTAATATTTATTCTAGTCATTAAGAGTTGTCATACATGGTAAAAAATTAAAATTTGACAAATAAGGAAGTCTTATGTTCATTTTCTCTCAAACTTTTCCTATTTTATGTTTTTCTTATGTGAAATTCTTGCTACTAGTTTTTCTATATTATTGTTATTATTAGTATTAGAACACTAAAATCTTTTGCTAATGCAGGTGGCAATCTTGAAGGAAGGGACTTGGTTGAATAAAGTGAGGTAGGTAAAAGAAAATATGAAAAATCAATTATATAAGATGGATCAAAATGATGAAAGCGCCATTAAATAGTTGAAAATGTAGATGCTTTAGTTACTTCAACAAAGTTGTTAACAAGGAGAGGATGAAGGATGATAATCATGCAAAATGCCAGACTTCGCACCCATTAAGATATGGCAATTAAGGACACCAAATTCTCAAATTAGGCATAACTTTATCATCTAATCTCTAAATAAGATCATTCAAGATATTATAAAAAATTAGGAAGAGTTCAATTTTTTTAATCTTAAGTTTTGAGGCATTTTGGTTAAATACAACTTAATACACAATTGTGCACATGATTGTGCTCCATAATGGGACATTGCTATAGAAGGCAACCTCCTATATGGTTGGGTTAGTACTTGTGTGACATAAAGAAAAGATATAATGTGATACACAACCTAGAATACGAATATGGTAGTTACTGTGCTATCTTTTTAAAAGTGATAAATACACCCTTATTCTTAATTGTATTTTTTTAGTTTTGAGAATAATTTAAATCCCCTTTTAATTATGCGCACAAAGAATAAATTTAAGTTAGATACTCAATATGATATTAATTCTTGTCACAATACCACATAAGTTTTTGGGAGAAAATTTTAACCTTTAGATGTAGGTGATAATATGCTACATTTTGGAATTGTTGTTAAAAAGTAATTCTTGCTACTTTTATTTTTATTTTATTCGTTCCTTATCTTTTTCTTCCTAACTATGTATGTGTTGGGACCCGATCTCGAGATCGAACCCCAACCGGAAAATGAAACGGAAAACGGTAAACCAAAACGGAAACAAAGAATAAAAGCAAACGGGAACAGATCAATTCCGATCCGACTTAAATCCGAAGCGGAACAAAGTGAACGGAAACGAACCGAAATGAAGGCTCGGCAACAACGAATCGAATTCAAAGAACGGAACGAAACCCATAGGAATCGAAAGATCGCAAATCCGACATCTGCGGACTAAAACTTTAGAAAAGCGTCGTCGCGTTGGATACCCTAAGGTAGGGGTGAGCATTATTTGGGCCGGCCCGATTACCCGGCCTGGCCCGAATTAATTCGGGTAAAAAAATTTCAAATTTCGGGTAATTCGGGTATTACCTAAATTATTTTCGAGCCGGGGTCGGGTAACTCCAAAAAATTTCGGGCCGGCCCAATTACCCGAATTAGGTTATAAAAATGCAAAATTTTGGGTTTTTTTTAAAAAAATTATAAAAAAAAACAACTTCGGGTAATTCGGGTAAAGCCGAACAAAATTTCGGGTAATTCGGGTCGGGTAAGTTCGGGTAAAAAAAAGTTCGGGTTCGGGCCGGGTAAGATGAAAAAAAATTTGGGTAATTCAGGTCGGGCCGAAACATTGAAATTTCGGCCCGAATTACCCGAATGCTCATCCCTACCCTAAGGCTTCATCTCGGTGCGAGCGTCCTCGCGATCGCGAGCGCCTGAAGGCGAGGTAACGCTGTTTCAAAATTTTGAGTTTTATTTTTATCTTCTGATTTTTCTTTTCCTAAATTAAACCTCCTCCCACTCTTTCGTTGATAACTTTTTCATTTGACCTCCGATTTACTTGGTTTTCGAAGCATTGGTTTTTTTTACCCCCTTTTATGAAAAGTTCAAATTTTTGGGTTTGAGTTTATATTTACGGGATTATACAAGGAAGGCAATTGTGTGGAGTTACTGAATGTAAATTCGTATTTGGGCGATTTCTCGATCTATGGAGATCTGATTGAGTAGATTTTTATTTCTAATTAATCTCGAGACATGGAATTTCATTTTAACTTCAGAATCAGACTTAATTATGGGCCCTAAGTAGATCAATTTTATTTGAGGATTATTAGGGTGAATCTTACAAGATCTATTCGAATGATATTAAAATAAGTTGGTTGGCGTTTTCTTCTGTGGTGAGGAATCCCTCCTTCGTGAAATGAGCATCCAGATGTCACGTAGGACATCGGACACGTGTCTTACCAGGGTGGGGTTCCAACAAGATGTCTGTAGGGAAATTTATGGAAATTTTCCCAATCTTGTATCGTCTAATGACGTCACATCATCTATAAATGACGTCATATCGTCTATTCCTATTTTGACCTTATAGATGCTCGATTTTGTCTTCAAGGTCTTCATAAAGGTTGTAGATCTTGAAGTCTTCTTTCAAACTGTCTAATAATGATCTTGATCTGACATCTTTGAACGTTATGCCAATTGTTCCAAGTTACATTCAATATGATTGAAGACAAAACCTTTCTTGCTTCATCTGGCCATAACCTTGTTATCTGACCTTCAATTAAAGTGAATCTTGGACCAATAGAATCCTAAGACATTTATTTTTATGTCCCCAAGAAAGGTTATAGCATTTGGGATTGATTTGAAAAAGATTATTTGAATCAAAGTAAGGGTATTGATTGGAAGAGTATGAATTAGATGTTTTACTGAATATACTTCGGTATTTTGATGATTTCTAGATCGGTAGTGTCCCAAATGAGATAATTTCTGATTTGTGGGAAACTAGAGACATAGAGCTACAAATTATCTGAAGGAAGTGAATTGTAATTCAGTTTCCAAGACTTTCAAATTCTGGATGGAATGCTTCAGTCTAATAACATTTCGAAAGTGTTTGTGGTCATACTTTCATATTTCTAAACCAAATGGATTGATTTTGGTGTCATTAGAAACTTAAGACAATGAGGAACATTTTATAGAAGAAAGTGTTATGTCAGAATGTTCAAAAATATTTTTCGCAAGACACTTAAACACAAAAGACATAAGGCACAAATGGAAGGGCAAATGAGACTTTTTGGACTCATTAAGGGCATAAAAGGAAGAAAATTGTGGTCTTGCAATTTAAGAAGAGAGAAGAAGGAACATTGGAGAGAAAAAGAGAGTGTCAAGAGGAAAAGAGAGAAATACGAAAAGTAGAAGAGAAGGAGAGAAAGAAGAGAGTTGAGCTAGGGTTTAATTCTTCATAGTCTTCAAGAAATATTTTGCAGTTATTCAAGAAGGGAAAAAGGTAGAGGAAAAAAAGAGCTTCCCTTTGAGCCAAAGATCCCTTCATTTGGTGAAGAATGAAGGTAAGATCATTTTAAATCTTTTGAAATTTTGGGAGGATTTTAGTTCATAGAGATTAGAAAATGTTTGGGTTTAAGTATTCCAGAATCAATTTTAGTGATTGTGCTTTGAGGGAATTCAATTGAAAACCCTATTGAGTGAGGTTTTTGTTATTGTATAAAGGGATCAAAAGAGGCAAGAGGAACAAGAGAAGAGGCATTTTGAGCAAGTCTATAAGCAAGAAAATCAAGGTGGATACATGTTTATAATAGAGTAAATAAGCCACTAATGTTTTCTTTGAATCAAGAAAGTTTAGTGGTTCCAATTGCATCATAAGTGTTGCATTTATTGCATTTGAAGGATTTGAGAATGTACTACATATTTTGTATATGAATTTTGTTTGATTTATAAAAATGATTTTGAAAGGATATCAAGTTTATGAAATCAAGATTCGAAAATGTGTCATTGTGGTGGTCCCCTAAGTTAAGTCAAGTGCACTTCGACTAAAGGCTTCTCCCGCCTACCCGTTAGTGGCATGGAGCTCCTTCACGGACTCCCATAAGTTCACAGCTACACAGGACCATTAAGTGGAAATGTGTAGTACGTTCTATTTTTTGATCTACCCGAACCATTTTGTTATGCTTATGTGCTTATGACAAGAGTGATGCATACATAGTTTGCATCTCTCATTCCATTCTGATGTGTTTAAGTGCTTATGTTATATTAACAAGTTTGACGCATTCATGTTTTGTAATTTGTGAATGTTGGATTCCGAAAACTTATTAAGAACTATGTGTTTTATGAACTTAAAGAGAATTTTCTATGACAAGTGAATGTTTTCAAAGGTTTGGCTGCCTATCCAGTGCGTGTCTGTTTAACGGACACACACTGGGCAAATGGATTTAAGCATCTGAGACTGTCCGTTAAACGGACAGACAATGGACAAGGAGGCCAATTCTACCCGAATGTGTCCGTTAAACGGACACCCATGTCCGTCTAACGGACACACGCTGGACAACTAATCCAGACACTTCCAAACCTCTCCCAAACCACTATCTTCCAACCTAACATTTTACTACCCTTCTTAACTTCAATACCACCAAGCCATTCTAACACAAACAACAAATAATCAAGATCTCAATGATAATCTATCCACATTCATCAAAGCAATATAGAGATATCACACATTGTATAAAGGAAATTCTTCTTTCCATTTCCGATTTAAAAACGAGTTCATACATAGCTTTACAAAACATGTTGACATTTCATCAATGCTTTACACAAGTTCAAAAATACAGCTGATGCTTCATGATCAATATGCTATCTAAAGCTATCCAAAAGCTAGCTAATAACCAAAATGCAACCGCTACTCTCTCGCGATTGATCCAAACGCCTTGCAAGGATTACCGGACTTCTTGGTCTTCACCTGAGGGGAAAAATAATGGGCTGAGCTTCACAGCTCAGTGGCTAAAACAAGTCTAGCCATTGGCTTCGAGCCACACAATCATTCAAATATACATATACAAACCTCACACAAGGATAATCGAAATATATAAACATTTCAAGGTAATTCAACTATCACGAATTTTACACATTTCATTTCGAATATGAATCAATTTAAACACAATTTATCACATTATGATGCAAATGCACAATCAAA